>BSBK01001779.1:87500-490000 GCA_027943335.1 Chamaecyparis obtusa
ATAACCCCAAGCATACCTCTCAGATACTCAAATGTATCCTTAGGCAAAGGCTTTGTAAATATATCTGCTATCTGCTCCTTTGTACTTATGTACTCAAGTCTGACTTCCTTCTCAGCAACTTTCTCTCTTACAACATGATACTTGATCTCTATATGCTTTGTCTTAGAATGTAATACAGGATTCTCAGACCTACTCACTGTGCTGGTGTTGTCACAATGTATGACACTAGGTTCAACAAACTTTATTCCAATATCCTTCAGCATTTGCTTCATCCAAATTATCTGGTTACAATTGTTTGTTGTTGCTACATATTCTTCTTCTACTATGCTCTATGAGATACAATTTTGCTTCTTGCTTAGCCAAGAAACCAATCTTCCTCCAAGGAAAAATGCTCCACCACTGGTGCTTTTCTTATCATCAACACTACCTCCCCAATCAGCATCTGAGGGTGCATGTCCAAACCATAATTCATAAGGTGTCTTGTCTGTGTCTGCTCTGATTTGTACTTTGTTCATTGTATACACTGTTGTGTTCACTACTTCTCTCCAGAATATCTTTTCCAAATCATTCTCAAGTAACATAGCTCTTGCTGCTTCAGTCACTGATCTGTTCCTTCTTTCTGCAATACCATTTTTTTTAGGTGTTCTAGGGGCTGAGAACTATCTCTTAATGTCATTTTCTTCACAAAAGGTGTTAAAATCTCTAGAAGTAAATTCTCCACCTCTATCAGATCTCAAACATTTAATCTTCATTCCAAATTCATTCTCAACTTTATTCTTAACAATCTTAAACTTATCAAATGTTTCATATTTTTCTTTAAGAAATGCAATCCACATCATTCTTGTAAAATCATCAACAAGAATCATAAAATACCTTTCTCCATAGAATCCTCTAGTCCTGGTAGGACCGCTCAAATCTATATGAACAATTTCCAACTTTTTCTACAGATGTAAACTTCTTACTGGGAAAAGAACTTCTTTTCTATTTAGCCATCACACATTCTTTGCAAATCATGTTAGTAGGCTTCATAATTTTAGGCAAATCTCTTATTGCAAGTGTAGTACTTACTTTCACAATGTTGTCAAAGTTTATATGACAAAACCTTCTATGCCATAACCAACTGTCATCAATTTTAGTAATCAAACATGTCATCTCAATAGGATTCAACTGAAATACATTACCTCTGGTTCTAGATCCAGTTTCAATCAGATTTCCATCTTTATCCTTTATCACACAAGTTTTCTCAGTAAACCAAACTTGATATCCCTTATCAACTAATTGTCCAACACTCAAAATATTATGTTTCAATCCATCCACAAAATAAACATCATCAGTATTAGTCTTTCCATCAAGAGTAATAGATCCTATACCTTTAATCAAACAAGGTGCATTGTTTCCAACTCTAACAACTCCTCCATCATATTCGTTTAACTTTATGAACTTTTTCATGTCTCTAGTCATATGATGTGAACAACCACTATCTATAATCCAATCAGATTTCTTTTCAACTTGAGAAACTAAGGCTTTTTCTTCCTTGACATCAGTTTCATAATTTTCTTCTTTAATCACTACAAATCCTATGTCATCATTATTCTCATTATCACTTTCACTTAAGGTTCTCTCTATACTAGCTTCAAGATCTTCATCATTAGCATAATAACATTCCTTAGATATTCTAGGTTTGAAATTATTTCTATACTTTTTAACTCTCTTAGGATATTTAGATGCAAAATGACCATATTCTTGACAAGTCCAACATTTAAAAAAATTCTTACCATCTGGTTCTCTCTTCACAAGCAAGGCAATACCTTCTTCAATCTTCTTGTCTTCTTCATTTCTAGATCTGCTACTACCAGCATAATCTTTTCTCACACTGTTGCTTCTTGACAAAGTAGGGCGAACACTAAGAGCACTGAATATTGTCTTCATTCTAGGTAAGTCTCCTGATAACCTTAGGTTCATCTCTGTTGCTTCCAATCTTCCAAGAAGAGTCTCTTTTGTAAATTTTGTAGTAAAAGGTATAACTTGTTCAATCATTTGTGTTGTCTACTTAAATACAGGAGTCAATGTCCTTAGAATTTTCCATATCACTTCATTCTTTGTCTTTGTTCCTCCACAAGATTTTATACTTGTAACAATTTCTGACATTCTACCAATATAGCTTCTAACAAATTCATCTTCCAACATTCTTATATCTTCAAATGCACATATCCAATTATGTAATCTAACTCTTTTTGCATGTTCATCACCTTCAAAAGTAGAGTGTAAAGCTTTCCAAATTTCATGAGATTTTTTCAAACATTTTACCTAACTGTACTCATTCTCCGGAAGGGCTGTCAAAAGTGCTTCTCTTGCAAGTATGTTACACATGAATAGATCTCTCTCATCAGCAGTACATGTTTCAAGATTGTCCTCTTCAATGATAGTCTTATCATTCTTTGTAATCAACCAATAACCTTGTCCTAAACACAGTAGGTGTGTCTTCATCTTTTCTTTCCAGCTATCAAAATTTACTCCATCAAACTTAGGGCTTTCTTTCCTGAAATTTTCCATGGATCTTCTTAAGTTGTTAAACTTATTTTTCAAGGACCTGTCGCTCTGATACCAATTGTTAGAAAGTAAAGTCCACCAAGACAACTAAGAGGGGGGGGGTGAATCAGTTATCAGATAATTATAACTTTTATCAACTTCAATAGCATTAAACCATGTAAGCAATATAATTACCAACCATATAAAGATATTCATATACAATGACACAATGACATAAGATATGTTGACTAGGGAACCTCTTGATCAAAGAGTAAACCTCAGTGGGAATGATGCCCACAAAAGATGCACTAATATGAATATTCCTTGTGAAAGGATGGACTCGGTTAGGAGTCTTATGAAATACATTCAGTACATATGAATCCCTTTTAGGAGATTTTGAATCCCTGTTAAAAGATTCTAACCCTGTTAAGAGTTATGGAAGACAGAAGGACCCACTACCCAAACAGCTTTAGGGTAAGATCACTGAACACACTATCCAAATAATCTTTGTATTACTCAATAGAATAATATGTTACCTCTTCTCTGACTGTGCCAAACCACACTCACTGTTACACTAGATCTCAATTTCATATCTTTGTACTTTACATGTCTTCCTTCACAATTCACTTTCATATTTAGCTCTTTTCTTCACTTCATAATCATACACTACTATCCTCTTCTACATACAACAAGAAAACACATTCCTTCCTTTATACCACACTCAAATAATTACAAATGAGTCAGCATACACTTACAAAATAAAATTTTCCACACGCTACATCAAAATTATACAAAACTGTTGGCTTCCAAATATAATAAATCTTCACTCATGTGACCTTGAATTTTGTGCTATCATCCACATCACTATCAATGTGTCTTTAACTTCCATTTAACTATGCAAAATTAGATTCCATCCCGATTAGGAGATATCATCTAATTTCCACAAACCGCTACTCAAGAACGTCACTGCCTGAATACTGCTTCCACCAAAATGCTCATAACTTCCATGAATAAAATAATTACTATCTATGCTCTTAACCATAGACATATAACATATCAAAGAGTATATCCTCAACATCACATAGCTCCAATTGCAATATCCCATGTGCCCTAATTCAAACTCTATCTGCTTCTCTGCAAGTCTCCAAAAGATCACTGTGTTGACATCAATGACAATCATAGTCATGAATGCAACAACAACTGCTACAGAATGACTACCAAGCATTCATTCCTAACAACCTTCTTATGCATAGTCTAGTTATCCTACATTTTTTGGTTGCCTCCAGATTAGTGAGTCTTACCTTGTTATCTTTTGTACACCTGATGTTAGAGAGCTTTCGAGATATTTTCCTTATCTTGTTCTGTTGATCTTTGTTATCCAAGTGGGATCTATTGTTATCTCCTCAACACGGTGGGAGTGGACCATTTAGGTTCACAATGTCAGGTGGTAGTGATTCTTTTACCATTTGAGATTCTGACGTTTGTGTACCAGTGCTGGATGATCCCTATAGCAGTTGATTCATCTTGTTCTTCTTTGATGGAGTTGTGTTCTTATAATTATTCTTCTTTGTAGGCTTGTATCATTATATCAGTTATTCAGAGATATCATGTTGTACTTCATTTTGGTTATTATATTTCATACCCTGCGACATGTGTAGTGGATGTAGGTTATTATGGATACCTTATGGTACCAATTGTATTTATGTTATCTTATATGTGATGTTGCATTTATCTTTCATTTGTTTATATGAGCTTTATAATTATATCTAATTTAAATTAATTAATTAATATTTAAGTAATCTTCGTCAAGGAATCCTAGAGATTTGTAATCTATGTGAGTTATATTTTTCATTGTATCGCTTCTGCATTGTTAAACTTTATTGTTGTGGTTTGTTAACACTTAAAAAAAAAAAATTCTGCAAACTTAGTTGCATGTTTAGGTTAAGTTCTCTTGGGTTCCTTGGTGGGGCATTACACTTGATATCAGAGCACCGAGTTCTACACTGGGAACTCTGGGAAGTTGTGTGCCCATTAGATGTTTAAACTATCAAAACTTGAAATCAAACATAGACATATAACTCTTTTATATTTGAGAACCATTAAATTACAACTAAACATTTATGTTTTTTCTTTCTGTTAAATGTCTTTGAGATATCACTTTGTTTATTGATTGTCATAGGTGATTTGACTATCCATTGTGTTAGGGTACCCTCTCTAATGCATCTAGGGTGAAGTACCCTTGGACATCATGAAGTGATTACTCCCTTGAGTGTGGCTACCACTAGTCACCTTGTTATGTGAATGTTTTATGATTGATAAATTATTTTGGTTGATTGATGAATTGTTCATGATGTGTTGAGGATAGCATTGAAATTTTGAACTTTCTTATGATTGGATTAGTCACCTAACTCTCTTTTTCATTATCTATTTTGTGACGCTAGTCACACTTAATTTATTATTGAAATTGAGCTCTTATGATTTAATGTTGGACTTGTGATTCCCCCACTTGGGTTTTACCTTTTCGAGTTTTGTGGTGGCTACTCCGAATGTTTGGTATTGTTGGCCCTATTCTGTGATAAGTGTTATTTTTATCATGCTCATCATGGACCTCTGATAGTATGTATAAGGGAGGACATTGCAGAGATGGTACTATGTTTGTTGTGTGAAAATATAATCATTGTGTATCATATATGTTTACATAAGTGTTGCATTAACTAGATTTTAATGAACTTCTCAACTTATTATTTGATGAAGATACGAATGTGTATTTTATACAATTGATTACTAGATGTTTTCTCTAATGATGAATGAATAAAAGTTTAGATCTATTTGAATTGTTAATGAATGATTGATCAATGTGATTTTCAGTTTATTCCTAAACCAAAATTACATTGTCATTAACAACTGTATATCATGTTCTTATTTTATGACTTATTTTTAGATGTTGTGTTTTGTTTTAATAAATGCTCCATGTTTGAGGGATGCATAGCCCCATCTGTTTGTAGGCTTCCAAGAGTAAGCCTAATCCTAGGGGCGTGGATGTAGTACCCCTCCCATAGTCTGGTTTTATATATGTTATGATTATTTTAGGATGATAGATTATATGTTAGGAAATCATTGATGCTTATGATTTTACAGACCCCATACTTGCATGTGTATGGTTGATGTATTTTTTTTATATTTTTATTTGACGTGTCTAATGTGGTTGAGGGACAGAGTTGTAGTTACTTGCTTGCGAGATCCACACGATCAGATGATCCCCGTCATTATCTATTATATATTTATATATGTATGTACATACATGTTTTGTATGCAGGTTTGCAAGTACCGGGCATCAACTTCCCTGAATTGTCAAGATGACCGTGCCCTATCGCAATATCTCAAATGGTAAGAGAGGGGAGATAACACAGGTCCAAAACCCTAACCTAAGCCCATTTGTCCAAGAATTGGACAAGTATCAGTTTGACTACCCTACCTGGATTTTTCTAGTTGACATGGACTCGTGGATCCCTTTCTTGAGTTTTCTTGGTTTTATGTTGTTTGGTTTCAGTTGATTTATTTCTTATGTGGGTGATTTTCTGTGTTTAATGATTTAATGATTATAGTTGAAATTTAATATTAATCATATTCCTATGTTTATTTGAGAAATTTAATTAAAAGTTAAATAATTAAATATTTGGGATTTAATTAATTATTTAATTGAAATTAGATTTAATTATGCTTGTATGCTTTATTAAATGATTAAATATTTAATTGCATGGTTTTAGGATGCTTTAAATATTTAATCTATTTAATACAAATTTTAATTATAACATGTGCATTAACATTATTGAAAAGTGAATTGCTCTCAAAAGTTAACTTGTTCTAAAAGTCAAAGTTGAGTTGTGCATATAAACTTATTTTAAATTATTAAATTAGGATTTTCTTTCAATTTCTGATTGGAGTTGATTTGGGAGTTAACTATTGAGTTATCTTTAGGGTTGCATGAAATAGGGAATTGAATCTCTATTAGGGTAATTGCATTTTCATTTGGGGAGACAAGACAGGTTTTGGAGCAATTTTTGGGAAAGAGTTTTGATTTTGGCATCTTGAGATTTTTGGGTGATTTTGGATTGCTTGAATTCTGTTGAAGCTTGTTTGTGTAGCTAGATCTTGTGCTTGCATTCTCCGTGGACTCAGATCTGTAGGTTGGATCCATTCTCAGAAGAATTCTGGTGTCTGCAGTCCTACAAAGGTTTTAATTTCAATTTTTGCTTTGGATCTAAGGTAGGGTTTGAAACTCCTGCCTGTTAATTTTTGTTTTGCATTTATTTGGCTTTCCCTATTTGTGCAACTTTCAATATGTCTCAATAGATAGATCTGGTGTTTTTATGATTTTGGGCATTTAGAAAACCCTAGTTCAGTTAATTTCTTATTTTTATCAATACTTGGCACACCAAGGTTATTCTAACAAAATTTCATTAGAAAATTCTTTATAAATCTCCTAGAAAACAAAAAAAAAATTAACCGTAGACTATAGTTAGACTATTCTATTTGGTTAAATAAATTTTATTGTAGAGAGAAAATCAAATTTAGTTGAAAAATTCAATTTTGGTTAAAAAATGACATTCTTTAAAAGTACAGTTGGAAAAATTACAATTACACAGTAAAAATAAAAAGACAAAAAAAAACACAGCAGAGAGAAAAAGACAAAAGTTATTACCTTAATGCGTAATTTAGATTTATTTATTTTAAAATAAAATAAAATATATATTTTGTTGTTGTAAAGATATATATATATATATATATATATATATATATATATATATATATATATATATATATATATATTAAAAAAAGAAAGAAAATGATGGGCCCTGCCTTGGGCTGTGTGCAGCCCCTAAGGGGACTGTCGCACGGGCCCCATGGGGTTACCGTGCGCAACCCCCAATAGGGAATGACACGGCAGCCCCAAGGTACTGTCATGTCCAGTCCCTTAGGGACTGTCATGGCAGTACCAAAGGGTACCGCCGGTGGTGGGGAGGGGTGTCGTGCCCCCCTCCCCCCCACACCTTTTCATTTTGCAATTTGTTTTTTTTATATATTTGAATATTTTTTTTAAGTGTTTGTTTTTTTAAAGATGTTAAATTTGTTTTTAATATTTTTTTTTTTAAATAAATTTTATTAAATTTTATTAATTAAATGAAATTAAAGTTTAGATTTATCAATTGTTTTAATAAATATAGTTTATTCAGAGTTAGTTTAAATTTATTTTTTATATATATGTTTTAAGGTGTATTTTCTTTAAGATTTTATTTAAATGTGTATATAATTTTATTATTTGTTTAAATACAAATAAATTAATTTAATTTCTTGAGAGTTGTCTAAGGATGTTTTTATATTGAAATAAATATTTACATTAGAACATGTATTTTCACGTAAAATATGTTTAATTTTTAGATGGACAATTATTGAGAATTGAAGTGCATATATTGTAATTGGGCATTTTCTTTTGTCTCTCAACTTGATACTGATAGAGAGTTTAGGAAACTTTTCGATATTAGTAATGTTCTTTTTTTTATTGAATTATGGATCTATTTCTTTAAGTGAATGAATAATTTAGTTTATGGATTACATAAATGTCATTACTTGAACTTAAATGTTTATTATTTCATTTTCAATTCTCTATGATGTGAGTGTTTTATCTTCATCCCTGAGTGTTTTTCTATTGCTGATTGTGTTTCTGGGCGCTAGATGACCTAGGGGGAAAACAGACGTCGAGGTAAGTGTCAGATGGATATCTTTTCAATTTTATGTTTTGGTGTGGATGTGTGTTCTAATTATCATCCTGATTTAACCATATTGGCTCGTGTTGCATTGTATTTTGGATTTGGGACTACTCGATTGTATACTTATGTAATTCCAGGGGCGGGAATTTCATGTTTTATTGATCATGATTGTTTACCTTGTATACTCTGTGTAGACACTCAAAAATGGGCAAGTGCTTTTAAACCAATAAAATGCTTCAAAATCATCAAAATGCACTAATTCAATCAAAGAGGGATCAAATCAATTAAAATGGACATTATTAAATCAAATTGGACAAAATCAATTAAAAGCAAAAGAAAAATCAAATAATGATGTTAAATAATTAAATCAAAGCTTAAAGGGGTGAAAAGCACTACATAATTCATTTTAATCAATTAATTATATAGTTGTTTAATCAAAAATCAAAATGAACCTATTACCCTTACATGGCTAAATTTAATTAATTAATTGAATTTAATAATTCCTAATATCTTTCAACAAAGTTGAGAAACCAATGAAAATTAAGGACAAAAAGACACAAATCACTCAAAAAGGATGTCTTAATCACTCATTCTAAAGTTTCAATCTCAACCACTCAATTTTGTCCTTTTGCCCAAAGCTTTGAGACAAACCTTTAAATTGTCCCCCCATTTATGAACAAAGCAAAGTATTTGACTCAACCAAAGGTAAATCATGATTACTTCACTCCACCCCCTACCCTTGGGAATTTACTATAAATATGAAGCATTTTGAGAGCAATATTAATCTTAGAAATTTATTTGCAAAGCATTGTTACTATAGACAAGTGAAGAGCATTCTAAGAGCATTTAGAGAAATTTTCATATCATTGTATCAATTTGAGCTAGAATAATCATTGTAGAAGCATTATAGCAGCATACATTCTCATTTTAGAAGTGTCACTAGTGGAGATTAAGCTGAGAGCTTCACTTACCACCTCTTTATAGAGAACCATGAGATGTTATAGATCTTAGTTTCCATTTCAATTAGATTTGCATTGTATTTACTTTGAATTGTTACTAATTTGATCTTAATTTCATGAAGGTGATTATCATCATCACACAAATGGTGCCCACCATGGGGCCCTAAGCCTCATTTTATCATTTTGATCATATATTGCATGCTTGTATTGTCACTTTTCCATGAATATTTTGTAGGAAACTGGTGAAGTCATGCTTGCAAAAGATTCATTCATGCTTACAGTCATTTTGATGATGCCTACGATCTTTGTTCTGATGCCTGTTAGCTGAATACTTACGCCTGGCATATCACTTCTATTCTGTCTTAATTTCTTTACAGCCACCTGCAAATTGGAAGCTCATGCCTATGAGATAAAGCTTTCAGCCTTTTGTGCATAAAGTCACCCATGTGACTCAGGAAGTATCACTTAGCTGCTATCCATTGTTGCCTGTGATAAAGCTTTGCTCCGTAATTTACTGAAACAGTCACGCTTTGAAACTATTATTTTACACTTACTGTTGTTAAATTGTCGCTATTGATCAATCATTTTCCACAATTTTCAAGTCTATTCATGCTTAGCAATAAACTGTTTACACTTGAGTAATTTTCAGTGTCGCTTGTGTCACTGGAAAGTGTCGCTTACTGTCATTAAAGTTACGCCTGCTAATAATTTGTTCACGTGTATTAGCTGGAGAATGTCATTTGCTGTCTGTTGTCTTTATTTGATGTTAAATTGATCAAATCATTTATCTAACTCTTTGTTTGCATGATTTGACTGTAAATGAGCAGGCATAGAAAGGTCCAAAAGCCAGAAAGTAGGTTTAATCAAGAAGGAAAGGCGTTAGCAAAGAGGATCAAGAAGGAAAACACTGCACACATTAAGGTTGTTCTTGAGACAACACAAGAGGAGGAAAATCAGGTATTCCAGAACTATCTTGCAATTATTGAAGCTTACAAAATGAAATTTGTTTCTCTCAATTGGATTTTTAGTCCTTAGTTCAAGTTTTTCTTTAAAAATTTGCAAATAAGGTGCCTAAAGTTCATGCATAATTCTTTGCTTCATCAATTTCAATTTGTTTTCCCCTCATAGTGTTTTTTGGTGTTGACTAACTTGCTAGTGGACAAACATACTTGGAAGGAACTATTTGCCAACGTAAGATAAAATTAATGAAATCACTTAAAAATGCCCCTAACTTCGATTAGCTACAAGGAAAAGGTAAGCCTCAACTAGTCAATATTTTCCCTTAGCTTGTGGCATTGGTGCACTTTGAGAATCTAGTAATTAAGAAGGATTAAGGAATCAAACACATAAATCAAAGCCCCTTGTTTTTGGAAGAGAGTAGAAATACTCAAATCCCTATAGTTAGTGGGTGAAAGAAATTGAACAAAATTGTCTATTGTGTTTTGGAACAAAAGGGAAAGTTAGGGATATGCTCTTCACCTTTCGGTGAACCAAATTCCCAAAAGCTTAACCTTAATTCCATTTTCCTTTCTTTGAATGAACATGCTAGAGAATTAGTGGGCTCACCTCCTGGGTTGTGCCTTAACGAGGCTGGTGAGAGGGACAGCCCAAAGTGGGATACACTCGCTTTTGTTGCGGGAATCCAACCCACTATAAAATAAAATGCATGCATCCTTAATGGGGTGTGTGACAAACGGATTTTAAATTTTTCAAACTTCCTCTAGTGGTCCTCATGAATTACTTAAAATCATACCTTGGTGCATGTAGGAAGCCCCTTAACATACTTGGGGGATGAAACTTTAAGATCTATTTGAACGGAATCCACAATAAATCCTTGATAAAGTAGCAAGACCACCTTTTAGAGCCAAAATGTTAAGGGCCAAATTTGACTTTAGGTAAGCTACTTGGAATTCTTTCTTGTGTTATACTTGTGGAAATGATTGAGAATATACACACTAGATTGTTTTAGGGACATGATGAAAAATTGATGTGTGTGTTGTGATTGTGTTCTATTTTCAAACAAAAAATTTTCATAAGACCTAATCTTAAATGTTTAAAAAAATTCAAAATTTTACAAACTGGTCAACAAAGTGCCACCTATGCACAAAATAATACCGCCTATCAGAGGCCAAGTCACGCTTGTGACTTTTATAAAAACACGTATCAACAAAGAAATCACACCTATCACCTATTGAATCACGCATGTTAAAACTAGAAAATCGCTTATCAATAGCAAAGTGTTGCCTGAATACATTCAGTGTGCCGCCTAGTGCAATACCAGTTCACACGTACGACCATTTCAGTCACACCTACACTCAGGCTAGTGATGCAACACAAAAGGGAAAACAGAGAGTATTTACCAAGGTGGTTAGAAAATTTTGATCACATATTTGGATACCCTTTTTTGTGTTCTTACTGTTCCAACATTTGGCCCAGTCATAAATCCTGTTCTACACAATTTTTGTAAATTTTACAAAGGATTTGACCACGGGCAATATTGACTCTTATTCTCCAAGGTTCATGCCTGATTTTACTAGATCCTACTACATCAAGCAAACCTTGCAAGAAGATGGGACTTATTTGAGTCAAGAACTCCCTTACCCAGGTGACGATTATACTACTCTAAGAGTGCCCAAAAAATCACCCAAACAAGAAGTGGAAGACAACATGATGTACTACGGTGGCTTGGGTAATAACAGCAATAGTGGCATTGACCCGAATAACCATGGTGATGCAATTAATGGGGGCATTGACATGAATAACCAAGGCAATACCAATAGTGGAGGGGCGGATCAAAACACTCAAGGAATTGATACCACTCACCAAAGAACTAATACCAAACCAACTGCCAATGATGCCACCGATGACAAGGTTGATGAATCCATTCAGTGCCCCTATTTCCTAAGACTCATGGAAAAAGAAATGGAAAGAGATAAAGAGAAGTATTTCATGGTCTTAGCCTGAGCAAGTCTTAAGCTTCCATGAGATTATGATGTGAATCAACTTAAACCACCCGAAGTTGAAGAAAGTGCCATTGACATCATGAACAAATAGGTCAAGATATTCCAAATGCAACTGGATACTATCAAGAAAAGTGGGGCTCCTAAACCCTTTTCTATCGAAGCATTGTGCCCATTCCCATTTGATAAAAGTCTAGTAATGGCACCATTCCCGATCAATGTAGTGTTTCCCAAGTATGACAAGTATGAAGGAATGTCGGATCCAAAAGATCACTTATAGGAGTTTTGTGCATTGAGCTTAGAGTTCATGCACGATACCACCTATTTAATGAGACTATTCCCAAGAAGCTTAGGAGGTTTGTCTATGGAGTGGTTTTCTAAGTTACCATCCGGCATAAAAACCTTTGAAGAAATAGCTTCAAAATTTGTGGCCCATTACTCATACAACATCAAGAATGAGGTCACGATCATAACATTATGTAATACTAAAAAAAAGTATGGAGAAGCATTCCTCACTTTCTTACAAAGGTGGAGGACAGTATTTGCTAGGTATCCTAGGAGTGTGCCCGAAAAGGAGAAGATGGATATATTCATCAATAGTTTGAGCAATGAGATGAACTATCGATTGAGAATGCAATGCCCTAAGACATTCCAAGACCTCATAGAAAATGGAGTAACAATAGAAGAAGTGTTGGTCAAGATTGGAGAGTTGAAATTGTATAAAGATAACAAGAATAACTCCAACAATAGCACCAATCAAAACAAGAATTGGTTCAATAGCAATAATCGGTATCAAAACAACAATAAGGGAATAGTCAGGGTTGTTGATTCTAGAAACTTGAAGGTGACTCCATTTTCCCTTACAAGAACACCTAATCAGGTGAATAATGCAAACCAGACCTCCAACACACCTTCCAACAACAATGCTAATAGTGGCAACCAAGGAAATAATCAAAGGAGTAACAAATCTGATAAATTCTTGGTACCAACTCCTCAAAGGAACTTCACACCCTAGGGTGAACCCCTCGAAAATGCATTAAAGACCCTCATGGCTAACAACATCATTAATCTACCTAGCATTCAGCCTTATGAGCCACACAACAATCCTAGCTACTAGAGTGCAAATAGCCATTGTGAATACCATAGAATTCGAGGGCACATGACCAATGAGTGCTTGTAGCTAAAGAATGTGGTGCAAGACGTAATCAATAAGGGCATGATCACCATTGATGGACCTCAAAGTAATGAAGACCATACGGCTTTCAAATAGCCCTTCTATAAACATGACAAAGGGGAGTCATCCAATGGCAAGAAATAAAGCAGCAATAACATTAACTTTGCGCCACCTTATGATAACGTTGTGAATGCTATAGTGATCAAAGAACAACCCCAAAAATAGATATCCAATGTTATTACTAGGGGGTAGACATCAAGGATTACCCTACAAGGGGTTGATCCTAAAACTATTAGCACTCCATAGTCCAACATTGTGATCAAACAATCTTCTACAGTAGCAAAACCTTATAGCTTGGTAGATCAGCTAAAAAGAACTCCAGTACAAATCTCCATCTTGGAGCTATTGAAGCTATCTCCCAACCATAAGGAAATTTTAGAGAAAGCTCTAGTAGAGATGAATGTTCCTACTAACTTAGAAGAGGGGAAGTTTCAAAACATGTTAGGTCATCTCATTGCGCCTCATTGCCTTTCATTTTCTAACCAAGATGACATGTCTATTACTCATCCCCAAAATCTACCATTGCATATAGAGGTCTTGATTGAATGACATAGATTCAAAAGAGCTCTCATATATGGAGGAGTTGGCCTTAACATCTGCACATTGAGTCTTGTCAAATCCCTAGGGTTATCTGAGTCTTGCATCGACCCTACAAAAAGGATCACTATAAAGGCCTATCATGAAGCTAAAAGAGCCTCCAAAGGAATGATCATGTTGCAAATTTCCAAGTATTGGACATGAAGATAACTTATAATATTTTATTGGAGAGACCATGGATCCATGAGATGCAAGCAGTCCCTTCCACGTACCACCAATGCATCAAATTTTTGTTCATGGGTGAGGAAATCACGGTTGGAGGGGACTCAAATCTGTTCCAATATTGCAATGCACTTAAACCCCTTCATGAGCTATTTATTCCACATAACCAAGAAGGAATTATCCAAAGAGACACCATTGAAGATATCAAAATGGATGATCCAATGATAACATTAAGTGCTACTTCAAACCCTCCTCAAGCTAGCTCAACTACATCAACTAAGGGAAAGGAAAAAGTGACCTACGAGGGTCCAACCCCAAATGAAGATTTAGATCAAGCATCTAAATTAGAGAGGGTACTTTACAAACCCATGAGAGAAGAAAAGGATAAAGCTAAAAATGATAACTATAAGAAAATTAGTGAGATGATGGATGCATTTGACAAACAATGTAAAATCAGTTCCAAAGGAGTAGGGGAATACTCCATTTCCTTATTTGACTTGCCCACATCTCCAAGAACACATGGAACACCATCAAAAGAACACCTACCTCATAAGTATAACTCTTACTTTGTAAGAGAAAGTGACAAAGCAGCATTCGACAAGGAGGAGAATGAAGTCCTTCAATGGCTTTATCATGACGAAGATGATACCTCAAGTACTCCCATAGAAAAAATCCAGCATATCAACATTCAAACTAATTAGTATGGGAAAGGATTTGAGAAAATGGGATACAAGGGAAGAGGACCCTTAGGCCGAAGAAATAGAGGTTTATTAGAACCCATTGAACCTGCTTGGAGGGCAAAAAAAGAAAGATCTAGAGTAGGCTACCAATACAAAGGAGAAAGCTCTAGCCCAATGCAAGACTCATATCCTCAAGTGAACACGTTGGAATCTAATGTAGATAGTGATGACTCCCGGGATTATGAATGGGATACCTTATCTGATGAATCATTCCAAGATAAAGAAGTAGTCACAATACATACTTATGCAAAGATCCCAAGGCAAGAAACTCAACATGATGAAGAGCCTAATATACAAGATCTTAATATAGGACAAGCACCTACTAATCTACCATGGATAGATACATTTTGGATGCCTTCGAAGGAGAGAGATTCAAACATTAGTTTTAATCCGCTCATGTTTTTTCCCATGCTATTTCTCGTAGAAGTTGACAAGGACTCAAGTGAAGGGGATTTTGATCCTTCTTACATGGACCATCTCGAGGAAGCTCATGTCATAATTCTCAATGATACAATGTAAAAACCCTCAAATGAAGTCATGTCCATAAACCCAACTGATGATAACTTTCCTAATGAAACCTTATCCTTGATAAATCCTCATCTTATTGATTGGGACCAAACTGAGCCAAGTGACTTGCTTTATTTTCCAAATGACCAAGAAATGAACCAATACCTTAATGTGGTCAAACCCTCTTTCACCAATGAATTCAAATCGAACATGATGAGAGAAGCGGGGGTCCAATCTCGTAGTCAAAAGAAAAAAATGAAAAAAAATAAAAAATGAAAAGTTCTAGTGTTGAAAACCACTATGTGGTAGCACTAGAACCAAAAAAAGTAAAGATAAAAGATATTTCCTATGGTGAAAACCCAACTGTGGCACCAAAGAAAGAGAGATTGGATACCCTACCAGAGCATGAGGAAGAAAGGGCACCTATTCTCATAGAGCCGACAAAAAAGGTCAACATTGGGACAGAATTGGATCCAAAATTTATACACTTGGTAGCATCACTTACACCTCTAGAAAGAAAGGATTTCATCAAGTTTTTCCAAGAACAACAAGTGAACTTTGTATGGTCATATGCCAACATGCCTAGATTGGATCCCGACTTCATAATGCATCATTTGAATGTTAGACCAAGGGTTAAGCTCGTCAAGCAAAAGTTGAGAAAAATGCAGCCACATATAGCTCTCTTAGTCAAAGTGAAGTTGGAAAAATTGTTGAAGGTGGGATTCATAAGAGCAATAGCTTATGCTGAATGGATATCTAACATTGTATCGGTCACAAAACATGACAAATCCATTTGTGTATGTATGGATTTTTGAGACTTGAATCTTGCATGTCCTAAGGACAACTTCCCACTTCCAAGCATTGATGCAATAGTTGACTTGACATCGAGTCACTCCATGTACTCATTAATGGATGGTTTTAGTGGATATAACCAAATAAAAACTGCACCCAAAGACCAAGAGAAGACCACCTTTACATGTCCTTGTGGTACCTTTTGTTGGAACATCATGCCCTTCGGCCTTAAAAATGTCAGAGCCACATATCAAAGGGCAATGACAACTATCTTTCATGATATGATGCACACCTTTTTAGAGGATTATGTGGATGACATATTGGCCAAGTCCCACAAAAGATAAGAACACCTACAAATCCTAAAAAATATATTCATTCGGTTGGAGCAATTCAATGTGTGACTAAACCCAAAGAAATGTGCCTTTGGTGTCCAATTCGGTAAATTGTTAAGCTATATAGTTTCAGCAAAAGGAATTGAAGTGCATCCAGAAAAAGTACAAGAAATAATGGATATGGAGATTCCAAAGAACATAAGCCAAATGAGGTCTCTACAAGGAAAAATACAATCCATAAGAAGATTCATTTCTCAATTGGCCGAAAAATGTCATTCATTCACAAGGTTTCTATACAAAGATACTATATTCATGTGGGATGAAGAATGTTACCAAGCCTTCACTTTATTGAAGACTTATCTAATAAATCCACCTATCCTAATGTCACCAATCAAGGGAAAACCATTGTTGCTAAATATATCCACTACCAAAAGGTCTCTAGGAGTGCTTTTGGCGCAAGAAGATGAGCAGGGAAAAGAAAGAGCAATCTAATATTTGAGTAGGACATTGATCAAATACGAACTTAACTATACATTTATGGAAAGGTCTTATCTAGCAGTTTTCTTTGCATATCAAAAATTGAGACATTATATTCTGATGCACAAGGTGAAGCTAATTGCCAAAATTGATCCTCTCATGTATTTGCTAAGTAAAACTGCCTTAACGGGTAGGATAGAAAAATGGGTCATGATATTGAGTGAGTTCGACATTGATTATGTGGATAGGAAGACAATAAAAGGACAAGTGATAGTAGATCACTTAGCTGAAAATCCATTGACTTCTGCACAAACCATTCAAGTGGAATTTTTGGATTCTGCAATTGTCAACATAGAGGCTAAAACATGGAAGTTGTACTTCGACGGCTCGTATACACAAGGAGGTTTCGGAGTCAGCATATTATTGGTTACTCCTCAAGGGTACACCATTCCTAAGTCCTAAAAGCTCTTTTTCCCATGCACAAACAATATAGCAGAATATGAGGCTCTAGTCATTTGCATCAAAATGCCTTTAGAATGGAACATCACCGAGCTACAAATATATGGAGATTCTCAACTCATCATCAATCAAGTCAATAATGAATATAATACCAAAGATGAAAAGCTAATGCCATATAAGACCATGATTGATGGATGGAAGAAGTACTTTGCCTTGATCACTTTTGAGCAGATTTCGAGAGAGAAAAATAGAGTAGCCGATGGAATGGCCACCTTGGCTTCCTTATTACAAAAACTAGATCCGAATGAGAAGTACGAGTTCTTGGTGGAAGAGTTGGTGAAACTGGCATTCGACCTTCTCGAAACCCAAATTTTTGCCCTACTTCATGGACATGACTCACCTTGGTATGGCCCTATCTATACATATCTTAAAGACCAAGTGCTTCCTTTAGACCAATCACAAGCCCAAAAACAAAATTTCATACGCCAATCAGCCCGTTACATAATCCTTTATGAAACATTGTATCGTAAGGGTCTCAAGGGGACGTTACTTAGATGTCTAGAGCAAGAAGAGTCTAAGTTAGCTTTACATGAGGTTCACAAAGGCATTTGTGGGTCACACTCAAGCGGTTTAAACCTAGCCAAGAAAATCCTTCGCTTAGGGTATTTCTGGAAGACCTTAGAAAAAGATGCTTGTTACTTTGTCAAGATATGCAGCAAATGTCAATATCATGGTGACATGATACATGTATTGGCACAAGAGTTACATCCCTTTGTTACACCATGGCCATTTTATCAATGGGGATTTGACTTGATTGGGGTAATCTACCCACCTTCTTCAAATGGTCACAAATACATCATAATCACAATGGATTATTTCACTAAGTGGGTCAAAGCGGTTCCTTTGATCATGGCCATAGGTAAACAAATTTCCATGTTCATCTTGAACCACATCATTTGCAGATATGGTATCCCTCATGCCATAATAACAGATAATGGAAAATAATTTAAAAATAAGGATGTGGATGAACTTTGTGCTACATTCTCTATCACTTACCATTCTTCATCCATTTATTATCCTCAAGGAAATGGACAAGATGAAGCTATGAATAAGAACATTTTGAAAATCTTGAAAAGATCGATAAATAAATCAGGAAGAGATTGGCATGTGCAAATCAATCCAGCATTATGGGCATATAGAACTAGCATTCAGACACCTATGGGAGCCACACCATTTTCATTAGTCTATGGAGCTGAAGTAGTTCTACCATTGGAGGTTGAAATTTCATCTTTAAGAGTGTCATTTCAAGGGTTGATAACAGATGAAGACTATAGAGTCGCTAGACTTCAACAATTGGAGTTTCTAGAAGAACACCAAACACAAGCCTATGAGCACTTGAAAGTGTATCAAAATAGAATCTCAAGGAACTAAAATAAGCATATCAAACCAAGAATATTTCAAGTTGGAGACTTAGTGTTAAGAGAAAACCCAAAGAATCAAGCTGACAGAGAAAAGAAAGGAAAATGGGAGGCTAATTGGCTTGGTCTGTTCGTCATTGTGTCTTCATTTGGAATGGGAACCTATAAGTTAGCAGATTGTGAAGGAGAAGAACTCCAAGAGCCTATCAACAGCATTCATCTAAAGAGGTTCTACACATGAGGTGGCCAAAAGAGTATAAAGAGTATCAGATGAGGAGCATCATATTTATTGTACATAGTCAAAGAGATCTTGAAAAATACAAAAAAAAAATTGAAAAAAAGAAAAATACAAAAAAAGAAGAAAAAAGAAAAAGTGCCTTGGTGAAAACCTAGCAATAGGTGCCTTGGTAGAAAAAAAAGAGAAAAAGACCCAAAAGGTGAAAACTTGGTAAACAAGCACCTTTTGTTCCCCTAAGTCTTTCTTTCCTAGTCACATATGTCCATATTGTGTTTCCAACATCCCATTTGTAAAACCTTCATTGCATCCGTCATTTGTACATAGTCATAATAAAGCCTTTCAGTCACATTGTTGCATTCCCTATCAACCCCAAGTTTGTCACACGATCACACTTATCACTTGGGGGTAGAAGAGGATTGGAAGTTTGGTACCAACCAGATTCAATAGTGTTATATTTAGTCACATCAAAGAGAGACTTATCAGAGCTTTAGAAAAGTGGAAAGTTTATCGAACCTTTGATGGACATCATTGTTCAAAACCCAAGTATTTTGATCCTACAACTTGATCCTTGAGCCTTCATTGACTTTATTATTTGGGATTAAAATTTGACAAAACACCTTAAAGATCAAAATGCTTGGAAATACTTTTTGAAAATCATGAAACATTGCAAAACACTTGAAGTTTTCTTTTGATAATCTATATGAAATTGACTTTTATCACATATTTTGAGATAATCAATGATGTTTTGACTAAGATTATCCATGATATAGACATGATATTTTTCTTTCCTTTGAGTGATTGTTTTGAGGAAGATTCATCAACTTATGAGAGTTCATCTAACAATATGGTCATCAAAGAACCATCGAGGACTACCCCATAAGAGGAAGGATTGGCCTTTGCTTGTTTATGCAAATGGATACCTTGGCTATTTAGATCTTCCATATCTTAATACCAAAAATCCACTTGCAACATTGAATCCGTTGACACCGGTATTCATACTCCCATAGTTTGGTCATCCAACTAGTGAGGGTTGTACTAGTTTCAAAAAGAGGTTACCAAAAAGCAATAAAAAGTGGTATTCATATCATCATGATGTGGTCAGTGATGGTTGTACTTGCTTTTTGGTCCCAAAATGCTCAATGATGAAAATTTATCTCCATAGCATTTCTTTGCTAAAAAGCTGGTGACACTTAGTTGCGTTGCATTGCATTATCATATTAGATTAATTGCATTATCATGTTAGATTAATTACATTTGTTTATGATAAAATTTTCAAGGACAAGGGGGTAAATTAATAATCTTGGTTAGTCAAAACATTACAAAAGGAGGGGTTCAATTAAATGTTTTACTCTTTGATATCCCTCAAACAAAGGAAATGAGAATTATCTTTTGCATGCATACCATTAATCATTAATCATATATGAGAAAAGTAGCAAAAAAGAAAGAAAAGATTCATTACTCATACATCATTTGCATACATGCAGTTAAGGATAGCATGACATACATCCAAAATTAGAAAAATTCCAAAACATAGGGGCATTCAAATGCATTTCCATAAAACACTTTGCATCCATACATTGAAAAACCAAAAAACATGTCATAAATCCATACATCAATGCATTCATCTATATATATCATAAAATAAGATACATTGCATCCATAGCATAAATCAAAGTAACTGCATATAAAACATCATATAGCTGCATAAAAAGATAATCTCATAACCAACTCATCAAGGAGGGAACCAAGGAAGAATGTCATCATATAGATCATCATAACAAGTGTTCATCAACATCAAAGATCCATCAAATTAGTATATCAAGATACAATTCCATACAAAATGATAAATCAAAGAGTTCTAAACAATAACATGAAGCATGACACAAAGACATCAATAATGTGTAAATTTGTCATCAAATCATCAAGATCCATCCCCCGTGCCAGATCTATCTGGACCTCTGTCATCATGTCTATCCTGAGAGGGAGGAGCCTGAGAAGTGCTAGTTTTACTAGGTCTCTGAATCACATGAGTGATGAACTGTTGCATCAAGAGAGCAACCTGATCCAGTCTACCTACAATAGTAGATATATCTATCCTCATAGCCTGCATATCTCGAGATAGACTACCCATGCTAGGAGCAGCCTGTGAACTTTGTCCCATATCCTGTGACTGTTGCACCTGTGGAGGAACCTGTTGATCCTATCGTGGCACCTGTTGTGCTGGAACCTCATCCTTCTGAGCTAATGCAACTCTCTGCAACTAAACTAAAGGATCTAATCCACCTGGAATCTTCCTAGTAGCATCAACATGTGTGTGTGCTTGAATGTGACCTCTAAATCAACCACATACGCAACATAGTCCTTACTCCTATGATTGAATTACGAAGAGAATATGAATTATTCAATCTAAAATTCATGAGGAAGTGACCTGTTGCCTCCTATGCAGGTGGGGTGTTTAATCACTCTCAGATTGGAGAACCAACAACCATCAGACCGCTACTACAATGGAGGATTTTCCAAGAAAGCCATAAAGATGATATGCAAAGCTAGAATCAAACTAAGATGAATGCAATTAATCTAAGAATACTTTGAGAGAAATATGCAATTAATCTAAAGTACTTGAAAGGAAATATGAAATGCAGATTTTTAGTTGATTTTGGAATAAAAAATGATCTTAATCTAAGAACAATTAAGCAAATTTAATCTAAATGAGAAATGCAATTACACTAAAATGAGAAATTAAACTAGTTGCAAATGAAAGCTTGAAATTCAATCAAAAATTCACTATAGTGCCTTTACTCTCAAAATTGCCCTTTTTTTGAATGAGAAGAAGAGGCTCATTAAATAGAAAAGCTCGGGAGAGGAATGAAGAGTTTCTTGATTCGAAACTCCTGACCCTTCATTCCCATATTGAGACAAAAATGCAAGAATTACTTAATAAAAAGAATGGAAAATGCCACACAGGTGACCTTTCGAATATCTTGAATTATCAATTCAAAAAAGTGTGTCCATTCGAATATCAAGTAATTATTAATTCCTTTTTATGGGTAATTAGCTAAAGAGGGTAGATTTTAATTTAATTAGAAAGCACTTAGGACTTTATAATTAAATTAATCTATCATAGGGGTAATTTAGCCAATTAAGTCTAAGACTTTAGGAATTAATTTAGCGTTTGATTATTGTAATTTATGGTCTTTGCAATTGACATCAAGTCAAATTAGGTTAGGTAGGAGAGAGAAAATTGCCTAGTGGACTAGGACTTTTGAAGATATGAAATTAAAGAAATGCACCAAAATTGATTGATATTTAATAGGTGCCAATTTTGGGGTATTACATTTGCCCCTCTTTGAATTGATGTGTGAACAGCGCGTTGATTCAAAGAATAGTCTGAAGTGACAGATGATGAGAATTTCCGAAGTCTAAGTTAGATTGCGAAGACAATGGTCTTAGAAGAGAACCGGAATCGGGGTTAGATTGCCCCAATACCAATTGATGAAGATGCAGATTTAGGACTATCTCCAAATCAGGGTTAGATTGCTCCAATACGAAGCTTAGTCCTCCGAGACCTGGGTTAGATTGCCCAGATAACGGTCTAAAAGAGATTTTGAGAGTCATCTCCAGAATGAAGCTTTACTCCCAGGAATTAGGGTTAGATTTCCCCAATACCTAAAAATATTTCAAGAACCATCTCCAGAACGAAGCTTGGCCCTTGAGGATCCGAGTTAGATTGCTCAGATACCTAAAAGATAGATGATAAGATAACAAGATGTGAGGCACCAAGATGCCCCTAGCGATGAGAACTGATGATTCAAATCAGACTGATTCAAGATTAGATTCGACAAGATTCAAATGATGTAATCATCCTTCCCCCTCGGGAGCGAAATTGAAAGATGAAATGTCAGAAGGATGATAAACAACAAGAGATTGCAGAGCAAAAGCAATTAGACTAGATTCGCGAAGCTACAGAAGTGAATCGGAGCAAAGCAGAGGTCCTGTTGACCAAGTTTGACCATAGTTGACCATGGTTGACCAAATTTTGACTAGGGTTGACTTGATGAAAAGAAGCAAAGATTTGAGAACATGATGCAAAGATGAGGAGCTGACAGGAAGATGACACTAGAAGGCTAATTGCACAAGCATCTGATCCAGAAGGAGTCCAATATGTAAAACATGATTTTGAGCCACTTAGAGATGTCAGATTTCAATTTTGATCCCAAAAATGGATTTAGAACAGTCGATTTAGCAAAGGGTGCAATTTTCACGTAAAACGGAGCACTTTCAAAAATTAGGTCAAAAGCTATATAAGGCCTGGAGGAGTCATTTTCAAATCATTATTCATCGTTGTCTTTTAGTGATTCTGAGCTCTAAGATAGAGAAATGGAGGGTCTGCCACTACATACACACTGATTTGAGTGTTCTCGACAACATGCCCAGCCACCGGAGTATGACGTACCTGTAAGTAGTCGATAAACTTCCTTGCATTTCAATTCATACAGTGTGATAGGTTAGATTTAAGAGAATCTAGCGTAATTAGGGAAAAAAGTGTGAAATCTCGTGCGAGAAAGTAGTTCTCTCGCGTGAGCCTAGATTTCATTTCACGTGAGATTTTGGTTTCCTCGCGCGAACTAGCAAGCTCGAATGCTAGAACTTCACGCGAGCTGGAGGGTCATCCCGCACGAACATTCTATTTTCTTGCGCGAAGTGGTAGTTTTCTCGCGTGAAAGAACACTTTTCTCGCGCGAAAGACTATTGCAAGTGTCCCAAAATTTTATCAGATTTGCATGAAATCAGCCAAATAAAGTCTTGTAGAGTCTTGTCATAGGATAGATGCTCTGCTGTAGTTGCTATTGTAGTAGTGAAAACCAATATGATTGAGGTACTAACCCAGTGTCGTCATTTGCTTTGCAGGTTAACTTTCCAAATGTCGCATTCCGGGCACACCACCCTGTTATTACTACATTAGTTCAGAGACTGACAGATGTCGAGAGTGCTCACATTGATGCTCTGGGCTTGGGATATTTGCGTGAGTTACCTGACATTCGGGTGAATCATGGCCTTCTTACTGCACTGGTAGAGCGTTTCCATTCGAAGATGAACACATTTCATTTTTTGATGGGGGAGATGACAATGACCACCGAGGACATATATAGGATCTTGCGGATACCCATTCATGGTACTCGTGTTGAGTACAATACACAGCCGTGGCAAGGTACAGTGGCCTTGAGGACTATCTTCAGGGATGATCTTGTGATGGGTTGGGCCATCTCTTGGGAGGATCTGATGCATAGATATGGCGGAGCTCATCCATTCCAGGTCATGTTGGCTATATTTCTGAGTTGTTACCTCATACCTGATTGAGGTCAGCATGGACTAGAGTGCGGTTGGGGTACCATGCTGCAGAGGATGCTGGACAAACTAGTTGTGAGATTTGGATGGGGGGAGTGTATGCTAGCACACATGTATCATGAGATGCATGAGATTATGTATAGAGGTGCAAGATCGATGGTGGCAGGAGTCTTCATCTTACAAGTTTGGGCCTGGGAGCACCTCCCCATTTGTAGACCCCTTTTCCATGATACGCGACAGGCGCTGGAGCCTTATATTTATAGATATTCAGGTGTGATGACCCAGCCCCTGCTGGGTAAGACAGAGCAGTGGAGAGCACAGTTGGATGACATGGTCGCTATAGTCTGGAGACCTTGGATAGCTACTGAGCCCTGGGACGATGCTCAGAGAGAGCTTGCTACCATGTTCATGTCACGTCCATTGATTGGACAGACTATTCAGACGATTGAGAGATTCTTGGTTACACGTGTCCTGCGCTAGTTTGGCAGACAACAGGATATTTCATAGGAGTACTGCCCCTACGCTCACTTCTCTGACAAGGAGAAGAAGGGGTGGCATGCACGATTGGATCTGGGGTGATGCGCGATAGAGTCACACATCCCACCAGCATGATGGGACTACATGGTGGATGTCACCAATGCAGGGGTGATACCTGCATATAGGGACCAGTTGATTGCACGGCCTCATCTGAGGTTCACAGATCCAGTTGGTGTAGGAGCGCAGCAGCAGCCAGCATAGTAGCAACAGGCACAGGATCAGCAGGCGCAGGCAGAGCAGCCTATACAGCAGCAAGCTGCACAACAGTAGGCACCACAGCAAAGACCTAGGCAGAGAGTTTTGAGGCCCCGATCAGGACAGGTGAGCATCCTTGCTAGGACCATGGGCTCAAATCTCAGAGCAGGGAGTAGCGGTACATAGCAGAGGTCCACGAGACCATGTATAGCTGACACATCCCAGCAGGTACCACAGGGGGAGGATACTGACATGCCAGACGTGGCAGTTGGAGCAGGTGTAGGACAGGTACAAGAGGCTCTCAAGAAGAGCTGGGAGAGAGTACAGTAGGTGCAGCATGAGCGTGATGATTTTCACACATGTCTTATCCAAGAGGAGACTCGAGTAGTAGATAGGGATGTAGAGATTAGACAGCTACGGGTGGAGTTAGCGCACTCGAGATTAGAGATGAGATATGAGGCCGCCTAGGTGGCTTATTACTATGCAGCATACTGCGGGGCTGTTCCAGATATATCAGAGTAGGTGCCACCATTTTTTGAGTATGTTGGGGCTCCACAGGCTCCTCCTCTAGTACCTCCACAGGCTCCTCCACAGGCTCCTCCACAGAGACTGATGCCACCACTGCAGACATTAGGACAGCAGGCTCCTCCACCTCCACCCCCTCCCAGTGGGAGTGGATCTCGATTGTATCATAGCTCTTTCTTTTTTTTGGTACTGTGCTCGAGTAGCACCTCTTTGTATATGACATTTGGATCAAGAGATATATATATATGAGATCGATGATTCTTTTGATATCATTGTACTTGTTGTAAATTACTTGAATGTATGATGTTTATGAGATGTGCTCTTATATTCTTTAGATGTATGAATAGAAATGTATGCAATGTAGTGATAGATAAATGATTTATGCTTATAGCGGATGCACATGTTGATGCAGATGCAATGAGTTTATGGATGTAAATGGAAATAAAATGCAATGGATATGGTACTAATCATCTCATGCAGGATTGTAGCAATATTTAACAAGTACTAATCAAAGGATAGATATGTTCGAGGATCGACAATGAAGACCGGATACTTGTGCAACCAAGAAGAACCTGAGGCAATAGATGAGAGCCTTTGATGAAGACAATTAAGAGAGTAAATAAGACATCATCTTAAGTTCAAAGCTGAGAATGCAAATGCAAGCCTAAGCTAAAGATGCAAGCTTAAAATGAAAATGCAAACCCTAGGACTTGGTTGTTGGACTCACCGTATTTATCATCATAGAGCCTTTCAAGTTCGGACAATCACAAGATGTCATACAATCCTCACTAATATCGCTATCATGAGAATATGAATATGACATGAGTCTTAAATTTGTCGGAATGAGGTGTAAGCATTAAGGCACAAGAAGCCAGAATGACCTGAACACCTATTCCTTTTAATCTAGCAAGTTAACATAAGCATTAGAGCATAAATGCTAGAATGACCTGAATGTCTCTTGCGAACAAACACACCAAGCACGTAGGAGTTCCTTCTTTTTCCAAAGATTGCTCGCAGTGACCCTTACGTTCACTTAACAGGATGAGCGTTTACAATTTCACCAGTAGCAGAAAGAAGTCACTCAAAAAACAAGGAGAAGAACCAACCTCACCGAAGCATCCATATAAAAGGAGTCGAGGTACGCATGGCCATCCAATATGAGATAGAGGCTCTTACAGATGGACACCCCTCTTAAATGAATTCTTTGGATCATTAGAACTAAACCAACAAGCAGAAAGCAAAAAAGCAAAGCAAACAAACAAACACTCAAAGAAAACAAAGCTCAACATGTCTCAAAGGAACACACATTTAGTTTGAGTTTCAGTTCAAGTTCGTGTTCAAGCGGATTGAAGTCGATTTGAAAAGATAACATTTGAAGTCTCAATGAGATAATGACAGTAGGCAGACATAATGAGAATCACTGGTGATTGATATGAGGGAGAAATCCTGAAGAAGAGAGATCGAATGAAAGCTAGGTATCCGTAGGCAGGCATAGTAGGAACCACTGGCGACCAATGCTCAAAAGAATTTCCAAAAGTGATAAGATAATGCCCCCTAGACCAGGTAGGTGCCCCCAAGTGTGAACCAATTCCAATCTATGAAGAGTTGAGGAAAACTCAAAGACAAGCGCATGAGCTAACAAACCAAAGCAGGAAACAAACTAAAGCAAGAAAGCGGGAAAATAAACTAAAGCAGGAAAGGAAGGAAACTAAAGCAAGAAACTAAGAGCCAAGCGACGCTGAGATGAGATGTTACTTTAGGAAAACAAGAGGCGCCTGTTTACCAAGTTTTCACCATCTTGGCAGAGATTCTATTTTTGCTACCATGACGCCTGTTTACCAAGTTTTCATCAATGGCACATTTTTCTCATTTTCGTTTTTTTAGTACTTTTCTCTTTTTTTTATTTTTTTTGTATTTTTTTGAATATTTCATTTATTTTGTATTTTTTATCTTTTGATTTTTTTGTATTTTTTCAAATTTTCTATTTTTTTTGTATTATCAAGGCACCTGTTTACTAGGTTTTCACCAAGATAATAGATACATAAAAGTGCCTGTTTGCCAGGTTTTCACTAAGATGATCATTTTTTTAGGACATTTTACAATTTTTAGGATTTTGTGCAATATATCAATTTTTAGGATTTTTTCAGGATCAATAAATATGTACATGAGCATATTGAGAATGTCAGCTGTAGAACTTTTTCAAATGAAGAGCGTTGATAGGCTCTTTGAGTTGCTCTCCTTCAGTGGTGGAGAGGCGGTAAGCACCAGATCCAAATGCTGCAGTAATAATGTATGGACCAAGCCAGTTTGGTTCAAATTTTCCTTTCTGGGCTCTCTGCTGCTGATTCTTAGGGTTCTCCCTCAAGACGAGGTCACCCACTTGGAATTCCCTTTGTCTGAATTTCTTGTTATATGTTTTTGACATTCTCTTTTGATATGCTTGAAGATGATCGAACGCCACCCTCTGACATTCATCTAATAGTTCAAGCTCTTGCAACCTAGATATTCTGGTATCTTCATCAGTGATGAGGCCCTTCAGAGAGATTCGCAATGTCAAAATCTTGACCTCAATTGGCAGTACTGCTTCTGCCCCATAGACTAAGACAAAAGGAGTGGCTCCCATTGGTGTTCGGATACTTGTTCTATAAGCCCACAAAGCCGGATTAATCTGGAGATGCCAATCTCTACCAAATTTATGAACTGTTCTGTGCAAAATTTTCAGGATTGTCTTATTAGAAGCTTCTGCTTGTCCATTACCCTGAGGATAATAAATAGATGACCAATGCTGAATGATCCTGAATTTAGTTCATAAGTCTGTCAAATCCTTGTTCTTAAACTATCCTCCATTGTCAGTGATAATAGATGAAGGTACGCCATATCTGCAAATAATATAGTTCAAAATGAACTTAGCAATAGTCCTTCCATCAGCTACAGTCAGAGGGACTGCCTCGACCCATTTGGTAAAGTAATCTGTAGCAGTGATTATGAATTTATGTCCTCTTGAAGAAGAAGGGTGTATCTAACCAACCAAGTCAAAAGCCCATTGTTGAAATGGCCAAAAACTAATGAGAGGACTGAGCTCCTTAGTAGGAGCATGGATCAGATTCCCATGATATTGACACTGCTTGCAAGTCTTGACATATTGGATAGCTTCTTTTTCCATATCTGGCCAGTAGTATCCAGCTCTAATAAGTTTATGAGCTAACGTCAGACCACTCGAATGAGAGTCGTAAATACCTTCGTGTACCTCAACTAACGCACGTTTGGACTCATCGGGTTCTAGACACCTAAGTAGAGTACCGTCTAGGCCCCGTCTATACAAGTCATTTGCTATAAGAACATACTGTGAAGCAGTACGAATGAGGTGATGTTTCTCATTCTGGGTATAGGTATCAAGGATAATTTGGTCCCGAAGCTAAGAGTAGATATGGTGGTAGCGGGATGAGTCATGTCCAATGACTGAACAGATCATCTTGGATTCAGGATTTTCATAGGTAGGGTAGCATAATGTTTCCACCAGGAATTCATGCCTGAAGTCATTTTCTAGCATTTGTAATATTGAGGCCAAAGTAGCCATAGCATCAGCCACCTTATTATCTGTTCTTGGAATCTGCTGGAAGGAAATATGTGCAAAGTATAACTTAAGATCATCCACCATTCTTTTGTAAGGTATTAGCTTGTCATCCTTTGTTTGATATACATTATTAACTTGATTAATGATCAACTGAGAATCGCCAAAGACTTTGAGCTCATCTATACGCCATTCAAGGGCTAATTTCATACCATTGATAAGAGCCTCATATTCAGCTATGTTGTTGGTGCAAGGAAACATCATTTTGTAGGCCTTAGGCAAAGAATAGCGTTGAGGTGTTATAAACAGAATACCCGCACCTGATCCTTGTTGAGTGAATGAGCCATCAAAAAACATACTCCAAGTCTGATGTGTGAGATGCAGAATGGAGTCATCTGGAAATTCAATGTTCAAAGGTTGGTGATCATGTAGAGGAGCCTCTGCCAACTGATCAGAAATTGCTTGTCCCTTAATAGCTTTCCTTTCCACATATTCAATATCAAACTCACTGAGGATCATGACCCATTTAGCCAACCTACCCGTGAGAGTAGCCTTGCTTAATAAGTATTTTAGCGGGTCAATTTTTGCAATAAGCTTTGTAGTGTGAGCCAACATATAATGTCGTAGTTTCTGTGAGGCAAACACTATAGCTAGGCAAGCTTTTTCAATAGTAGAGTAGTTCATTTCATAGGACACCAATGTTCTGCTGATGTAATAAATAGCTCTTTCTTTATTGTTCTGATCTTCTTGAGCTAAGAGAGCACCCAAAGATGTACTTGTGGCTGAAATATACAGTATAAGCAGCTTCCCATGGATAGGAGGCATCAAAATGGGTGGATTGGCAAGATATTGTTTTATTTGATTGAGTCCCTTATCACATTCCTCATTCCATTCATAGGTGACACCTTTATGCAGAGTTTTAGTGAACGGCTGTGACTTATCAGCTAGCTGTGAGATGAACCGCCGAATGGATTGCAACCTTCCTTGTAGACCTCTCATCTGACTTATGTTCTTAGGAGGAGGCATGTCCATAATAGCTTGAACTTTTTTTGGATCAACTTCTATGCCTTTGGCTGAGATAATGTAACCCAAGAGTTTTCCAGAAGTGACTCCAAATGCACATTTCTTGGGATTAAGTCTAAGGCTAAACTGTTCCATGCAGTCAAGGATGGGACCCAAATCTTCAAGGTGATTTCTTCGCTGCATACTCTTGGCTAAAGTATCATCCACATAGTCCTCCATAGTTTTGTGCATCATATCATGGAAGATAGTAGTAACAGCTCTCTGATATGTTGCTCCAGTGTTCTTAAGCCCAAAAGGCATAACATTCCAGCAGAAAGTGCCCCAAGCACATGTGAAGGCAATTTTTTCTTAGTCTTCTGGTGCAATTTTAATTTGATTATAGCTAGAGAAGCCATCCATCAAGGAGTACATCTCATATCCTGCTGTCATGTCTACTAGTATATCAATATTAGGCAGTGGGAAATCATCTTTTGGACATGCCTTATTGAGATCTCTGAAATCCATACACACATGAATGGATATAAAATGTTGAGTAACTAGAACAATGTTTGAAATCCATTTGGCATAATCAATTACTCTTATGAAACCAGCTTTAAGGAGCTTTTCTAGTTCAGTTTTAACCAATAGTGCTACATGAGGGTGCATCTTTCGAAGCTTCTGCTTAATAGGTTTGACATCTAGTGCAATGGACAAATGATGCATGATTAGATTGGGATCCAATCCATGCATATCAGAATAACCCCATGCAAAGTTTATTTTCTTGCGTTGGAAGAATCTAGTGAACTCTTCTTTTTCTTCAGCAGATAATGACTGTGCTAAATGTATAATCTGCGGAGTAGCCTCAGTGCCCAAGTTCATTGGCTGTGTTGGTTCAATTAGAACTGATGATCTTTCTTGAAAATGGCTTGGTAGAGTATCAAGTATCTCATCCTTGGGCACCTCAGAGAGGTTTTCACCCTCAGATACGTCTTTTATTTTTACTATTTTTGGCTCCGATACTGCCACAATGTGGTTTTCACCATCAGAGCTCTTATTTTTTCTATTTTTTATTCTTTGACTAAGATACTTGATATCCCCTTCTGTCATGCTGATGCTGTATTCGCTGGTGGAAGACATTACAAGTTCGAGAGCATGGAGGTAACAGGCTAGTTCATAATCATTCTAGAACGTAAGGACTTCATTGGATGCAAGAGGGGAGTTCCAATTTATTAGATCAGGACGGTGGAGTGAAAGGGAAGTAGTGGCTGGTTCAACTGCATTCACAGTATAACCCTCAAAAGCGTTAACAAGCAAGTCAAGACCTAGAGCAGTCTCATCCAAAGGAGTGTTTGAATCCCTATGAGATCCTACGTTGGAAGCAGAAGACAAGTCGACATCTACAACATCAAACTCTTGTGTTCTAGCGCCAGACCCTTCACCTACTTCGAGGAGTCTTTCATACTCATGAATAGTATCTATGTCTACATCATAAGTGGCATCGGATGTAGAGTCAAACTCATATTCATGTGAGTCTGTACTTGATGTAGGAATTTCATTAGCAGCATCATTAGTCTCATTATTATTCCTTGTGTCATTGATGGCTTGCTGAAGTTGTTCTTGTTCATAGTATTTTTGAAAATATGGTCGCCTATATCGCTCACCTATAAAATTGGGATCATCATTTAATGCTGCTTTACATTCCTCATATGTAACTTGATGTACTGAAGAAGTTTTATCAGAATCATCCTTAGAGCACGTGTCAGTATCAGTCTCTACCATATGAACAGGTATGATAGGATCATCAGGTTCAGCAAGGAGTGCCACAATATCCAAAGGGATAGGATATGGAAATGTATCTTCATCAGAGCTATTTTCTGGATTCATCTTTGGAGTGGTATCTTCAATTTCTTGTTCATGCTCAGGTTCAAGCTTGGAATCAGACGTAGGAGCCGACATAAATTTATTGGTCCCCAAATGAAAGGGAGTCTTTTTAAAGCCTAAGCCAGTAGTGTCCTTTGGGTGACGACCTACAGCTTCAATAGGCTTCAACAATCCATTATCATTTACCCCTATAGGACCACTTCCCTTGTATCCAAAGTGCTTCATGATTTTGAAACCTTCACTATAAGGTTCTTGTTCTAACTCTGGAGGAGTAGTTGTTTCAGATATCTCCTTTCCTTTATAGATCCAAGCTTTGATAGCTCTTTCCTCATCTTCATCTTCTAAAGGTATGGAGGCTCGCACAAAAGCACCATCATAGATTGTTTGAGGAGGGTTATTAGAAAGTCCATGAGTTTCCGAAGGTCTCCCATAAAAGCGTGGAGAGGGAGGTAAAGCTGCTAGAGATAGCACAGGTTCCATTTGATATTCTCCCATGCCTGTATCTTTAATTTTCAAAGTTTGCTCCATTTCTCTAAGCTTAGTGTCATAGAACTCAGTGGAGTCCCTATTTACTGGAACAAAACTATCTATAGTTTGCATGAGAGTATTACAAGAGAGGTTGGTGTTTACAGGTACAGTGACTTCTACCCCGTGAAATGGGAACTTGATGCATTGATGATATGTGGATGGAACAGCCTGAATCTCATGAATCCAAGGCCTACCCAACAAAATGTTGTATGCTAAAGGAATGTCGAGCACTTGGAAAGTAACATCTCTCTCAACAAGACCTACGTGGATAGGTAGCACAACTAAACCCTGGGACTTGTGTTCTTCTTCATCATAAGCTTTTATGGTAATCTTCTTACGGGAGTCTATGCAGTCCTCATCATAACCTAGCTGAGTGAGCAATTTAGCGGAACAAATGTTAAGACCAGCGCCATTATCAATAAGCACACGATGGACATGTTTGGGACCTATCATAACCTCTATGTGTAAGGGAGCATTATGGGGGTGGTTCAAAGAATGATCATCTTCCTTTGAGAAGGAAAAATAATGCGGTGAAGTCAAATGACCCACCATAGATTGGAACCAGTTTAGATCAAGATCCTTGGGGAAATTCGCCTTAGTGAGGGCTTTATCCATAGATAGTTTTGGTCTGGATGTCAAAGGTTCGGGACCTTTGAGAACAATCTTTGCATGAGATCGAGGGATAGCATTTGCACAAGCTAGAGATTTTGTGTAGTTATAAGAGGGAGGTGCAGGGCCTCGCAAGACAAAGGGATTTTTGGGTTTAGGAGTATCCTCACTCCCTGGAGCAATGATCATGTCACAGTGAGAGATCCAAGGTTTGTTTCTAGAAAATCTGGAAGGCGGTTGAGCTTCTATCGTAGCCTTCTCAATGGCATTGACTGTTTGCATGCTAGAGCTAAGATTAAAGACAGACTTTGAGGGTTTTGGCATCACATTGTCAACAACCCTGTCATTCATAACATCTATGTTTTTTTTTACAATCTTATCCTTATCCTTGTTTGAGGGAGAAGGTTGTTGCTTATTATCTTTGTTCAAAGTCAATTCTCCCTTCTTGACCATAAATGCTTCTATCCTCACAGCCCACCTAATCATATTGTCAAAAGTGAGGGGACCTTGTAATCGTACTTGGTATCCAAAATTTGGGACAAGATTGTCCAAGAAGATATCAAGCTTTTCAGACTCAAGTAATTCATGCGGATACTTCATGCATAGTTGTCTCCATCTCTGAAGAAATGTTAGGAGAGGCTCCCCTTGTCGTTGTTTCAAATTGTGAAGGTCTCGGATGTTGACCCGATATTGAATATTGTGGGATTGATCATAACTCTTGTCATTTTGAGACTGACCATGACCTTGGTCATTTGGAGATTGCTCATGACTATCACTAAATTTACCTCCCCCTAGGAAGTGGAATGGATCTCCCATTTTGTTAATAGGATCAAAAGAGTCAATAGGTTCAAGAGGATCGATAGGATTGATTCTAGAAAGTGACCCTTCAGAGTCTTGTTGGTCTTGAAATAATGGGTTATAATACTCTTCAAATAGTAAGTCAGACTGTATCTGAAATAATGGATTGTAATACTCTTGGAACAAGGACTGTGAGGATCTCTCACAAAGTTTAGATTTCATAACAGATTCAGAATTACCTATGTCTTGATTACGAGGTTTACTTCGATCTTGATCATTATTCTGAATGGGATAAGTCTTACCACTTCGAGTCATGACAGTCATAGATGAAGATGTAATGAGCAAAGATTCGGGATAAAGCTAGACTCTATCTCTAAGATAATGAAAAAGAGATAAATGGCTAGAACAGCCAAGATGCAAGATGAACCTGGTATGAATTGTCAAAAAGAGATGGCTAGAACAGCCGACATAAGACAATCGCAATGCGAGGTACAAAAGGCATAAAGAGATAAGATGAATAGATGAGAGACAACACGAGCCAAAGCAAAGGTCGATCGATTCCTAACTCAACACAACCAGTTTCTGACAGTAAACAACAGGGGAGCAGAAAAACAGACCCCAGACAAAAAGCAGACCAAATAAAAAGTCAAACAGTGAACTGTAAATAGGTCTCTATTTTGGAAAACTGCGCTACAAGTTCGCGTGAGAAAATGCTTGACCGCACGAGGAAATGAAAGCTCATGTGAGAGAACATAGAACTTCGTGTGAGAAAATACAATCTCGCGTGAGGAAGTGCTCTGAAGCTAAAAGCTCACGTGGGAAACAGGCAAAATCTGATAGTTTTGATGCAATTTTCAAAGTTTGAGTTGAATTTTGAGGTACAGCCTGAACTGATGTCTGACAAAAAATCCAATTTCCTAATAGATTGACAGAATTGTTTAATCAACACACTCGTTTTAGGATTCCAAGCATTCGTTTAAAGACACAATGGTTTAGATCAAGTACTTGTGAAGCGAGAAGTAGTCATTAACAGACCTATCAAGGACAAAGCAACTTGATAGCATCAGGGGAGTCTTTGTTTGATAATGTATGGACAATGTTTAAGACTCAATAACAAGCACATAGCCTAGTCCTACAAAAAAATGGTGAGAAGCCAAAACCTTTGCCCCATTGCTTGAATGCATATGTGCACCTCACACAGCCATGTCACCCCCTAGAGGGCGCCCATGTTTTTGGTGTTTCCAAGGACTCAACAATGTATGTTCAAAGGTTACCCTTGTAGCAGGGGCCAGTGTCGCAACCACCTCCAAACATCCAGGTGTATGCCTATGATGGGAATCTATGTATGATAAACATACGGAGAGATTCTTCCCCCTCCTTGCGCAAAGATAATGACTCCTTTCGGAGATGAACCAGGTAGGCCACTAGCTAAGAAGTTTTTTTACTAGGCTTCCATTCACAATAACCTTCGGTGCCCCTAATACAGGGTTGAGGCCTCGCAGCCACACCAACACCTGAAAATCACACACCCCCGCAAGCAAGGCTTGGAGCGGTGCCACTCAGTGTAATAGACAGGGCCTTTCCATGATGATCGTCAAAGTCATGAAAAGGAAGTTACCATGGTTTTGGAGTCTTTAGACTCAACAAAACTTTCTTTATTATAGTGAGGTGGAATCACTGGCAATAGGTGTGTACTCACTTGGGTCGTTCTCAGAGGTTCAATACCGGCAGGCCCTCTAAAGGTGACACTAGACTTGGTTTAGATTCGGGGGTCTAATTTTTTGATTCTCCCAAAGGGAGAAGAGCATACTTCTCTATCCCATTTCCTCACCCAAACACATCAAGAAAGTTCATCACCGAGTTAGTTTCACCTCACCAAATCTATACGCTTTTGAGTTTCTGATTCTCACTCAAGGAGAGAAGAGCATAATTCCCTGACGAATAAAAATGTTAAAGATTCGCTAACTTTCTCCGCTTCCCCAAGAATTCATCATATTAGTAAGATCATTAGAATTTCAGATTCATTCATGGTCATCACCTCCATGTAATGAAGAGCCAAAATTCCTACTCACTATTGAAATTCTCAAAAAAATTTAACGGAGCCCTATTTATACTATGTGAATAAAAGCAGGAAAAAAACACAACGTTTTAGCAATCTTCAACTATTCGTCCTGCAATCAAACCATTAGTATGTTTTCAAATTCTTTGACAAGCATCCTACAGAAATTGTTAATGCTGTAAAATATCAGAGAGATAAAAATCAACAGTTATCAAAAATTATCAAAAATTAAGAGCAGAAAGAACAAGAAAACTGGAAATTGGAAAAAATTGTAATAAAACTTCACGTGAGAAAGTACAAATCTACACGAGAAAGTGCAGTATCCAATGCAAGATAACTAAAATCTTGCACAAGGAATTACTCCAGTCTGCGCGAGAAAGTGCAAAGCCTGGGGGCAAGACAGTGAAATCTCACGCGAAAGAGTGCTACAGGAGCAAAACTTCGCGTGGGATGCTCTGGATTCTCGCGTGAAGATCTGTACACAGACAGTATGGATGCACGATAGAGCTTAAATTCCTGTCAAAAAAAAATGATAATGAGGCCAGAAATTAGATTTTCTGCCCCACGGTGGGCGCCAAAATGTGTGTGCTTGAATGTGACCTCTAAATCAACCACATACGCAACAGAGTCCTTACTCCTATGATTGAATTACGAAGAGAATATTAATTATTCAATCCAAAATTTGTGAGGAAGTGGCCTATTGCCTCCTATGCAGGTGGGGTGTTTAATCGCTCTCAGATTGGAGAACCAACAACCATCAGACCGCTACTACAATGGAGGATTTTCCAAGAAAGCCATAAAGATGATATGCAAAGCTAGAATCAAACTAAGATGAATGCAATTAATCTAAGAATACTTTGAGAGAAATATGCAATTAATCTAAAGTACTTGAAAGGAAATATGAAATGCAGATTTTTAGTTGATTTTGGAATAAAAAATGATCTTAATCTAAGAATAATTAAGCAAATTTAATCTAAATGAGAAATGCAATTACACTAAAATGAGAAATTAAACTAGCTGCAAATGAAAGCTTGAAATTCAATCAAAAAATCCCTATAGTGCCTTTACTCTCAAAATTGCCCTTTTTTTGAATGAGAAGAAGAGGCTCATTAAATAGAAAAGCTCGGGAGAGGAATGAAGAGTTTCTTGATTCGAAACTCCTGACCCTTCATTCCCATATTGAGACAAAAATGCAAGAATTACTTAATAAAAAGAATGGAAAATGCCACACAGGTGACCTTTCGAATATCTTGAATTATCAATTCAAAAAAGTGTGTCCATTCGAATATCAAGTAATTATTAATTCCTTTTTATGGGTAATTAGCTAAAGAGGGTAGATTTTAATTTAATTAGAAAGCACTTAGGACTTTATAATTAAATTAATTTATCATAGGGGTAATTTAGCCAATTAAGTCTACGACTTTAGGAATTAATTTAGCATTTGATTATTGCAATTTATGGTCTTTGCAATTGACATCAAGTCAAATTAGGTCAGGTAGGAGAGAGAAAATTGCCTAGTGGACTAGGACTTTTGAAGATATGAAATTGAAGAAATGCACCAAAATTGATTGATATTTAATAGGTGCCAATTTTGGGGTATTACAACATGAGCCTGTCTTTGTTGTCTCTAATGTCTCTGGCATCTCTACTGCCTATCACCTACTGCTGCTCTAGGGCATACAATCTTAGTTACATGATCATCCATAGCTCTATCCCTAGCATGCCCACCTCTCACCCATGGTCCATCACCTTCTCTACCCATAACCTAAGGATCTCTCTATCCTCACCATCCCCACCATCTCCTACCACCACCACCATGATCATCTCCCTCATCCCGGTCTAGGACATGCTCTGCTAGATCAGTAAAATGAGGAAACCTATTACGAGACCACCAGTCTTGATACTCATGAGACATCCCTGCATTAGCAAAACCTAGAAGCATCCCCCATTAGAAATGTCCCAAACCATCAATCTAATCATATGCGAACTGGTAATCAGTTATAGGACCCCACATCTCTGCATGTACTCGAGCATACAAAGCTGCAGCCTGAGGCATATCCTGTACACGACCATATTGTCTAGAAACTCTACCAAAGCAAAAGCGCTCAATAGTAGTTGTAGTATGACCAATCATCCAGTGAGGCATGAACATATAAGGAAACTCATCATCGTCCTCCCTCCAGTGCTCACAACCAATGTATGGTCTCCACTGAACCTGATCAAGATCATCTATTTATCGTCGCCAATAATCAAGATGATCCAGATGGTGCTAAACAACCATACCGCTATATAGAAAAGCATATGGGTAACCATGCGATTGAATCCTGGTGGAAATAGGCCTAGTAATGGGAAGGTGCTCCCATACCCACAACTGAAGAATAACTGCCCCAGCTGAAAAAGAAGCACTCTCTCTATAAACTACCTCGTGCAAATCATGGTAGAGCTAGGCAAGAACACATGATCCCCAATCAAAGCGTCGAGGATGAGAAATTAAATCCTCCAGAATCCTACCCCATCTAACTGAAAAACCATGACCTCACCAGTTGGGAAGAAGTAAACATCCGATAAGTGCACCAAGTACCGCTAGCAAGGTAGGAAACAAAGCAAACTAAGGCCAAGTGATCGTATCATCATCTATGGTATTATCCCTGAATACTCGTCGATAGACTATGGAATCATATATGGAATCATAGTAAACTAACTCTCCTCTACATGGGATGCGTAGCAATTTGTACACGTCCTCAGGCATGATAGTCATCTCGCCAAAGGGAAGATGAAAGGTATTGTGGTTGGAGTGCCATCACTTTGCCATGGTAGTCAATAAACCATGGCTCAGTTGAAACCTTGGAAGATCAATTAGAAAGCTCAAACTCCATATCTCGATAACACGATACTCAGCATCAGTAAGTGTCTGACCCAGATCGATGACCCATGATGCAACCGATCGAATGTATAGAATAGGAAAGTGTGCCTATTGGAAAAAAAAAGGAATCATATCAGTATACCATATCAAGGAATTATCTAAAGTCAATCAGTTCTATCAAAAGTATCAAGTAATCACACCCAATACCATTTGTTCATGTCTCTGTGTCCTGAGAATGAAGTAAGTAGTATCTATCATATCGATTTTCACACTGATTGATTTATCCTACCTGACCTATCCTATCAGATTGACAAATCACATTCGTCGGTACCACTACCTGGATATCATTAATCAATTGTTTTATTTAAATTCAATAGACTTAATCTTATGACTCGAATTGACCATCTGAAGTTATCAAAAAATTTCATCAGAAAAATCAAGTACAAGTGCAAAAAAAATTTTAAAAAATCAAAATCCCTCAAGCATGATTTTACTCATTCCAAGCGACACTTTACCTTAAGTGGTACAGAAAGGATGTTACGTGACATTTTGTTGGTGTTACGCAGTAATTTAGCTATCAGGCGACATTAAAACCTGCTAGGTGACATTGAATCAAGCCTAGGCGATAATGAAAAGCTAGGGTTTCATACGCGTAAAAACATATGTAAAATGGACTTAAAACCCTAATGTTAGGGGACATTGAAGCTTTCTTAGGTGAGAATGAAAGTTTTTAAAGTGACAGTTGACTATGCAGAGGCGTGAGTAAAAAGCGTGGATGTGACATTAAAAAGGGCTAGGCGACAACAAATCTATCCTACACGTGATTTTGAAAATTTGAAGCAACGATGAAAAGGAAAAATTGCAATAAATGCAATAAATGCACAAAGGAAGTTCAGAATGACTCACTAGAGGTCCATAGTCAGGTGGTCTTGCATAACGCTGACACCTCTCGAACTGATGCTCTCTGATAGGGACAACCATCTTGAAAATCATCGTGGGACCAGAGCAAAATCACCAAAGATAAAAGTGCAAATGAATAGTAAATCAAGGTTTTTCAACCTATTTAAGCTATTTTGACCTAATTTTGGAGGTAAAATTTGGCTTGGACCTATATTCACCTATCAAATCAACCAGGGCATATTCTTGAAAGCATCGCATATCATCAAGATTTTCATAAATGAAAACATATTGGATCCAATCAATTCAATAAATCAAACATCATCAAATTGTTCAAATCAAGACATCAATATGTTTTATTTATTAGGGGGCATCGAAGTATCAAATCAAACATCATTGGAATCAGTAGGGCATCCAAAATTTTGGAATCATTATCAGAAGCATATCATTTTATCAATATCAGATCAATTTATCATATCAAATCAAAGGCAACAATCAATGAATCAGTGAATCAGCAATCAGGACCTAAAAAGCAATCAGGATCAAAAGAATCTTTGAATCAATGTTCTTCACACATCAATTCAAACAGGGGCATTTGTAGACACTCAAAAATGGGCAAGTGCTTTTAAATCAATAAAATGCTTCAAAATCATCAAAATGCACTAATTCAATCAAAGAGGGATCAAACCAATTAAAATAGACATTATTAAATCAAATTGGACAAAATCAATTAAAAGCAAAGGAAAAATCAAATAATGATGTTAAATAATTAAATCAAAGCTTAAAGGGGTGAAAAGCACTACATAATTGATTTTAATCAATTAATTGTATAGTTGTTTAATCAAAAATCAAAATGAACATATTACCCTTACATGGCTAAATTTAATTAATTAATTGAATTTAATAATTCTTAATATCTTTCAGCAAAGTTGAGCAACCAATGAAAATTGAGGACAAAAAGACACAAATCACTCAAAAATGATGAATCTTAATCACTCATTCTAATGTTTCAATCTCAAACCACTCAATGTTTCAATGTTTCATATTGTTGTATCAATTTGAGCTAGAATAATCATTGTAGAAGCATTATAGCAGCATACATTCTCATTTTAGAAGTGTCACTAGTGGAGATTAAGTTGAGAGCTTCACTTACCACCTCTTTCTAGAAAACCATGAGATGTTATAGATCTTAGTTTCAATTTTAATTTGATTTGCATTGTATTTACTTTGAATTGTTTCTAATTTGATCTTAATTTCATGAAGGTGATTATCATCATCACACACTCTGTTGTAATTGATTGATTCGACCCAACCTTATGTGAAGTTTTCTCTATGATTCTCTTTTATGATACCTTGTATAATTCAGTTTTGCTTCATTTTCTATATAGGGGAATATGGTGTTGACTTTTTATGTCCTATCCATTGGATGAGAAGTATATTCTTTTGTGAACACTTGGAGAGTGTTTTGTGATGTTATGGTTGGAGACTTGTTGCATGTTCCTATTGTTTTGTGGAATAGTTCTAAGGGACATTATTATTATCTTGTGATGTTATATGGCATCTTTGAGCCTAGGGTAGTTTACCTAGATATGTAGTAGGGGGTGGATTGCAATAAGTGTCAGGGCCCACAAGTGGCTGCCAGGATAACTTATTGTAAGTATTTGTAATCAAGTGATAACTTAACATAACATTGAGAGATATTAAAATGAACTTAATAATATATGTGTAGACACGCAAAAATGGACAAGTGCTTTTAAATTGCAAAAATCAATAAAATGGCTTAAAATCATCAAAATGCACTAATTCAATCAAAAAAGGATCAAATCATTTAAATGGACATAATTAAATAAAGTTGGACAAAATCAATTAAAGCAAAGGAAAAATCAAATAAAGACGTTAAATAATTAAATCAAACCTTAAAGGGGTGAAAAATACTACATAATTGATTTTAATCAATTAGTTGTATAGTTGTTTAAATCAAAAATCACCTATTACCTTACATGGCTAAATTTAATTAATTAATTGAATTTAATAATTCCTAATATCTTTCAACAAAGTTGAGAAACCAATAAGAATGGAGGACAAAAAGACATAAATCACTCAAAAAGAATGAATCTCAATCACTCATTCTAAAGTTTCAATCTCAACCACTCAATCTTGTCCTTTTGTCCAAAGCTTTGAGACAAACTTTTAAATTGTCCCCCCATTTATGAACAAAGCAAAGTATTTGACTCAACCTAAGGTAAATCATAATTACTTCACTCCACCCCCTACCCTTGGGAATTTACTATAAATATGAAGCATTTTGAGAGAAATTGATATCTTAGAAATTCATTTGCAAAGCATTGTTATTATAGACAATTGAAGAGCAATCTAAGAGCAATTAAGAGCATTTAGGGCATTTACATTATACTTTTGTCAATTTGAGCTAGAATCATCATCATAGAAGCATTGTAAAAGCATAGAGCAGCATACATTCTTATTTTAAAAGTGTCACTAGTGGAGATTTGAGCTGAGAGCTTCACTTACCACCTCTTTCTAGAGAGCCATGAGATGCTATAGATCTTAGTTTCATTTTTAAATAGATTTGCATTGTATTTACTTTAGAATTGTTGCTAATTTGATCTTAATTTTATGAAGGTGATTATCATCATCACACAAATGGCACCCACTGTGGGGCTCTAGGTGTCATTTTATCATTTTCATCATAATTTGCATGCTTGTATTGTCTATTTTCTGTGAATATTTTGCAGGAAATAGGTGAAGTCACGCTTACGGGAGATTTAATCACGCCTGCAGTCATTTTACTACCACTTTAGATCTATGTCCTGACGCTTTCTATATGAAGATTCACGCCTGGCATAAAACTTTGATATGGTCTTGAGTTCTCTACAGTCGCTTGTGAATCAAATACTCACGCCTATGAGATCAAAGCATTCAGCCTTTTGTTCTTAAAGTCACTCCTGTGACTTAAGAACTATCACTTTACTAAAATTTGTTATCGCATGTCTTTACGCTTTGCTTCACAATTTTAAATAACACTCACGCTTATAATCTTTTCACTCACGCTTACTATTATTAAATTATCGCTTAGCATAAATCATTTTCCACAATTTTAAGTTTTGTTTATATGTTGTGATAAACTGTTCACGCCTATGTAATTTTCAATGTCGCTTGTGTCAGTGAAAAGTGTCGCTTGCTATCAATAAAGTTACGCCTGCTAACAATTTATTCATGCCTATTAGCTGGACAATGTCACCTACTATTTGTTGCCTTTATTTACTATTAAATTGATTAAATCATTTGTCTAACTCTCTGTTTACATGATTTGACAGTAAATGGGCAATCACAGCAAAGTCCAGAAGTCAGAAAGCAGATTTAATCAAGAAGGAAAGACATTAGCAAAGCAGATTAAGAAGGAAAACATTACACACATCAAGGTTGTTTTTGAGACAACACAAGAGGAGGACAATTAGGTATTCCAGAACTATCTTGCAATTGTTCAAGCTTATAAAATGAAATTTGTCTCTTTAAATTGGATTTTTAGTCCTTAGTTCAAGTTTTCTTTGGAAATTTACAAATAAGGTGCATAAAATTTATACACAATTTTTGCTTCATCAATTTTGATTTTGGTTTCCCCTCATAGTTTTTGTTAGTGTTGACTAACTTGCTGGTGGATAAGAACATTGGGAGGGAGCTATTTGCCAAGGTAAGAAAAAAATAATGAAATCAATCAAAAATGCCCCTAACTTTGGTTAGCTACAAAGGAAAAGGTAAGCCTAAACTAGTCAATATTTTCCCTTAGCTTGTGGCATTGGTGCACTTTGAGAATCTAGTAATTAAGAAGGATTAAGGAATCAAACACATAAATTGAAAGCCCCTTGTTTGTGGAAAAGAGTAGAAATACTCAAATCCCTATAGTTATTGGGTGAAAGAAATTGAACAAAATTGTCTATTGTGTTTGGGAACTAAAGGGAAAGTTAGGGATATGCTCTTCACCTTTTTGGTGAACCAAATTCCCAAAAGCTTGACCTTAATTCCATTTTCCTTGCTTTGAATGAACATGCTAGAGAATCAATGGGCTCACCTCCCGAGTTGTGCCTTAACGAGGCCAGTGAGAGGGATAGACCAAAGTGGGATACGCTCACTTTTGTTGCGGGAATCCAACCCACTCTAAAATGAAATGCATGCATCCTTAATTATGTGTGTGACAAATGAATTTTAAATCTTTCAAATTTCCTCTAGTACTCTTCACAGATTACCCAAAATTGTACCTTGGTGCGTGTGGGAAACCCCTTAACATACTTGGGGGATGAAAGTTTAAGATCTATTTGAACGAAATCCATAATAAATCCTTGATAAAGTAGCAAGACCACCTTTTAGAGCCAAAATGTTAAGAGCCAAATTTGACTTTAGGTAGGCTACTTGGAATTCTTTCTTGTGTTATACCTGTGGAAATGATCGAGAATATACACACTAGTTTGTTTTAGGGACATGATGAAAAATTGATGTGTGTGTTGAGATTGTTTTTTTATTTTCAAACAAGAAAATTTTAAAAGACCTGATCTTAAATGTTTAAAAAATTCAAAATCTTACAACCTAGTCAGAGAAGTGTCACCTATGCACAAAACAATCCTGTCTATTAGAGGCTCAGTCACACTTGTGATTTATATGAAAATGCGTAGAAACAGTGAAGTCACACCTAGAAAATATTGAAACACACCTGCTAAAATTGGAAAATCACCTATCAATAGCAAAGTGTCGCCTGCATCCCTGCAGTGTGTCACCTAACAATATACCAGTTCATGCGTATGAAAAATTCAGTCACACCTACACTCAGGTTGGTGACACCCAGAAATCTAAAAGGGCAAATAGAGAGTATTTGCAGAGAGGGTCAGAAAATTTTGATCATATATTTGAATACCCTTTTCCGTGTTCTTACTGCTCCAACCTTTAGCTCAATCAAAAATCCTATTCTACATAATTTTTGCAAATTTTACAAAGGATTTGACCACGGGCAATATTGACTCTTATTCTCCAAGGTTCATGCCTGCTTTTACTAGATCCTACTACATCATGCAAACCTTGCAAGCAGACGGGACTTATTTGAGTCAAGAGCTCCCTTATCCAGGTGATGATTCTACCACTCCAAGAGTACCCCAAAAATCACCCGAGCAAGAAGTAGAAGACAATACGATGTACTACGGTAGTTTGGGTAATAAAAGCAATAGTGGCATCGACCCAAATAACCAAGGTGATGCAAATAATGGGGGCATTGATACGAATAATCAAGGCAATACCAATAATGGAGGGGTAGATCAAAATACTCAAGGAATTGATACCACTCACCAAAGAACTAATACTGAACCAACCACCGATGATGCCACCGATGAAAAGGTTGATGAAGCCATTCAATGCCCCTATTTCTAAAGACTCATGGAAAAATCAATGGTGAGAGATAAAGTGAAGTATTTCATGGACCTAGCCCAAACAGGTCTTATGCTTCCACGAGATTATGATGTGAATCAACTTAGACCACCCGAAGTTGAAGAAAGTGCCCTTGACATCATGAACAAATAGTTCAAAATATTTCAAATGCAACTAGATACAATCAAGCAAAGCGGGGATCCCAAACCCTTTTCTATCGAAGCATTGTGTTTGTTCCCGTTCGATAAAATTATAGTAATGGCACCATTCCCGATCAATGTAGTGTTTCCCAAATATGACAAGTATGAAGGAACATCGGATCCACAAGATCACTTGTGTGAGTTTTGTGCATTGAGATTAGAGTTCATGCATGATACCACCTATTTAATGAGACTATTCCCAAGAAGCTTAGGAGGCATGGCTATGGAGTGGTTTTCTAAGTTACCCTCTAGCATAAAAACCTTTGAAGAACTAGCTTCAAAATTCATGGCTCATTACTCATACAACATCAAGCATGAGGTCACGATCATAACATTATGTAATACTAAACAAAAGGATGGAGAAGCATTCCTCACTTTCTTACAAAGGTGGAGGACAGTATTTGCTAGGTATCTGTGTGATGATGATAATCACCTTCATGAAATTAAGATCAAATTAGCAACAATTCTAAAGTAAATACAATGCAAATCTATTTAAAAATGAAACTAAGATCTATAGCACCTCATGGCTCTCTAGAAAGAGGTGGTAAGTGAAGCTCTCAGCTCAAATCTCCACTAGTGACACTTCTAAAATGAGAATGTATGATGTTCTATGCTTCTACAATGCTCTTATGATGATGATTCTAGCTCAAATTGATAAAAGTATAATGCAAATGCTCTAAATTCTCTTAAATGCTCTTAGAATGCTCTTCAATTGCCTATAGTAACAATGCTTTGCAAATGAATTTCTAAGATATAAATTGCTCTCAAAATGCTTCATATTTATAGTAAATTCCCAAGGGTAGGGGGTGGAGTGAAGTAATCATGATTAACCTTTGGTTGAGTCAAATACTTTTCTTTGTTCATAAATGGGGGGACAATTTAAAGGTTTGTCTCAAAGCTTTAGACAAAAGGACAAGATTGAGTGGTTGAGATTGAAACTTTCAAATGAGTGATTGAGATTCATCCTTTTTGAGTGATTTGTGCCTTTTTGTCTTCAATTCTCATTGGTTGCTCAACTTTGTTGAAAGATATTAGGAATTATTAAATTCAATTAATTAATTAAATTTAGCCATGTAAGGGTAATAGGTTCATTTTGATTTTTGATTTAACAACTATACAACTAATTGATTAAAATCAATTATGTAGTGTTTTTCACCCCTTTAAGATTTGATTTAATTATTTAACATCCTTATTTGATTTTTCCTTTGTTTTAATTTTTTTTGTCCAATTTTATTTAATTATGTCCATTTTAATTGATTTAATCCTTTTTTGATTGAATTAGTGCATTTTGATGATTTTGAGCCATTTTATTGATTTTTGCAATTTAAAAGCACTTTGTCCATTTTTACGTGTCTACAAATGCCCCTCTTTGAATTGATGTGCGAAGAACATTAATTCAAATATTATTTTGAGTCCTAATCATTTTTTAGGTCCTGATTGATGATTCACTTATATGCCTCTAATACTGATTGATTGTTGCCTCTAATATGATATTGATATGATTGTTGCCTCTGATATGATATTGATTGCTACCTCTTATACAAAATTTTTTGATGCCCCACTGATTCCAATGATATTTGATTTCAATTTCAATTTGATAACCTGATGCCCCCTCAGAAATTAAAACATATATGATTGCTTGATATGAAAAATTTGATGATGTTGATGTATATGTTTTCATTTCTGAAAAATTTGATGATATGCCATGAGTTAAAGAATATGCCTCGGTTAATTTGATAGGTCAATACATAGGTCTAAGCCAAATTTCACCTCCAAAATTAGGTCAAAATAGCTTAAATAGGTTGAAAAACCTTATTTTACTATTCATTTTTACTTCTATCTTTGGTGATTTTGCTCTGGTCCTACGGTGAATTTCAAGATGGTTGTCCCTATTCAAGAGCATCGATTCGAGAGGTGTCAGAGATATGCGAGGCCACCTGACTATGGACCTCCACTAAGTTATTTCAAACTTTTTATTTGCATTTATTTCTCATTTATTAGCATTTATTGTAATTTCCCGTTTCATCGTTGCCTTTAATATGCAAAATCACGCCTAGGAAAATTTCATTGTCGCCTAGACCCTTTTACTGTCGCATCCACACTTTTCTCTCATGCATACATATAGTTTAATGTCACCTAAGAAACTTCCATCCTCACCTAAGAATAGGATACTCATGCGTAGAGCTAGGTCAAAATGCCCATTTTCATATATTTTATCACGTAGGAAACCCTAACAAATTGACTGTCGCCTAGGCCATATTTCATTGTCACCTAGCATGATTTACTGTCACGTAGCATGAGAACTATCGTGTAACACCCATAAAATGTCATGTCATAAATTTTTTTTATTGCTTAAGAGGAATGTCGCTTGGGATGATTAAAATCATGCTTGCAGACTTTGGAAAAAAAAATTTAAAAATTTTTCACACTTGTTCTTAATTGTGGCTGATGAAAAATTTGATGACTTTTGATGCTCGAGTCGAATGATTAGATTAGGTATGTTGCTTTCAACAAAACAAATGGATTAGGATATCAGGATAGTGTTACCAACGAATGTGATGTGTCAATCCGATTAGGATAGGATATTGATAGGATAAATCAATCAGTGTGAAAACTGATATGATTTGATACTGTTGCTTTGTTCTCAGGATACAGAGACATGAACAAATGGTACTTGGTGTGATTTCTTGATACTTTTGATAGACTTGATTGACTTGAGATAATTCCTTGATATGGTATACTGATATGATTCCTTTGCTTTACCAACAGGCAAACTTTCCTACTCTATACATCTGAACAGTTGCTTCTTGGGTCATTGATTTGGGCCAGACACTTACGGATGTTGAGTTTCATGTGATTGAGTTGTGCGGTTTGAGCTTCCTTCTTGATCTTCTGCGGTTCCAGCTGAACCATCATTTATTGACTGCAGTGGCGGAGCGATGGCACTCTAACCATAATACATTTCATTTGCCTTATGGAGAGATAACTATCATGCCTAAGGACATGTATAGATTACTACGTATCCCATGCAGAGGAGAGGTAGTGTATTATGATTCCATATATGATTCTACTATCTATCGACGAGTGTTCGAGGATAACTATATTGATGATGATATGATCACCTAGCCTCAATTTGCTTCCTTTCCTACATTGCCAGTAGTACTTGGTGCACTGGTCGGTGGTTTGCTTCTTCCCGACTGGTGAGGTCGTGGTTTTTCTATCAGATGGGGTAGGATTCTGGAGGATTTACTTGCTCATCCTCGATGCTTTGATTGGGGTTCATGTGTCCTTTCATAGCTCTACCATGATTTTCACGAGGTAGTCTATAGAGAGAATGCATCCTTGTCATCTGGTGCAATTATTCTTCAGTTGTGGATATGGGAGCATCTTCCCATCACTAGGCCTATTTCTGACAGGGTTCGGCCTCATGGTTTTCCATATGCTTTTCTATACACTGGTATGGTTGTGCAGCATCATTTGGGTCATCTGGATTATGGTGGGCACCATTTGTGTGATGATGATAATCACCTTCATGAAATTAAGATCAAATTAGCAACAATTCTAAAGTAAATACAATGCAAATCTATTTAAAAATGAAACTAAGATCTATAGCATCTCATGGCTCTCTAGAAAGAGGTGGTAAGTGAAGCTCTCAGCTCAAATCTCCACTAGTGACACTTCTAAAATGAGAATGTATGATGTTCTATGCTTCTACAATGCTCTTATGATGTTCTATGCTTCTACAATGCTCTTATGATGATGATTCTAGCTCAAATTGATAAAAGTATAATGCAAATGCTCTAAATGCTCTTAAATGCTCTTGAATTGCCTATAGTAACAATGTTTTGCAAATGAATTTCTAAGATATAAATTTCTCTCAAAATGCTTCATATTTATAGTAAATTCTCAAGGGTATGGGGTGGAGTGAAGTAATCATGATTAACCTTTGGTTGATTCAAATACTTTGCTTTGTTCATAAATGGGGGGACAATTTAAAGGTTTGTCTCAAAGCTTTAGACAAAAGGACAAGATTGAGTGGTTGAGATTGAAACTTTCAAATGAGTGATTGAGATTCATCCTTTTTGATTGATTTATGTCTTTTTGTCCTCAATTCTCATTGGTTGCTCAACTTTGTTGAAAAATATTAGGAATTATTAAATTCAATTAATTAATTAAATTTAGCCATGTAAGGGTAATAGGTTCATTTTGATTTTTGATTTAACAACTATACAACTAATTGATTAAAATCAATTATAGTGTTTTTCACCCCTTTAAGCTTTGATTTAATTATTTAACATCCTTATTTGATTTTTCCTTTGCTTTAATTATTTTTTTCCAATTTTATTTAATTATGTCCATTTTAATTGATTTAATCCCTTTTTTATTGAATTAGTTCATTTTGATGATTTTGAGCCATTTTATTGATTTTTGCAATTTAAAAGCACTTTGTCCATTTTTACGTGTCTACAGTATCCTAGGAGTGTGCCCGAGAAGGAGAAAATGGATATATTCATTAATAGTTTGAGCAATGAGATGAACTATCGATTAAGAATGCAATGTCCCAAGACATTCCAAGACCTCATAGAGAATGGAGTAACAATAGAAGTGTTGGTTAAGAGTGGAGAACTGAAATTGTATAAAGATAACAAGAACAACTCTAACAACAATAACTCCAACAATGGCACCAATCAGAATAAGAATTGGTTCAATAGCAATAATCAGTATAAAAACAACAATAAGGGAATAGTCAATGACGGGGTTGTTGACTCTAGAAACTTCAAGGTGACTCCATTTGCTCTTACAAGAACACCTAATCAGGTGAATAATGCAAACTAGACCTCCAATACACCTTCCAACAATAATGCTAATAGTGGCAACCAAGGAAATAATCAAAGGAGTAATAAGTTTGATAAGTTCTTGGTGCCAACTCCTCAAAGGAACTTCACACCCTTGGGTGAACACCTCAAAAAGGCACTAAAGATGCTCATAGTTAACAACATATTTAATCTACCTAGCATTCAGCCCTATGAACCACACAACAAGCCTAGCTGGTGGAGTGCAAATAACCATTGTGAGTACCATAGGATTCGAGGGCACATGATAAATGAATGCTTGCAGCTAAAGAATGTAGTGCAAGACTTAATCGATAGTGCCATGATCACCATTGATGGACCTCAAAGAAATGAAGACCATACGGCTTTCAAACAGCCCTTCTATAAACATGACAAAGGGGAGTCATCCAATTGCAAGAAACAAAGCAGCAATAACATTAACTTTGCGCCACCCTATGATAACATTGTGAATGCTATAATAATCAAAGAACAGCCCCAAAAAGAGACATCCAATGTTATCACTAGGGGGAAGACTTCAAGGATTACCCTACAAGGGGTTGATCCTAAAATTATCAGCACTCCACAGTCCAACATTATGATCAAGCAATCTCCTACAGCAGTGAAACCTTATAGTTTAATAGATCAATTACAAAGAACTCGAGCACAAATCTCCATCTTGGAGCTATTGAAGCTATCTCCTAACCATAAAGAAATTTTAGAGAAATCTCTAGTAGAGATGAATGTTCCTACTAACTTAGAAGAGGGGAAGTTTCAAAACATGGTAGGTCATCGCATTGCCCCTCATTGCTTGTCATTCTTCGACCAAGATGACATGTCTATTACTCATCCCCAAAACCTACCATTGCATATAGAGGTTTTGATTGAATGCCATAGAGTCACAAGAGCCCTCATAGATGGAGGAGCCGGCCTTAACATCTACATGTTGAGCCTTGTCAAGTCCCTAGGGTTGTCTAAGTCTTGAATTGACCCTGTGAAAATAATCACCATAAAGGCCTATACAGAAGCTGAAAGAGCCTCCAAAGGCATGATCATATTGCCCATTCAAGTGGGACCTATCAAAAAGGACACCAATTGCCAAGTATTGGACATGAAGTTAACTTATAATATTTTATTGGGGAGACCATGGATCCACGAGATGTAAGCATTCCCATCCACGTACCACCAATGTATCAAATTTTTGTACATGGGTGAATAAATTATGGTTGGAGGAGACTCAAATCCATTCCAATATTGCAATTCACTCAAACCCCTTCATGAGCTATTTATTCCACACAACAAAGAAGGAATCATCCAAAGAGCCACCATTGAAGATACCAAAATGGATGATCCCATGATAACATTAAGTGCTACTTCAAACCCTCCTCAAGCTAGCTCATCAACATCAACTAAGGGTAAGGAAAAAGTGAGCTACGAGGGTCCAATTCCAAATGAAGGTTCAAATCAAGCACCTAAATCAGAGATAGTACTTTATAAACCCACCTGAGAAGAAAATAATGAAGCTAAAAAGGATAACTACAAAAAAATGAGTGATATGAAGGATGCATTTGACAAACAATGTAAAATTAGTTCCAAGGGAGTAGGGGAATACTCTGTTTCCCTATTTGACTTGCCCACATCCCCAAGATCACATGGAAAACCATCAAAAGAGCATCTTCCTCACAAGTATAATTCCTATTTTGTAAGGGAAACCGACAAAGTAGCATTCGACAAAGAGGAGAATGAAGTCCTTCAATGGCTCTATCATGATGAAGAAGATACCTCAAATACTCCTATAGAATGAATTCAACATATCAACATTCAAACTGAGCAATATGGGAAAGGGTTTGAGATAATGCAAAAAATGGGATACAAGGGAAGAGGACCCTTAGGACGAAGAAATAGGGGTTTATTAGAACCCATTGAACCTGCCTGGAGGGAAAAAGAAGAGAGATCTGGAGTAGGCTACCAATACAAAGGTGAAAGCTCTAGCCCAATGCAAGACTCATATCCTCAAGTAAACATGTTGGAATCTGATGTAGATAGTGATGACTCCCAGGATTATGAATGGGAGACCTTATCTGATGAATCATGCTAGGATAAAGAAGTAGTCACAATACATACTTATGCAAAGATCCCAAGGCAAGAAACTCAAGCCAATGAAGAGCCTAATATACAAGGTCTTAGCATAGGACAAGCAACTACTAATCCACCATGGATACATACATTTTGGATGCCTTTGGAGGAGGGAGATTTAAATGTTAGTTTTAATCTGCTTGTGGTTTTTCCCATGCTATTTCCCATAGAATTTGATGAGGACTCAAGTGAAGGGGATTTCGACCCTTCTTCCATGGACCATCTCGAGGAAGCTCATGTCATAGATCTAAATGATACAATGTATGAACCCTCAAATGAAGTCATGTCCATAAACCTAATTGATGAAAACTTGCCTAATGAAACCTTATCATTGATAAATCCTCATCTTATTGATTGGGACCAAACCGAGCCAAGTGACTTGCTTTACTTTCCAAATGACCAAGCAACAAACCAATACCTTAATGTAGTTGAACCCTCTTTCACCAATGAATTCGAACCAAACATGATGAGAACAACAGAGGTCCAATCTCTTTGTCAAAAGAAAAAAATTAAAAAAAATTAAAAAAATGAAAAGTTCTAGTGTTGAAAACCACTATGCGGCAGCACTAGAACCAAAAAAAGTAAAGATAAAAGATGTTTCTTATGGTGAAAACCCAACCGTGGCACCAAAAGAAGAGAGATTGGATACCCTACCAGAGCATGAGGAAGAAAGGTCACCTATCCTCATAGAGACGACAGAAAAGGTCAACATTGGGACGGAAGTGGATCCAAAATTTATACACTTGGCAGCATCACTTACACCTCTAGAAAGAGAGGATTTCATTAATTTTTTCCAAGAACAACAAGTGAACATTGCATGGTCATATGCTGACATGTCTGGGTTGGATACCAATTTCATAATGCATCATTTGACTGTCAAACCAGGGGTTAAGCCCATCAAGAAAAAGTTGAGGAAAATGCACCCACATATAGTTCTCTTAGTCAAGGCAGAATTAGAAAAATTGTTGAAGGTTGGATTCATAAGGGAAATCACCTATGCTAAATGGATATCTAACTTTGTGCCTATCACAAAACATGACAAATCCATTCAAGTATGCACGGATTTCTGAGACTTGAATCTTGCATGTCCAAAGGATGACTTCTCACTTCTGAGCATTGATGCAATAGTCGACTTGACAGTGGTTCACTCCATGTACTCATTAATGGATGGTTTCAACAGATATAATCAGATAAAAATTACACCTGAAGACCAAGAGAAGACAACCTTTACATGTTCCTGGGGTACTTTTTTTTGGAATGTCATGCCCTTTGGTCTTAAAAATGTCAGAGCCACATATCAAAGGGCAATGACAACTATCTTCCACGACATGATGCACATGTTTTTAGAGGATTATGTGGATGACATATTGGTCAAGTCCCACAAAAGAGAGGAACACTTACAAATTTTGAAAAGGATATTCATTTGGTTGAAACATTTCAAGGTGAGACTAAACCCAAAAAAATGTGCCTTTGGTATCCAATCCGGAAAATTGTTAGGCTATATAGTTTCAGCCAAAGGAATTGAAGTGGATCCAGAAAAAGTACAAGCAATAATGGATATGGAGATACCAAAAAACATAAGCCAAATGAGATCTCTCCAAGGTAAAATACAATCCATAAGAAGGTTCATTTCTCAATTGGCTGAAAAATGTCATTCATTTACAAGGTTTCTAGATAAAGATACTATGTTCATGTGGGATGAAGAATGTGATCAAGCCTTCACATTATTGAAGACCTATCTAATAAATCCACCTATCCTAATGCCACCAATCAAGGGAAAAACATTTCTACTCTTCATATCTGCTACCGAAAGATCTCTAGGAGTGCTTTTGGCGCAAGAGGATGAATAAGGAAAGGAAAGAGTAATCTACTATTTGAGTAGGACATTGATCAAATACGAGCTTAACTACACATTCATGGAGAGAGCTTGTCTAGAAATTTTGTTTGCATCTCAAAAATTGAGACATTATATGTTGATGCACAAGGTAAAACTAATTGCCAAAATTGATCCTCTAAAGTATTTGCTAAGTAAAAATGCCTTAATAGCTAAGATAGCCAAATGGATCATGATATTGAGTGAATTCGACATTGAGTATGTTAATAGAAAAGCAATAAAAGGACAAGTGATAGCAGATCACTTAGTTGAAAACCCAATGACTTCTACACAAACTATTCAAGTGGAATTTTTGGATTCCACCATTGTAAATATAGAAGCAAAAACATGGAAGTTATACTTTGACGGCTCGTATACACAAGGAGGTTCTGGGGCCAGCATATTATTGGTCACTCCTTAAGGGTACACCATTCCTAAGTCCTACAAGCTCTTGTTTCCATGTACAAACAATATAGCAGAATATGAGGCTCTAGTCATAGGCATCAAAATGGCTCTAGAATGGAACTTCACCGAGCTACAAATATATGGAGATTCTACACTCATCATCAATCAAGTCAACAATGAATACCACACTAAAGATGAAAAATTGATGCCATATAAGACCATGATTGATGGATGGAAGAAATACTTTGCCTTGATCACTTTTGAGCAGATTCTGAGAGAGAAAAATAGAGTAGCTGATGCAATGGCCACCTTGGCTTCCTTGTTACAAAAACTAGATCAAAATGAGAAGTACGAGTTCTTGGTGGAAGAGTTGGTGAAACTGGCATTCGACCTTCTTGAAACCCAAATTGTTGCCCTAATTCATGGACATGACTCCCCTTGGTACGGCCCTATATATACATATCTCAAAGACCAAGTGCTACCTTTAGACCAATCCTGAGCCCAAAAATGAAACTTTACACGCCAATCATCCCATTACATAATCATGTCAGAAACATTGTATCATAAGGGTCTCGACGGGACGTTACTTAGATGTCTAGGGGAAGAAGAGTTGAAGTTAGCTTTACATGAGGTTCATGAAGGCATTTGCGGGTCACACTCAAGTGGTTTAAACCTAGCTAAGAAGATCCTTCGCTTAGGGTATTTCTAGAAGACTTTAGAAAAGGATGCTTGCAACTTTGTCAAGATATGCAGCAAATGTCAATATCATGGTGACATGATACATGTATCGACACAAGAATTGCATCCATTTGTTACACCATGGCCATTCTATCAATGGGGGTTTGATTTGATTGGTGTCATATACCCACCTTCTTCAAATGGTCACAAATACATCATAACCACAATGGAGTATTTTACTAAGTGGGTCGAAGCAGTTCATTTGATCACGGCCATGGGTAAATAGATTTCCATGTTCATCTTGAACCACATCATTGGCAGATATGGTATTCCTCATGCCATAATAACAGATAATGGAAATCAATTCAAAAACAAGGACGTGGATGAACTTTGTGCTACATTTCATATCACTCACCATTCCTCATCCATCTATTATCCTCAAGGGAATGGGTAGGCCAAAGCCAAAAATAAGAACATTTTGAAAATCTTGAAGAGATCGGTCAATAAATTGGGAAGAGATTGGCATGTGAAAATTAATCCAACATTATGGGCTTATAGAACTAGCATTCAGACACCTATGGGAGCCACGCCATTTTCATTAGTCTATGAAGCCAAAGCAGTTCTGCCATTAGAGGTTGAAATCCTATCTTTATGAGTGTCATTACAAGGGTTGATTACAGATGAAGACTATAGAGTCACTAGACTTCAACAATTGGAGTTGCTAGAAGAACACCAAACACAAGCTTATGAGCACCTGAAAGTGTATCAAAATAGAATCTCACGGAACTACAATAAACATATCAAACCAAGAGTCTTTCAAGTAGGAGACTTAGTGTTGAGAGAAAACCCAAAGAATCAAGCTGACAGAGAAAAGAAAGGAAAATGGGAGGCTAATTGGCTTGGTCCCTTTATTATTTTGTCTTCATTTGGAACGGGAACCTATAAGTTATCAAATTGTGAAGGAGAGGAACTCCAAGAGCCTATCAACAGCATTCATCTCAAAAGGTTCTACACATGAGGGAGATGAAAGAGTATAAAGAGTATCAGATGAGGAATGTCATATTTATTGTACATAGCTAAACAGATCTTGAAAAATACAAAAAAATTGAAAAAAAGCAAAAATACAAAAAAAAGAGAAAAAAGAGAAAAAGTGCCTTGCTGAAAACCTAGCAATAGGCGCCTTGGTAGCAAAAAAAGAGAAAAAGACCCAAAAGGTGAAAACTTGGTAAACAAGTGCCTTTTGCTCCCTTAAGTCTATTTTCCCTAGTCACATATGTCCATATTACATTTCCAACATCCCATTTGTAAAATCGTCATTGCATCTGTCATTTGTACATAGTCATAATAAAGCCTTTTAGTCGCATTGTTGCATTGCCTATCAACCCTAAGTTTGTTGCATGATCACATTTATCACTTGGGGGCAAGGAAGGATTGGAAATTTGGTACCAAATATATTCAATAAGTGCTACAATTAGTCATGTCAGAGAGAGATTTATCAGAATTTCAGAAGGGTGGAAAGTTTATTGAACCTTTGATGGATATCATTGTTCAAAACCAAGTACTTGATCCTACAACTTGATCCTTGAGCCTTCATTGACTTTATTATTCGGGATTAAATATTGACAAAACACCTTAAAGATCAGAATGCTTGGAAATACTTTTTGAAAATCATGAAACATTGCAAAACACTTGAAGCTTTCTTTGGATAATCTTTATGAAATTGACTTTTATCACATCTTTTCAACTAATTGATTATGTTTCAACTAGATTAGCCATGATAGAGACATGATATTTTCTTTCCTTTAAGTGATTGTTTTGAGGAAGATTCTTCCACTTATGAGAGTTCATCTAACAACATGGTCATTAAAGAAACATCAAGGACTATCCCATAAGAGGAAGGATTGACCTTTGCTCATTTACGCAAATGGATCCCTTGGCTATTTAGATCTTCCATATCTCAATACCAAAAATCCACTTGCAACATTGAATCTGTTGACACCAGTATTCAGACTCCCATAGTTTGGTCATCCAACTAGTGAGGGTTGTACTCAGTTCAAAAAGAGGTTACCAAAAAGTGATAAAAAGCAATATTCATAACATCATGATGTGGTCAGTGATGATTGTACTTGCTTTCCGGTCCCAAAATGCTCAATGATGAAAATTTATCTCCATGGCATTTCTTTGCTAAAAGATGGTGACACTTAGGTTGCATTGCATTGCATTATCATGTTAGATTAATTGCATTATCATGTTAGAATTAATTGCATTTATTTATGGTTAATTTTCCAAGGACAAGGGGGTACATTAATAATCTTGGTTAGTCAAAACATTAAAGAAATGAGGGGTTCAATCAAACGTCTTACTCTTGATAAATCAAAACAAAGAAATGAGATTATCTTTTGCATTCATGCATAACATTAATCATTAATCATTATCCATATACCAGAAAAGAGAAAGAGAATCATACATCATTTGCATACATGTAGTTAAGGATAGAATTACATACATTGAAAAAGAAAACAAAACTCAAAAACATAGAGGCATTTACATATGCATTTCCATAAAACATTTTGCATCCATACATTGAGAAATAGAGAAAAACATGTCATAAAACCATACATCATTGCATTCATTTATTTATATCATAAAATAAGATAACTGCATCCATAGCATAAGTCAAAGTAAATGCATAAAACATCATATAGCTGCATAAAAGATAATCTCACAACAACTCATCAAAGAGAATCAAGGAGTATATCATCATATATCATCAAAAAAAAAAGTGTTGATCAATGATCCATCAAATCGGTATATCAAGATACAATGTCACACAAAATGATACATCAAATGTTCTTATCAATACAATAACATGACATGTGATACAAGGAAATCAACAATGAGTGAATCTATCATCAATCAATCAAGATCTTGTAGGACTAAATACATCTGGACCTCTACCATCCTGTGGAGGAGGAGCATACGAAGTGCTCGCTCCACTCTGTCTCTGAACCATAGAAGACATAAACTGCTACATCAAGGTAGCAATGTGATCTAAATGCCCAACAATAGTGGACATATCTATCCTCATAGCCTGCACATCCCATGATAAAGTACCAATAGTAGGAGCATCCTGTGAACTCTATCCCTAATCCGGTGAAGGAAACTATGTAGGCACCTACTGTGCCAGAATCTAATCCTGTTGTGTGGGAACATCATCCTGCTGAGCCAAGGCAACTCTCTGCAACTAAACCAAAGGATCTAATCCACCTAGAATCTACCTAGCAACATCAACATGAACCTATCTCTATTGTCTCTATTTTCTATGAGATCTATGTTGTCTATCTACTCTAGGACGTACATCAAGTGCATCATCATGGCCTCTAGCTCAATCTCTATCTCTAGCATGACCACCTCTCACCTGTACTTGACCACCAACTGGAGCATCTCTCTATCCTTGCCATCTCCACCATCTACCACCACTGCCTCCATCACCACCACCACCATCACCCCGACCTAGGACAAGCTCTGCTGGATCAGTGAAATGAGTAAACCTGTTACAAGCTCACCAATCTGCATACTCACAAGACATACCTACATCTGCCATACTAGGAAGCATTTCCCACCTGTAGTAAGCCATACCAATAATATGATCCAATGCAAACTGATAATCAATGAGAGGACCCCACATAGATCTCTCTGTCTGTACCTGAGCATATAATGTTGCACCCTGAGGCATATCTTGTATCCGACCATACTGTCTAGAAAACCTGCCAAAGCAAAAGCACTCAATAGTATTAGTAGTACGACCAATCATCCAGTGAGGGGAAAACATGTAAGGTAACTCATCATCATCCTCTCTCTAGCACTCACAACCCCTATATGGTCTCCATAGAACCTAATTGAGATCATCAACCTATCGTCGCCAGTAATCCAAATGATCCAGATGGTGCTAAACAACCATACCAATATATAGAAAAGAATATGGAAAACCATGAGGTTGAACCCTATCAGAAATAGGCCTAGTGATGGGAAGATGCTCCCATATCCACAACTGAAGAATAACTACACTAGCCGACAAGGACGCACTCTCTCTATAGACTACCTTGTGAAAATCATGATAGAGTTGTGCAAGAATGCATGAACCCCAGTCAAAGCATCAAGGATGAGCAAGAAAATCCTCTAGAATCCTACCCTATCCGACAAAAAAAACATGACCTCACCAGTCGGGAAGAAGCAAACCACCGATCAATGCACCAAGTACCACTGGAAATGTAGGAAATGAAGCAAACTAAGGCTAGGTGATCGTATCGTCATCAATAGAGTTGTCGCCAAACAATCATCAGAAGATAGTGGAATCATAAATAGAATCATAATAAAATACCTCTCCTTTGCATGGGATACGTAGTAATCTATACACGTCCTTAGGCGTGATAGTCATCTCTCCAAACAACAAGTGAAATGTATTGTGGTCAGAGTGCCATCGCTCCACCACTACAGTCAACAAACCATGGTTTAGCTGGAACCAAGGAAGGTCAAGAAACTCAATCTACACAACTCGATCACATGAAACTTAGCATCTGTAAGTGCCTAACCCAAATCAATGACCCAAGAAGCAACTGTCTAGATGTACAGAGTAGGGAAGTTTGCCTATTGGAAAAACAAAGGAATCATATCAGTATATCATATCAAGGAATTATCTCACGTTAATCAATTCTATCAAAATTATCAAGTAATCACACCAAGTACCATTTGTTTGTGTCTTTATGTCCTGAGAATGAAGTAGCAGTATCAAATCATATCGGTTTTCACACTGATTGATTTATCCTATCAGTATCCTATCCTAATCAGATTGACAAATCACACTTGTTGGTACCACTATCCTTATATTATTAATCCATTGTTTTTTTTAACACAACAAACCTAATCTAATCATTCGAATTGAGCATCAGAAATCATAAAAAATTTCATCAGACACAATCAAGTACAAGTGAAAAAAAATTCAAAAGTCTGTAGGCATGATTTTAATCATCCTAGGTGACATTTCTCTTAAGCGGTATCAAAAAGTTGTGATGTGACACTTTAAAGGTGTTACGTGATAGTTCTCAGGCTAAGTGACACTGAATCATGCTAGGCGATAACGAAATGTGGCCTAGGCGACAGTAAATTTCTAGGGTTTCCTACGCGGTAAAATATATGAAAAATGGCATTTTTGCCCTAGCTCTACGTGTGAATATTTTGTTCTCAAGTGAGAATGAAGGTTTCTTAGGCGACATTATACTACATGGATGCATGAGAGAAAAGCGTGGATGTGACAGTAAACAGGTCTAGGTGACAATAAATTCTTCCTAGGCATGATTTTGCATATTCAAGGCAACGATGAAATGAAAAATTGCAATAAATGCTAATAAATGAGAAATAAATGCAAAGAGGGAGTTCAAAATAACTCACTGGAGGTCCATAATCAAGTGGCCTTGCATATCTCCAACACCTCTTGAATCGATGCTCTCGAATAGGGACAACCATCTCGAAATTCACCGCAGGACGAGCAAAATCACCAAAGACAAAAGTGAAAATGAATAGTAAATCAAAGTTTTTCAACCTATTTAAGCTATTTTGACCTAATTTTGGAGGTGAAAATTGGCTTAGACCTATAAGTTGGCCTATCAAATCAACCGGGGCACATTTTTGAATCATGGCACATCATCAAAAATTTTCAAAAATGAAAACATATTAAATCAACATCATCAAATGTTTCACATCAAGAAATCAATATGTTTTAATTTTTGAGGGGGCATCAGGGTATCAAATTGAAATTGAAATCAAACATCATTGGAATCAGTGAGGCAACAATAAATATCATATCAGGACCTAGCAATCAATTCCATATCAGAGGCATATCAGCGAATCACCAATCAGGACCTAAAAACAGTCAGGGTCAAAAGAATCTTTGAATCAATGTTCTTCACACATCAATTCAAAGAGGGGCATTTGTAGACATGCAAAAATGGACAAGTGCTTTTAAATTGCAAAAATCAATAAAATGGCTTAAAATCATCAAAATGCACTAATTCAATCAAAAAAGGATCAAATCATTTAAATGGACATAATTAAATAAAGTTGGACAAAATCAATTAAAGCAAAGGAAAAATCAAATAAGGATGTTAAATAATTAAATCAAACCTTAAAGGGGTGAAAAATACTACATAATTGATTTTAATCAATTAGTTGTATAGTTGTTTAAATCAAATATCAAAATGAACCTATTACCCTTACATGGCTAAATTTAATTAATTAATTGAATTTAATAATTCCTAATATCTTTTAACAAAGTTGAGAAACCAATAAGAATTGAAGACAAAAAGACATAAATCACTCAAAAAGGATGAATCTCAATCACTCATTCTAAAGTTTCAATCTCAACCACTCAATCTTGTCCTTTTGTCCAAAGCTTTGAGACAAACCTTTAACTTGTCCCCCCATTTATGAACAAAGCAAAGTATTTGACTCAACCTAAGGTAAATCATGATTACTTCACTCCACCCCCTACCCTTGGGAATTTACTATAAATATGAAGCATTTTGAGAGCAATTGATATCTTAGAAATTCATTTGCAAAGCATTGTTATTAGAGGCAATTGAAGAGCAATCTAAGAGCAATTAAGAGCATTTAGAGCATTTACATTATACTTTTGTCAATTTGAGCTAGAATCATCATCATAGAAGCATTGTAAAAGCATAGAGCAGTATACATTCTCATTTTAAAAGTGTCACTAGTGGAGATTTGAGCTGAGAGCTTCACTTACCACCTCTTTCTAGAGAGCCATGAGATGCTATAGATCTTAGTTTCATTTTTAAATAGATTTGCATTGTATTTACTTTAGAATTGTTGCTAATTTGATCTTAATTTCATGAAGGTGATTATCATCATCACACAATATGTTTCATCACCCATACTTGAGTGCTAGTACAGACTAAGATGGGGATTGAGATGATGCTTGCCTCCTTTGAGAGATGTGTGTCTAGCATAGTTAATGGCTTCTTCTATATGAGAGGTCATTGATACCGCATATGGTCACTTGAGTGTCAGGATCCAGAGTGATTACCAAGATGAGACTCAAGGGTTAGATGTACATGATGACACCTTCCTATGCATAGTCTAGTTATCCTACATGTGTCGGCTGCCTCTAGATTATTGAGTCTTACCTTGTTATCTTTTGTACACCTGATGTTAGAGAGATTTCAAGATCTTTTCCTTATCTTGTTATGTTGATGTTTGTTATCTGAGTGGGATCTATTGTTATCTTCTCAGCACGGTGGGAGTGGACCATTTAGGTTCATGAGGTTGGGTGGTAGTGATTCTTTTACCATTTGAGATTTTGACGTTCGTGTACCAATGTTGGATGATCCCTGTAGAAATTGATTCTTCTTGTTCTTCTTTGATGGAGTTGTGTTCTTATTGTTCGTCTTCTTTGTAGCCTTGTATCATTGTATTAGTTATTCAAAGATATCATGTTGTACTTCATTTTGGTTATTGTATTACATACCCTACGACATGTGCAGTGGATATAGGTTATTATGGATACCTTATGGTACCAGTTGTATCTATGTTATCTTATATGTGATGTTACATTTATCTTTAATTTTTTTATATGAGCTTTATAATTATATCTAATCTAAATTAATTAATTAATGTTTAATTAATCTTCATCAAGGAATCTTAGAGAGTTGTAATCTATGTGAGTTGTATTTTGCATTGTATTGCTTCCACATTGTTAAACTTTATTGTTGTGGTTTGTTAACACTTTAAAAAAAATTATTTTACAAACTTAGTTGCATGTTTAGGTTCAGTTCTCCCGGGTTCCCTGGCGGGGCATTACACCCTTCCTCTTTGATCTCTATTATTCTAATCCTGGAAATGATTGAAATTATTTCCTCTCTGATTTTGATTGCTACTTGCATCATCCTTCTTTGTTGAATCTTCATTTTGGCCTCCATAAGACCATCCGCTGTATCTTCTGCCACAACCTCTTTCGCTTTGTTTGCTTCCTCTACTTTTAGGGAAAACCACTATGCCTCTTCAATATTGTTCATTCAAACCAAATTCAACTCCTCCTGAATGCTTGGACTCAACCCATTAAGGTAGCGAGCAACTTTCTTCTTATCATCTTCCCCATAGCCTATTCTGATGAGGATTCGATAGAACTCCTCCTTATACTCCTGAACGATTCTCCCTGCTTGCTTCAAATCTTTCATTTTCTTTAGTAGATCAAGCTCATAATCAACAAGAATGAACTATCTCTTTAATTTATCTACCATTTGATCCCATCTTGTTATTTTCTCCTTTCCTCTTCTATTTCGCTCCAACTAAATCTCTTGCCACTAGATCTCACATGGCCTTTCAGTTTGGCCTTAGCAAACTTGACCCGATCAGGATCCTCAATATATTCATACTCAAAATATTCTTCTAATTCATTGATCTAGTTGACCAACTCCTTTGAGTTAAGATTTCCTAAAAATGTAGGAACCTCAATCTTAGATCTTTTCCCAATCTTGGAAATGGGCTGAAAAAGCTTTTCTTCCTCTTGGTTTAGAATTTCACCTTCTCCTTCCTGATCAAAATTTCCTTCTTCTTCGGCTTCATCCTCACTTTTGTCTCTGATTGTAAGATTCATTTCTCTATGAATCTCTTCTTGCAATGCTTGCACTTGTCTCTGGAGGGCTCTAACCTCAAGTGTCACACCACCAGCTCTTTCACCATGTTCCCTTCATAGAGGCATTTTCGCGCTTTATCGCTGAAACCCTAAACCATGGTCCTAGTGCAAGTTGCCTCATAGTCAGAAATCTTTTTACACACTTAGGAACTCATGCTCTGATACCACTTGATGAAGGGTTCTCCCCTTAATACCACAAACACAAAATAAAAACAGAGAAACAACAACAATTTGCAAGAACAGAAAATGGGCTTCTTATTATCTGCACAACTGTGGAATTACAAATTTTAGAATTACAATATGCAAAGCCACATGGGAAAAGTTCCTTACAATATTTTGTAGGACAAAGCCTCAAATGATTACCCAGAACTTCCCTAGACAACACTACGAGCCTTCCTTATATAGGCAATTTCCCACCGCCTAAGAAGGTTCCAGAAATGTTGCCATTCAGGCCGATCGCCCTTAGAATTATTTTATTTTTCATTTTTATTACAATAGGGTCGACTCAAAATAATTACAAATTATGTTTTTAGGTAGCCCAACTTCTGGAGGACATAACTTTTTAACCGTAGCGCTGTTTGGCTATTATAACCACTTTTCAAAAATGGAAGGACCTGATCTATAGTGCCTAACTCGCGCAAGCTCTAGTTAGTCGAGGGTTGATCATGATTTGGAGCCTCTAAGGCCTTCAAATTTGAGCTCAAAGATTTTGTACCCAAAAACCTCAATAACTTCACCAATACATATGATATGGGAATGAAACTCAACTGGTAGGCTGATATGACTAAGATAAACCTTCACCTGTGAAATCAGAACATTCTGAGCTCGTATGAACAACTTACTAAAAATAGTAAATTTCCATAAATATAAGCTCTACACAAGATAGCCCCTATTTGAAAAGAAACCAAAAATATTTTTGGATGATGCAAGATTGCTCTTACACCCAGGATGCTCTTGCATCAAACACTTGGGGTAATTTGAGAAGTGACCCTGTCACATCTCAGGTGTGCAGAGGAAAACCAAGATGGTTAACCTCCTCTCTTGTCAGCCATGATGAATCTTCAATAGGTTGTCATTTCCATTTGACCAGATATTCTTCATATGTCATGTTTCTTGTGCTTCTGCCAACACAACTATCCAGTACATCCTCAATCTCCTTGGTAGCTGAAGTAGTTGCTGGAATACTCCACTATGCTTCTCTGATTGCATCTTCAACACCCCCTTCATAATACTCTATCAAATCTGAAATATTTAATACTGGTGAAATATTCAACTCGGTAGGAAATTCTACTTCATAGGTGTTTCTTGAATCATGCTTCTTTAGTATCTTACATGACCCAAACTTCTTCATTTTTAGCTTGTTATATGTACCTACTGGAAATAGCTCCTTTCGCAAATGAACCATGACTTCATCCCCAACCTGAAATTTCTTATGTCTCATTTTCTCATCTACCTTAGTCTTATATTATGCATTCATCTTGGTAATGTTCTTCCTCACCTCCTCATGGATGTTCTTCAAATGTTCTACAAAATCCTTAGCTTCAACACTACGTATTTCTCCTTTGTCTATCTTCCTCAACTTGGAAGCATTTTTGGGACTACTTCCATATAAAATCTGGAATAGTGATTTACCAGTGCTCCTATTGAAAGAATTATTCTATTCAAATTTTGCCTATTGTAAAATCAAATCCCATCCTGTTGGCTTATCTCCAACCAAACATCTCAACAAATTCTCCAAACTCGTATTCACCACCTATGTCTATCCATCAATCTGTGGATGATGTGATGAACTAAACTTCAAATCTATCTTTAACTTCTTCCACAATGTACGCCAGAAATATCCTACAAACTTAGTGTCTTGATCTGAAACTATGCTCTTTGGAAAACCATGTAGTCTCACCACTTCTCTGAAAAAACAATTCTACTACATGAACAACATCATTAGTCTTCTTGCACGGAATGAAATGTGTCATCTTTGAAAATCTGTCAACCACCACAAAAATTAAATCATGTCCCTGTTGAGTCCTTGGTAAACCAAGAACAAAGTCCATACGGATATCCTCCCAAGGCTTTTCTAGTACAAGTAATGGTTGATACAACCCTGTATTCTAGTTTACTCCTTTTGCAAGCTCTAGTTAGTCAAGGATCGATCGTGATCTTAAGCCTCTAAGGCCTTCAAAATTGACCTCAAAGATTATGTACCCAAAAATGTCAATAACTTCACCAATACAGATGATATGGAAATGAAACTCAACTGGTAGGCTAATATAACTAAGATGAACCTCCACCCATGAAATCAGAACATTCCGAGCTTGTATGAACAACTTACTAAAAATAGTAAATTTCCATAAATAGAAGCTCTGTACAAGATAGCCCTTATTTGAAAAGAAACTAGAAATATTTTTGGGTGATGTAAGATTGCTCTTACACCTAGGATGCTCCTGCATCATATGGTATGTTACCAACTGATTTGGTCAAATATATCCAGAATGAGATGTTACTATATGGTGTTGATTACCTTATGGTAGAGAAGTCTATAAAGAATAAATGTGATAAGAAAAACAAAGACTTTCTATAGTTATTAGTGAGATGAAGAGATGTGTGAAGGATATTACTAATATATATAGGTATTTTATTTGATGGCCAATTTCTATAGGAAATTTTAAAGGAAGAAGTGAAGTGATTTCAAGAAGGAATTGAATGAGTTAGGAAATAAATATGATGTGCTAAAGGATGAGGAAGGAAAACAAAGGATTAAAGTTGGTGAGCTTTGGTCAGAATGGGTGTTGTTATAAAGACATAGAGAAGACCTGATAAAAATGTTTTTGTTAGTGAAGGACATGGTAGAGGTTGGGTTGGAACATGTTACTGGTTTACTTGGTAGCACAAAGGATTATGACTCATGGTTTTAGTCTTTAGGCTAGAGAAAATATTTTGAATAATTGGTAGAGTGTGAGAGCTTGTGTGCCTAGATGGGGGCTGCCATTGCTAAGTGGAAGAAGGAGCTTATAATTATGAAGGAGATGTATAAGAAGTATTTTTTTGTAAAGTATGTTGCATTCATTTTTTTTTTCTATGTTATGATTGTTTTCCCTTTTCCATTGTGGCAAAAAGGGGGAGAAAAAAATAAAAAGAGAAAAACAAAAGTTGCATCTACTTAGGGGGAGTTTTTTTGGCTTTGAAGATTAGAGATTTTTTTATTTTTGAAGTTTTGGTGTTTTTCCATCAATGCCAAAGGGGGAGATTATTTGATTCAAATGTTGCTAGAATTTTTTTTATTGATGTCAAAACCTTAATATCAAAATCTTGGTGGTATTGGTTGGTTGTTGATAGTTTTGGTTATGTACTTATTGGATATCAATTATGCATCAGAGGTTTCGGGTTTTCATTGGACAAGTTCAATATAGATAGTTTTGTGTTTTATGGCTAGTGTACTCAATTCTACTTATGGAATACATGTTTTTGGTACACTTGTATACTTTCAGTAATCAGTAGTATATGAAGTTGTCTGTCAATTCTTGTTGATTTCTATGCTTTCAATGTTCTTCCAGGTGTTTTTGACATATCGATAATGGTGTTTTTTATTAGATGGTTTTGGTATCATATTTTGGACATGCTCTATTTTGTTTCACCTATTGATTGGTTCAGAAGTTTTGGTGATCAATACATGGTCTTGGTTGTGGTGTTCTAATAGCATCGATAAATGTAAGATACATTGTAAACATCTTAAGTGTGACCTATATTTGGTCCTAGTGTAGCGTGTTGTAATGTTTCCTTAAGAGTGTCCTCGATTTAGGATTGACAATAATACATTAAATGCAATTATAATATCTTTTTCATTTGAGGTTGACACATTCTTTTGGTGTGGTCAACTTGTGTATGATCATATATCTATATAATAAAGAAAAAACTTTTGTATCCTGGGCATGCGAAAGTGTGTGGTGATGAGTATATGTGAATGTAGAAGAAGATAAATAGTGAATTCTTAACGGCGGTGTATGTAAGCTAAACCTAAGTGTGGAAAAATATTAAGTGATCTAGAAGGTCATTTGCATATGATTTGTAGTGAATCAGATAGTGGTATACAAAGAGAAGATCAGCAATTGGTTATATTGTTTGATGTGGTTATTGAGTATAATTTATGAATTATTTCATGCATATTCAGATATAATTCTATTATTTCTTCTTTTTTCAATAAATTTTGTGTTGGAAGTTAGCCATATTCATATTTTAGGGTAGTGATCTCAACCGACAGTGAGCCCATTTCAATAAGAAAATTGATAATGAGCCTTTGTAAAAATCACCTTAACTAGTGTTTCATTTCATGATAATTAGCTTCTCTATGGTTTTTCCTGGTTTGGGTCTCCACATAAAGTCTTGTGTTCTTTGTGTTAGTGTTTTTGTTCTTTCATGTTTACATCTGATGTGAATCTTGAATGTTGTTAACTGATATATCATAAGTTTATATTACATATATTTATGAGTTTACCCACATACTAAAAGTTTTATTAAGAGTTTGAGAATAAATGATTCAACCCCCCCCCCCCCCCTCCCCTTAGTTATTCGACCTACTCACCACCATTCTTCTTTCTCTTCTCCTCAATAAAAAATTGTGGAAAATTACAACATCTATTCCATGAGGTTTTGTCCTACATTATTTCCTTTTGGGTTTTTGTGTTTAGCCAAAATTATTGCATCAACATACTTGATCACATTTAAAGAAGTAATAGCATCTATAAGTATGATATGCTTCATTTTCTAGATCTATCCTCTACTACATGAAAAAATATGTTTCCTTTCATTTCATTTCAAGGTTGATTCCTAAATAGGGGTTTGACTAAGGCAAATCCCTTTCCAATCTTCTTCCCTATTTTTATGTGTATAGGAACATGTTATGGATCCATGTATTCATATCTAGATAGTACAAGAAGAATTGCAAATTCCATGAAACTTCCATTTGAAAGCATTGGGAAAATGTTGATTTTTCACTTGTCCCTAGGTAAAGATTGAGTTTCACTTATCCCTATCATTTTTTTTTAAGATTTCTAGAGCAGGTGCATTTTCTCTCCTGAATTCTATTTGTGTTAGTTTTAGCTCAATATTGGTTCATGCTAGTCTATTTGGATAATCTTTTTAGTGTCTTCTCTATTAGATCTATTGCATTAATTAATCATTCTTCCACTTCCATCAATTTCATATTCAAGAAAGGAAAAATTTTATTTCCATTAAGACCTTGGGTCAATGACCCTACTTGGGGTATTCTTCCTTCCTAATGTGCAAATAGCGAAGCGGGGAGTAACTTACACCATAACATTACTTCTCATTTCCCATTGTACAATTATAGACACATCAGACCACCTTTTTATTAGTATTGGGCAATGATTGAGTAGGTATGTGATTCATCTTTAGTGGTTGAGTAGAACTTGATGGTTGGTTGGAAGTTGATGCAATGGATGGCAAGTATTGCTTTGGTTATTGACAGGGATTTATTGTGGGTGATTGCATATAGGATGGGTAGGATGGATACTCCAGACATGATTATGTGTGTTTCACCATGCATTCCACTATAGTGGAGCATGTAGATATTTTTATGACCACTAAGGATAGTGTAGAGGTTTTTTCCAACCTCCATACCATCTAGGTTGATAAAAAACATTATGTTGATTAAAAGGTGCACGATAACCTCCTAGAATTATGGGGGGGTTTTTTGGTGGTGGCTAAGGTTTTCATGATACCATATAACATGATTTCTATTTAGAATACCAAATCTTATATTCATATATATAGGAAGGGGTTACAGAACGGTGCCTGTAGGGAAGAGATTTTGGTTTTATCATAGCGGCAGTCATCACTATTATGTTTCTTCCTAAAAATAGGGCAAAAGATAGTTAAGGATCTCTTAGCCTCATCTTTCTTGTGACATGTATACAATGTATCAATTTTCTTGCCCACATGATTTAAGAGACCAATCTTCAAATCATTCAACAATGTACCTAGTTCACGTTTAGAAATACCTGAAGAGATTCCTTGAGTGGTATGCTTACTTTGATAATTTCTCATTAATTGACATGACCTTGAGTAATTCCTATAAGCATGAAATATATCATCAAAGTTTAATTTAGAAATATCACCCCCACCTATAAAATTTAATGTATCCATACTTCCATCCCTTATCCCTCTAAGTAACAACATTTTAATGATATCACCAGTGAGGTTAGTTTGTTGTGATATCTACAAACTAAAAATTAAGTGTTCAAAGAAGTCTTCCAAAGACTCATCTTCTCTTTGTGTCATCTAAAAAATCTCATCTCAAACCTTCTTTATTTTACAATAATATTGATATTTACTTAGAAATATCTCCTCCATGTTAGTCCATGTGGTGATAGATTAAGGAGTAAGTCCTAAAAACCATCACAATGCCACATCCTTATATGTGGCTAGAAAAAGCTTGAGTTTGTGTGCATCTATATGGTAATCATAGCTATGACACAAAACATCAAACTCAAGAAAAAATATGTTAGGATCTTCTATAGAAATCTAATGGAAAATTGAAAATGCAGAGTCGAGAATATTTTTCATAGGTGCATCATCTAAAGGATGAGAAATGGGGAGTTCAAAAGTAATGGGTTTGTTATGTACCAATGCTCTTTCATACCTAGGACCATCATTATCATGGTCATCAAGGTTACATCTATTATTTTCACCCATATTTATTTCAAATGCTACAAGATTTTCAAGACCCCAAGGTTTCTAGTGAATTGAAAATGGTGTTTCCATAGACTTACCTAAATGCAACTCAAAAGAGTCTTCAATTTTATTGGTAAAATCTGGGGAACTAGTGGAGGATGACTCTTGTGAAATATCAAGTATTGAATGAAATTTTATTGGTGAGGACTTGACATAGGAAGGTCTTGTGACACCCTTTTCCAAATCATGCTTAACTTTCTTGGATTTTGCTTCATCTGACAATGTTCTTTTCTCTATTTGTGTTTTTTTTTTAATTTTGAACTATGCATATTTCTATTCATGCACGTATATAAAACTATTATAGCGCAAACCAAAGTTACTTACCTAGGAAAGGTTGATGCTTGCATATATTTTCTTAGAGGCACACTGGTATTAACTATAATTCCCCACCAAGGAACCCTTGGAACAAAGGAGTTAAATATGCACTTAACAAAAAAATTTAAAACATGGAATAAACACCATGTAATAATGTGCATCATATAACCATAAAATAAATTCAAGATATAAACATGCTAGAGAATACACCACAATCGTGCACAAGTGGAGACTAACAAGAACTTCTAAAGGTTCCAAGACAACTCAATCACATACTCAGAATGGAGAACGTGTGTTCATGAGACTATCTTACAAGGATTTGAAAAACATTCATGATTGCAAGAGGCTAAGAAAGAAAGAATTCACACCTATACAAGAGGAGAATAATTCCATCCTCAACTCCATCTAACTAATGTTCATTTTAAGTCCAAAGTAAATATTCCTAACATGGTTAAAAATACATGTTAATTGGTAGAAACAATAAGATAGGAAATAATCCTCAAATGATCTTTCACGAGAGGAAGACTCAAGATTACAAGGTTCCAAGATGAATCTAATTACTCAGCAAGAATGAAAAGACAAATCCAAGTCAGAACATAAGAATCATGTTGAAGAAATATGTGGACTCTTGAAATTTGGTTGTCTAATTTTTTTGTGAAAAGTATCAAAATATAGAATCTTTATTATAAATCCTATGAATATGAAACCACTCTTAAACATACTAAAATTATTACATAAAATTTAACTTAAAGTATAAGAAAGGAAGAATACTTATACTTCCTTTCTTATACTTAAATGTTACAGTTTATGTACTTCCCTGGAGATAAAATTGGGTTAAGAATGTATGAAGGACATCAAATAACCCTCATGAATCAAAATCAAAAGAATAAAAATTTCATTCAAGCTCCAAAATTGAATGGAAAATCAAACTGGGTGAAAAAGCTAAAAGTAGTCACAAATGTTGGTTTAGGTGCATACGCTAGTTTGCACAAACCTCGATTCTTGATTGGTAGACTTCTAAGACAAAAAAAAGTATCAGACCAATGAGTTGGAAATGTTGAATCTATTTGTATTGAGGAATAATGAGATGGGGGTGAATCAATGTTCTAACACTTTCAACTTTATCAATCTGATTTTGAAACCTTAAACTAAATGCAATAAAAAGTAAACAGAATAAGAAAATGAACAACATCACAACACCATAATTTTTGAATGGAAACCCTATTAGGGGAAAAAAAATGCTATGGGGATGGAATCCAAAAATGTTTACTCTATAGAAGTAATAACCATGTTAAATGTTTAGATACAATGAGTAGAATGCATATGCATTCAGGTACGCTGCCTAGAGCTCACTACTCAGATTATAAAAGAGAAGGCTCGATGCCTTACAAAACATATATGGACTACAACTTAAAAAGGTGAACTGAAGAGTAGTATAAACAATGCCAAAGCATATCCATGTAGGTGCACAACAAATCTCTACTTAGTCTATCAACCTATTCTTTGTAACTAGATCCTTCGCATAACATTATCATAATCAATCTTTGCATCACATCTCTAACAATTTCATGTTCTAAATTACCATATAAACTCTTTCTTATATACCAACTATCAAAAATTATATGTTCACTAGTCAGCCTCAAGTATACAAAGACAATGTGTAGAGTGTTGACCTAATCCTTAATTCAAATATTCATCCTAACCTTAAAGAAAAGCATAGGTATCATCAAACATTTCAGCTCTATCATCTCCAACTCTCAAACTGATCAAATCTTTTATCTGTTAGGATTACTTATCGATCCAATAGCTAATTGTCATTGTTCTTCACTATTAATTATATAACTGATACTTAGAATGCCATAAATCAAATATCTAATAATATTAATAGATGCAAACATAAATTAAGGTAGTGTATACCCTGTAGAATCTTACCATAGCTTCCCAACTCAAAACTCAAAGTTAATTATCTGTATTGATCCATATATCAAACCCTGTATATTGTCTCTGTTATGTCATACTTAGCTAATTTAGAAATATAACCTGTAGTATCCACAAAATATGACAAGTGACCATGTATAATATGTATGGTTTCCATAAATGAAAACATACAAGCCATCAATATTAGTGTCTCTTTTTGACAATCTCCCCATTTGGCATTGATGGCAACACTTAGTGAAAAATTACTAAGTGTCCAAACAAAATGCCAAACTCTAGATCACTCCACAAAAACCAAAATCTCATTCTCCTCCTAAGATGAATATATCTCTCCTCAACCCATTTCTCACTCCTATCTCTCCCCCTTTGACATCAATGGAAAATGTTGGAAACAAGACAAAAATTCATCTACCAAAAATCCTATGTATCTCTACTACGTACAAACATAAAAAATTATAATTACAAAATATTAAATACATCTGATAAATTATTCCTTTGAGCACCAAAATCTATATATCAAATCTTCTTAATACTCTCTCCAATCTCTATCTAACCACACATGGCATAGGCCAATTTCTCTACTTCAACTAGGTCAAGTGCATTAGGATAATCATGTGCTACTTTTACCTCTTAGTAGAATTTCCAGATTACATGTGATTTGATTCCTTAACTCAATAATTCTATCCTTCATCCTCTACTTCTCTTTCACTAAGGTTCTGATCTTGTCATTCAAATATATAACCTGAGAAGCATGACTAGATGCAAAAGTTGTCAAGGGGTCATATGATCTAGATAGGTTAGACAACTTATTCTCACTCTCCCTGATTGTGTTCTAAATATTAGCAAAACATTTAGGATATTAAATACACACTTTATATATTTTACCACCTTCAAATAAAGCATCTTTTAACCTTTGAATTGCAATTGTCAATGATATTTTGTCCTTAGTAATCATTGTGTTCAAATGATTAAATATCTTTGCATTAAATTGACTTTGAACATTTATTAATGCAAACTTCTCTAGTGATTCAAAGTGAGTATTAATTTCATTTAAAAAACCTTCAAGATGACTTGATTTTGATTCATTTTGATCTTCTATGTAGGTTGGCATGATCTTAATTAAGACTTGTGATGCTTTAGCTAACAATCTATTGTCATTTTCATGAGTTTTCAAAATTTATTCCCTTGCTTTGGCCTTAGCTACCGAAGCAAGACCCATCAACTGAATTAGACTAAGAGTGTCCAATTGAATTAGACCTTGTGAAATCTTCATATCCTCCATGTTAGTATTTTCTTTTTCAATAAATTTAGCCATTGCCTTTATAGTGTCTCTTTCCTCCACTTGGTGCTCAACTTTCACCTTAGGAACTATCTCCTCAGATCCCTCAAGAGTTTGATCTAATTTTGTTTCTTTTTCTTTTTTGACCTCATCCTCAAGATTTTCATCAAGTATTTTCTTTGTCTCAACTTCTTCTATATTTAACTGATCCATATTCTGATTATAAGTTTGAGCATTGTCATTTACAGTGTCTTCTTTTTCTTTGTCATCAAGAACATATTCATCTTCTATCACGGTCATTTGAATTTTAAGAACTCCAATTTCTTCCTCTCCATCATGAACTAAAAATGTAATAGGTACACAAGATATAAAAACATCAGGCTCCTCATTAGTCATCTAAAAATTAGTACCCGTTACATTAAGTGATTCATTATCATAGACAATGGTGTCAACATGTGTTTCCTTCTTGTCATCCTTTGGTAGAACATCAGACCAATTGTTCAATAAGATTTTCACCATTACTTCTTTTTTATCCTTAATTACGTCTTTTATTTTCCTAATCATGAGCATATTTTCCCTTGTTTTACTCATCAACTCCTTCTTAGCTTCTTCAATAATATCTTTCATTTCATCTGTTAAAATTACCAGAAAAAAACCTCACCAAAGTCATCTCTCTAATCCTCTTATCCTCTTCTTGTGTTTTCAACCTTCTTTCTTCTAGGATTTTAAATAGATCATTAGGATTGTCCCCTTTGATCTCCACTAAATCTCTATTATACTTGTTAAAATAGACAATTACTCCACCTTCTAACAATATCTTTTCTTTCAAAGAATCTAGGAACATGAAGAAGGCTTTGATGACCTATACTAATGCCACTGGCCAACTTATTAACTAGGATAAAATCTCTTTGTATTTCAGTAACACTCCTGAGGTAAGACAAAGGAAAATTTATGCTATTATTGGTTGTAAAAGAGAAAAGCTCCCTGCTTCCTATCTTGGTCTTCCTTTATGTCTGAAACTGGATGATACCTTCTGGAATAATTTATTAGATAGATTTCATAAAAAACTTGATGGATGGAAAGGGGCCACTCTAAGCCAAGTTGGAAAAGTCCAATTACTTAAGGCTACTCTGCAAAACCTTCCAGTATATGCTCTTAGTTTCTTCAATATCCCTCAAAAGTATGTTGATCTAATTAAGAAAATTCAAAAAAGATTTATTTGGTCAAGGGTTGAAGAGAAAAAAGGCTTAGCCTAATTTCTTGGGACAAGGTTTGTAAGCCTAAGAGATTTGGTGGTCTTGGAATAAGAAGTATCAAAAACATCAATAAGGCTTTGTTGGCCAAACAAATTTGGAGGGTTTTTGAAGAGAAGAAAGAACAAAATTTGATTTTAAAAAGTAAATAGCTTTTAATCTCTTTAGAAGACTCTTTAAGTAATTAGGAGGATATTCAGGGATTCTACATTTGGAACAGCATCAGTAAAGCTAAAGAATTTGGTAAGAAAGAGGGCCAAATGGGAGCTGGGAGATGATAGGAGGATTAAATTATGGGATGATAAATGGTTGAAAGATAGTCCTCTTAATGAGAACCAAGAATGGATGAATGTTATTCAAGTTTGCAGAGACACTATAGGTGAAATGGTTTCTGACTACTGGGAAAATAAAGAATGGATTGATCTTGGTCTCATTGATGAAAATCTCAAGATTGTGAATATGCAACTCTGTTCTTGGTTTATAAGAAATAATGAACATGACATTTTAGTGTGGGGTCCTAAGGCCAGTGGTAAATTTTTCGTTTCCTCTACTTTTGCTCTCTTTTTTGAGGAAGAACATCCTTTTTTCTCTTAGGTCTGGAATAATAAACTTATCCCCAAGATTAATGTGTTCTTTTGGTTGCTTGTTCAAAACAAGATTATAACTATGGATAATATTTGTAAAAGGGGCTTCAATATCCCTAATAGGTGCTTTTTGTGTTGTGTTGAAGCTGAAAATAGTAACCATATCATGATGCACTATCCCTACACTATAAAATTCTGGGAAGCTATTTTGATCCAGTTGGAGTGGGTTAACCCTTAGAATCTTCAAGATCTTGTTAACCAATGGATTTGTCCCTTCCCTGGTAAAGAGATCAAAATAATATGGAATATGTTTCTTGTAAGAATTTGCCTAAGGCAAAGAATAAAAACCAAGATCTAGAAGCTCAAGAGATAGCACAAGAGAGACAAAATATGATATGATCAAATGATCAAATAATGAAATAGATAGATGATTGATTGATTATACAAAGTAGGAATGCCTCAATATATAGGCAATGCAATAAGACTACATGATAAGGAGATGATAAGATATCACCCACACAAGGTGGAATCACATGTCCACCAAAGGTGGATCATCCTCCATTGTACATGAAAGTATGTGCAATGGATTAGGATGATAATGTGATAAGAGCACTAAAGGTGGATCTCACACACAATGAGGTATGTGATGACAACTATCACACCTAAAGTGGATATTCTCCTAACCATGTGCTAAAATGAAATGCAAACTCCTAAGTGTCTCAAAGACAAACTACTATGCAATTGCATTATCCTAAGTAAAGTGTAATTAGTAAATACTTAATTACACCAACATTTCTCCCTCATTTCACTTGGAGAATATGGAAGAATACAAATAATAGAGTGTTCAGAGACAAACAAACCTCCTTTGAGATTATGGTTGACCAAGTTTGTAGAAGTCTAATGGAAAGCTTTAGAACCAATCTTTTGTATGACTCTAAATTTTTGAAAAAATATTAGGACTTCAAAGAAATCCACAATTGGGACTTCTTGGGACAAAGATCCAAATATCCTAATCCCAAATAAAATATTATATGGACTGCTCCACCGAATGGATGGCATAAAGGAAATTTTGATGGTTCGTCCAAAGGTAATCCAGGTAGGGCTGGGTTGGAGGTTTAGTAAGAGATTGGGCTGGAAAGTGTCTAGGAGTTGTTGTTGCACCTCTAGAAATTTAAACAAATCATGTTGTTGAAGTCAAGGCAACCCTCCAAGTTGTGATGTTGGCTAAGGAGTTGCAATCTATGAAGCTTTGGCTGGAGGGAGATTCACTAAATATATTAAATTGTATAAAAGGAAAGAATGTGGCCTCTTGGACTATAGCACATATCATAGATAAAATTATATCTAATCTTGGTACTTTTCAAGAAGTGTATATTTCCCATGTGTACTAGGAAGGAAACAAGCATGTGGATGGGCTTGCTAATGTGGGGGCCCATAAAGAAGCTATCATTATATGGAAAGAGGAAGTAAATCTTCAAAAATATATTTTAAGTCTAATCATGTTTGATAGACTTAATCACAAGGAAGGGGTCATAAATAAAATAAGTAATAATGAAGAGGACACTTAAGTTCTCAAGGAGAGAGATTTGTTAGTTAAGGTGTGCGAAAATTATGAAAGAGTTAATTGCACATGGATTGTGGATCATTTTATGCCTATCATATCAAAGGAGCCAATATTATTTTGAAACTACATTTGAAGCAAACAAGAGTAAGTAGAATTTTGCAGAAGACATGGGAGGTGGGTTGAGAAGGGAGGAGTCATTGGACTGTGAAAAATGGAAAAAGAAGAAGAGTGTTTGGAGAAAGCTCTAGTGGGGAGGGGTCTCTCCTTACCTGGAAAGACTTCATAGTTACTGTGTGTGTGAAAATTGTACCTGATCTGTAGACACAACACTTCAGTAAAATATTAGAGGTTAGCAAAAATCAAAATCGTGCAAAATTGAAATCTAATTTAACCAAGCGATTTACTGCCTTCTAGTAGGTGTGAGATTAATGTTCTCAGATTGGTATCAAGATCAGTGACCTAGACGACACCTAAATGAAGGATTTGAATCAATTGATCTAGATATGAATTGAATGCAATTAAGCTATTTTTTTTGTATTTCTATGCAATAAGAATGATAAAAACTGATATGAATCTATGCTAATATGGAAATTGATATGCTAAAATGATCTAACAATAATATGAAAAAGAATCTAAATGAATGTAAAAAAAAAAAAATTGATCTCACAATAGCCTTGATTCGCAATAAGCTTTGATTCTCTCAATTCCAATCCTCCAACGTGATTGTGCAAAAATATGAGATGAATTATGAAGAGCTGAGCCTTGTTTTTATAGAAATCCAAAGCTTTGGAGGTGCATGAGAAAAAGCCATAAATCACTCAAATAACTCAACTTGATTTTTGAGTTATTTTTAAATAAAGATAATTAAGTCACAAAAATCATGCAAAAGCACAGTTCAACTTGAATTAGAAGTTTAGATCAACTTTAAAACTCGAAAAGATGTTGAGTTTCAAAAAGCTAACAACTTGCATTGATTTTCCAATTTGAGTTTAACTGGTCCTTGAATGTGCACATGGATAATTATGATTTAATAAATAAATAAAGTGATTTATGCTCAACTTAACTACTTTTTGAAATAAAATAATTAATTTATGGGTTAATTAACTATTTTACCAAACTTTTATTAAAAATTATATTATTAAATAATGACAACATGCTTTAATTAATTAAATAAGAATTTAATCAATTATTCATAAGATATTAGATTTATTGTCAAAATTAAATAATACAATTAATAATAGATAGAATTAAATTTAATTACATAATTAAGTGGCAAGATATTAAATCTAATTAATTAAATATGAAAATATTCAATTAATCAAACTTAGGATAAATGTGATTTATCGCCAAATAATCATTAAATTAAAGATAATTATGATGATTAGGAATATTACTAAGAATATCCCCCGATGTAGAATTTAAGATAATCAATTATGATTCGATGATGTTTAGATGTGCCTTAGATTAGGACTTTGATGTCGATTTCGTTCAAATTGAAGATGTAGGAGATTAATGAACTTATAGCCCATTTTTTGGGTATTACAGTTATGACAAGGAGGTTACAGAGAAGTTTACTGTTAGGTGGGCAAATGGTAGAGTAAATTTGATGGGTAAGTCCTTTCCTCTTTTGTTGAATCTCATATCTGAGATTACGAGTATGCCATTGGATGGTATGAAGTTTTAAAGGAACAATAAGTGTATGGGATCATAGGCTATAAATATTTTTCCAAAAAATGAGGAAGAAGAAGCAATGCTAGTTAAGTGCTCGAGGGATTATGTGGAAATGGACAGAATTAAGCTAATTTCAACCAAAGTCTTGAAAGTTATGATGGAATATTTCACTCTTGATGGGCACTACACGAAGGTTTACAACTTTCATTTTGTGTTGGTTAACCATTTCAAATATCAAAAGAAAGTGTCTTTTCCCTATTACATGTTAAGTTCTTTGAATAATAGTATTTTGGAGAATAGGAAAAAACCCAGTTACCCGATGTTGCATGAAGTGTTAATTCTTCTTATTGCAAACTATGTTAGGGATAATATTCCTGATTCTATTCCTAAAATGGTTAAAGGGAAGAAGAATAAAGCTAAAATGGAAAATTCTGGGACTATTTCTAAGAAGAAGGAAAAGAAGAAAAGTAAGGATAAGAGAGATCTTAGAGAGGAAAAAGAAGATCAAAACTCCTCTACCCAGGAGAATGAGGAAGGGATGGTGCTAGAGGATAACACAGAGGGTGTTTCTGTGGAAGATGAAATGGAACCTAAGGCCAAATATAAGGGCTCAACCTCTAAGGTTAAGAACAAGAGGGAGAATAAAAATCAAAATGTTGAAGATTTGGGTGAGGAGGAAGAAGAAAATGAGGCAGAAGAATAAGATGATAAGGAAGAGGAGAGGGAAGGAGAGTGTTCAGAGAAGGAAGAGAGAACTGAGAAGAGTAACAAGGAGAAAAAAAGGAAGAAAGAGGAAGGGACTCCGCACAGGAAGCCTAATACAAGGGCTGGGAAAAGAGAAAAGAAAAGACAAAGAGTTGGGAAGGAGATAGAGGTTTCTACTGGCTTTGATGTTGATGATTGCATTTTGTAGGAGGTAAGGAACACGGTTGGACATGGCATCAATATGGAAAATTGGCTTAGTCAGGAAATGAAAGATATGGGTTACAATCTGAAGGCCTTGGAAGATGAAATGGAGTCTCTAAAAGGAAGACTGGAAAATTGTACTAAAGAGGTTTTGAAGAAGGTAAATATTAACAATACTGATGATAATCTGAATGCTAGAATCTTTGCTATCATGGATGAAAAGCTTAAGGATATTCATGAAACAAATCAGCTACAATGGTTACTATATAAGAGAATTTCTAAAGCATAATAATGAGGTCCTGAAGGTCTCTATGATGAATTTAAAATCATTGTATGCCTATCTTGAGAGCAGTTTGTTGGAAAAAAAACTACCATCATGCTGGTTGATGATGTTGGGGGTAAAGGTTAATCTTCGGGGCCAGGTACTAGAACCAGAAGCAACCTCTAGAGAAAAGTTCTTGAAATTCCTAAGGAGCTTACAAGCCTGAAAGACTCTATTCAAATAATGGAGGAAATGCAAAAAGAGACTAAAAAGGCCACTGAAGCTAAGATGTAACTTGTGCAGGTTTTTTGTTGGAAGGTTGTTGGTTGATCTGTTGTCGGCTATTTTTTGGCTTTTTGTTCTAGTTTGTTTATATGTTTTATGTTGGGTTAGGGTCCTACTTTTTGTTTCTAAGCAGGCATTCTATGTTTGTAAGAACTTTATTGAAAACCTTTGGTAATCTTTTGTAAATGGTTTCGAGGTCCATTCAAAACTTGTATTTACCTTAATAAAAAACAATCTCTTTTATTTCTCATCATATATGTGGTAGTATCTATTCAATTGAACTAATATACCATGAACATTCATATTCTTCAATACATCATTAACTTAAAGTATGGCTTACCAATGTCAATCTTTAGTTTCTTACTCATAGGATCATCCTCTAGTGTTGGACCACTGACAACTTTGGTTGCCTTGGTCCCTTTCATCCTCAACTTTTTTACTTTATCATCAGAGTTAGTAGCTTCATCTTTTTCATCATCCTTAGTCCTTTGTATGTTCTCTTTCTTTTTTCCATAACCTTCTTATTTGTGGATTTCTATTTGGCCTTTGATATTACTGGTTTGTACTAGGTTTCCTTTGGTGTAGGTGTGTTAGATTTTTTGGCAATTGTAGGCATCTTCTCTTCTATAGGACTAACTAGTGTCTTCACCAAACTCCTTGTTTGTCAACTTTCAGATGGTGATATACTAGGCATATAAGAAGGAGGTGCATCATCATCAACATTAATAGGATTCTTAGCTTCTACCATTTTCTCTTTGTTGAATCCCATTAGTTCTACTTATTTTCTTACTCTCCAATCTCTTGTAGGTTTTTTAACCTCTGAATAAACTTCAAGTATAATAGGGTCTACTTCATATCCCATAGGCATTATCCAAGATTTCCTTGGCTCAACTACTTCCACCAAACACTCATCAATCTCCATCATAAATCAAATAGTGTCTCCCTACTTTTCTACAATATCCCTTGGAATTATATATTTGTTTTTAATTTACTCTTAAAAATATTTTAAATAACTCCATATAGTGCTCCTCACTGATTTCCTATATTGCATAAGGTGGAAATATCTTATCTAAATTACAATAGGAACATCCTTCTTCCAAGTGATATTACCGATTCTAGGAAAGTAATTTGTGAAATAGAAGAAAATGTAGGCAATCAAAGAACCATACTTGAAAATCTATCTTGTGTCCTTATTTATCTTCCCCAAATTCTCTAAGAGTTTCATTCTTAGAGTTTCACATATATCACACTCTGCATTTTCTTTTACAATCCTATAGGCAGTATGAATGACTGTGCTAGAAATAGAATTTTCTCTGCATGGTACACTTTGTATCCCAAAATCATAGACACAAACTTAACATCAGGTCATTTGATATTATTCATTGTTATGGCCCTTTTCTTCCATTGAGATTTAGTCAAATGTGTTACAATATCTTTCTTAATATTCCTTAAGGCTAGATATTCTCCACTAGCATTGAAATAGGTGACTGCCTCTAAAACCTCCTTAGTGATTTTATATGGTTTGTCAAGCCACATGAACTTTTCATGACTTCTACTTAGTACTAGTTTGCTCCATTCAGCCTCATGAAAAGTGTGAAAGTAGATAACTTGTGAAATTTTCATGGTTTCAAAAACCTTAAACTCGTCTTTCAGTTTCCCATCCACACACAAATTATTATACATATCAAAAATTGCACATTCCCCTAATTCCTCATAATTATAGTGGATGTAAGCCCTAATATTTTCCACATGTATAACTCCATAAGGAACTTTAGAAAATGCACCCTCTGGATCATCTTCCATAGAATTGTATGGGTGTTTTTGGAATTTGGGTCTAGGTATATCCTTAACATCAACCACCATAGGTATATCCATAATCTCAAAATCAAAATATCGAGTCATGGAATGATAAATACCTTTTTACATCAATAGAAAGGGTTTGAAGTTTGAACTCTAAAAAAGCTTCAAATCTTTGTTCAAATTTCCTCAAATCTCTTTGCAAGCTCATTCTCCAGATAGAATGGTGTCAAATAAAGTTTCAAAGTTACCTTTTAGACTTTTGCATGATGAAAAAGTAATTTCAATATTTGATGCATCCAACCCTGGCTCAAAAAGATGCATTTTGTCTATGACTAAAAAAATCCATCTACAATCCTCCAAAACTAATCACAATCCTTCAAGAATGATTCCATTGAGATCTAGATTTAATTTTGCATCTAACTACATCAATCACTTCTACCAACCATTCTGATTCAGGGGTAACGTAAATATTTTTTTCTTGAAAATTCCCGCTTAGGTCTATGACCTAATCAATTTGTTGATGAAATTTTTACACTAGACTCTAATGCAATCTTCCTACTAGCATCAATCTATTTTTGTCTAACTCATATCTTGCTCATTTCCTTCTTAACCTCTTCCACATAAAACTTTTGCTTTCCTTTATCATTTTGCACATTCTTTGTTTCTATCAAACCTATTATATTCACATTAGCATTATTGTATCTACAATTCCTAGCAATGTGACTAGGATTGTATCAGCACATATGAATTTGAGTATTTCTAACTAAAAATTAATTTTCGTCAAACATATAATCAAGCTAAATTCTTTCTAGCTAAGTTATATAAGTGCTTCAACTTTTCCAATTGGAAATGTCTATTAAATGCAATTTTTATACCAATTTGGGTCCAATTACCAAAGAAATAATTTTTTTTCAAAAAAGTGATGTTTCAATAACTCCTACTCTTTTTAATGATATTTTAAAAAATATATAAAAATACCCTTTTGTAGAGCTCAGAGTCAAAATTATCATCATATAAGTTTTACAATATTTTGATTAGATCTAATATATTATAATTTCAAAATACTACAAGTAGGTATTTTAACATTCGAGAAGACATTGCTTCAAAAAAAATAAAATAGTAAAACATATCAGAAAAATTTAAAATTTATATTTAACACTAGAGGAGAGAGTCATCTTCAAGAATGTGCAATTTTTTTTTTGAATGGTGTAGATTTGATAGGGAAAATTTGGTGGGAGATGAAAACTGTCGATTTCAAATAAGTTCAACTTTGAGTAGTTATAACAAATAAAATATACATAGGAAACCAATATTTCTTCTTTTCTAGACTAGCTATACATGTCATCTATAATATATTTTGAAATCATAGGAAAAAAAGATTATTTGCATATACTTTTTTGGTGAGAACTAGACCCCAATTTTTCAGCATTTTTCAACAATTAAAAAATGGACTTCAAAAACTAAAAAACTATTTCAATTCTTGTTCAATTTTTTAAAAAATTTATAGGCATAAAGTTCATCAACTTTTACACATTTCATCAGTTTACATCATCTTCAAATTCTAAACATAAATGCCACTTTTCTATCATTAACGTTGAATAGTTTGCGTATTGTTGACCTTTTCCTTTATAAAAGTGTGACATAGTTTTGAACTTTTACCGTTTATCATTTTGCATATTCTTTATTTCTACCAAACGTCTTATATTCACATTAGCATTATTATATCTATAATTCCTAGCAATGTGATCGAGATTGTTGCATTTAAGACATATCACATTTCCATATCTTGTGTTCACTTGATTTTTCCTCAATCTACATTGCTTTGTGATGTGTCCAAAGTTGTTGCATTTGTAGGATGTAATGTTCCCTTTATTTACAGAATTGTTCATCTTGGTTCTACACTCATTTGATTTAAGCCCATAATTAGAGCAAGTGAAAAAATATCCAAAAAAGGTTGTAGCATTGGGTCTACTTCTACACTGATTTTCTTTATGACCTAAATTGTTGTAAGTGAAACATCTCCCATTGAAGTTATGTCCATTAGGTTTTCTCGTAGGTGTCCTTTTAGGCTCTTGTGAATAAAAAATCCACAATGCCACGAGTTAGAACTTTATGCTAGTGCTCCCCTTTTCCTTTTGCAGTAGTTGGTTTTGTAGCAATGTGCTTTTCCATCTATCGACATGGCATTCATCTTGGCCACAACTTGCAATAACGTTCACCAAAGTTCCCATTGAGGTGCCACATGTCTCTCAGGCGGTTAAATTTTTCTCTTCCACTAGTGGGCCTAGGTTTTTCTTTTGAGCATGACACATGGTTATCTTGTGGGAAATCAAAGAAGGTGCAATTTTCTTTGGAGGTAGTTTCCCCACTTGAGTGTCGCATGTCCTCCTTTTGCCAGCCAAATCATTTTGTTGGTTGGCTTCAATGCCTTCTAGGCATCACATATGGGCATCTCACGGAGGTTGATGAGGCTTCAGATTTTGTTCAAAGAGAGCCTCAAGGAGCATGAGCCATGTGTCTTTTCTATTGTAGTTGTACTTTTCCATGCATCCAACTTCACATATTCATCATTATTTCAGTTTTGGCATAGTTCTTGATGAAACTACTAACATGATTACTGAGTGGTAGTTGAGTGAAATAATGGAGAAGTCATTTTTGTAGGCATGAAACATAGGTTGGTTGTCATTTTTTAGGGTCCACAATGTGACCTAACTATGTGTGAGTGATTTACACCTTCATGAAATAACAAGATTTAAAAGACAATTACACTATTCAAAGCAAACTAATCTAAATAATGCACAATTAATCTAAATATCTCATGGATCTCTAAAATAAAGTGGTAAATGAGGCTATCAGCTATGATCCTCACTAGTGACACTCTAAAGATGAGAATTAAGCTATATGATATGCAAATTTAGATCTATTCTATCAAATTCTAGCTCTATTTGATGAACAATCTACTATGATCAAAGCAATTTAAGCTAATTAGCAATGAAAAATGATAAGTGAGTGATGTGGATGCAAATTGACAGAGCTTTGCTGCAATTCAAAGATATGGAGTGGATGAATTATGCTTCTAAATGCCTTCAATATATAAGATTTTCCCAAGGGTAGGGGGTAGAGTGAGATAACCATGGTTATGCTTGGGTAAGGTCAATTGGCTTTGCTTTGTCCATAAATGGGGGGACAAGGAGGGGACAATCATTTAAATGGTTTCAAAAGGCTGGACCATTTCAACAAAAGTGAGTGATTTGTGTCCATTTTGTCTCCTTTTTGCTTTGTTGAGGGAAATTATGATTTATTAATTAATTAAAGTAATTAAATTTAGCCATGAAGGGTAAGATGTTCATTTTGATTTTTCAATTCAACAACTATGTCATTAATTGAATTTAATCAATTTCATAGTGTTTTTCCCCTTTTCAAGCTATATTTAATCATTTAATCATTTAATTGAATTTTCCTTTGATTTGAATTGCCTTTGTTCCATTTATTGATTTTTCGTGCTATTTTGATGATTTGTTGCACCTTTTTATTGATTTAAGCCTTTTGCCAATTTTCTGTGTCTACACTAACATAAAAGGCCTAGTAGAATGGAACACACATAGCACTCTATATGATCCACTTTCTATTAGGATTTAGGCAACACTTTTTTATATATACAGAGCATTGTAATGTGAACGAGAGAGAGACATTAAGACTTATCTTTTGGTAGAAATAGAGTAGGACTCATGCAAAAGTATTTTCAGAAAGCTTTGTTTTATTTTGTAAGCCTAAAACTATGATGGGTAGCTTGAATTCTTAATACAAATTGATTTTGCTTTCAACCCTTTGATTTTAGAGTTTTTTGCTCATGAATGTTTCTATGCTATTTAAATGCAATCTTCAACTTGAGTGCATCTGTGTTTAAGCTTTATTAAATAGATTATGTGTTTGGGCTTCTCTATTTTATGAGTGTATTACACAGTTCACTCTATGTCTCTTATTTATTATGCTCATGTATTTATGCAATTGTTCCTAGGTCTATATGTTGCAAAGTTTCCTTAATATTTTATTTCTTGAAATAGCCTATGCATTTTGAGTTTTTAAGTGTTATGAAATCTTGGCGTTATGCCTTAGTAGGGTTATATTTATTTCCCTTTTCCCCAAGCATTAAGATCCATCTTCAACAATCTTGGAGGTTTCTTAGGGAAAGTGCATAAGGTCCCCCATTTCACTAAGCTTCCCATAGATTGTTCACCTGGAAGCAATTCTAGGCATCAACAAAAAAAAATTGGCACACCCAATGGGACAGAAGCTATAGAAGAGGTTCCTTCTTCAATTTATTAGCCTTCAAGAGGTATATACTAAGTGTCTAGTGACTTTGTAGCCTATTTGGGTTGGATTCTAATGGTAAGAGTGAATTTTCCATCTCTACGTGTCTTTTCTCCCTTATAAATATTTTTCCTCCCCCTATGTATTCAAATGGAGAGATACTATGAACAACAATATTTTGCCCCTCATTTTCATGAAAATCCATGCATTCCACATTCCTACCAACCATATCAGGCCATGAGTGTTGATAGTTTTTCTCCATACACCATTGCTACACCTAGTTATGATCAAAACCCAAATACCTACCACCCATCTACCCACACATACGCCTACTAGCCATAAGAGGTTCCTATTAACTCTTATCAACATGCTTATGCTCCTGCCCACAACCAGAATGTGGGGAACCAAGAAGATATCAGCTTTTGAGACATTTTATTAAATCCTCAAGAAGAGATGAAAGATATAAAGGAGGAACAAGAGTATCATCATCGGTGAGAAGAGCTTGATTATCAAGCTCACCTATAGCAGCAAAAAACTGATGTCCTAAAGATGCAACAAGAGCATTTCCTTGTATTTCAAGTTTCTTCCCAAGAAGAAAGGACTAGGTGGATGGCTTCAAAGGAAGAGGGAAACAAAGAATAATTAGAAGAAAAGACCAGGCAACTGGTTTTGAAGAAAGAAGTAGACTCATCTAGCCATGGGCTTCCTTTTTCTCATGGTTCAAATGAGATGGTTTCGGGGAAGTTACAAGAGGATATCGAGAAGTTTCTTCCCAAACAAACCTCTCTACAAATATGGAACAAGGAAGGAAATGAAGAGGAGGAAGATTCAATCCCTTTGTTTGAGTAGCATCCCTTCTTCATTGACATGGAGGAGATCAAGCAGCACGATGAGCCGATACATAAAATAGTTCCAAACTGTCACTTTTGTGTTACTAAGGAATCTCCAAGTTTGGTGATCCTTGAGGAAATCGATGTTGAGGATGAATTTCTAGATGAATTCGATGCCATTTATGCATATTTCAACCTCGAGTTGGAAACTTCTGAGTCCATAGAATCTAAGATGCAACAAAGGGTGAGCTTCTCCTCTGCAATAAAGAAGCTATCATGCTCTATTTTTTATAGTTGTCTAAGGCAAAAGAGGACAACAAAACTAATTGGGGATGTCCCATCAGAAATCTAGCCTAGATCTATGAGTCGTCATTGGTCATGCTCACCATCTAGCATGAAGATGAGCTTCATGAAGAAAAGGAGAAGCCCACCCATTTTCCGCTAGCAAATGACATTCCAACATGGGTGAGTTTATTTATTTTCTCTCTTCAAGGGGCACCCTTGGATTTTCAGTTGCCTTTCAAATTTTATTTTCTAGCTATATGTCCATAAACATGTAATATATCAAAGGCTAGTTAGAAAGGGAAGCTATTTCAACAAACCATTTAATGGTTTTGTTTGATTCCAATGATGTAAATCTATGTACATATGTAAATATTTGTATAGCAGTATGATAAACATTTTTATTTTCAAAGAAGTGATGTTGTAAATAATGTGTTCTCCTTGAGGGAATGCATGTTGTAGTTTCCTATTTTCTTCCAGGTCCATGCTTGTTGAGGCTTTTGTGTCTTCTTTTTCCTTGAATCTCTTGATATTTTGAACTGTAATGGATAAGGTACTGGTCTGCAAAACTTGAGAATTTGGGTCCACATTTGGTAGGCAGGATGCTCCTAAGAGTTGCCAGAACTATGAATAAAAAATCCATAATATCATGAGCTATAAATTTATGATGGTGCTCCCCTTTTCATTTCCATGGTGATTGGTTTCATAGCAATGCACTTTACCATTTATCAGCATGAGGTTCATCTTCACTGTGACTTGCAACAATTTTCACTAGAGTTCTCATTGAGGTGTCACATGTCTCTCAAGTGCTTAAATTTTTCTATTTTGGTGGTGGTTCTGGGTTTTTCTTTTGAGCATGACACATAGTTGTCTTGTGAGTGATTAAAGGTGTGGTTTTCTTTGGAGGTAGTTTCCCTGCTTAGGTGTTGTGTGTCCTCCTTTTTCTAGTTGAATCCTTTTATTGGTGGGTTCCAATGGCTTTCGGGCATGACATGTGAGTGTATCGTGGAGTTTGATGAGGCTTTGATTTTTTTTTTAAGGGAGCCTCAAGGCTCATGAGCCATGTACCTTTTTTGTTGTATTTGTACTTTGCCACACATCCAACTTCACATACTCATCATTCTTTCAACTTTGGCATAGTTCTCAATGAAACTATTGACATTATTACTGAGGAGTGGTAGTTGATTGAAATAAAGGAAAAGCCATTTTTACGGGCATGAAACATAGGTTGGCTATCATTTTTCTAGGGTTAGTGATGTGAGCTAACATAAAAGGCCTAGCGGAATGCAACATGTAGCACTTTATCTGATCCACTTTCTGTTAGAATCTTAGGCAACACTTTGCTATATATACAGAGTATTGTAATGTGAATGGGAGAGACTTTGAGACTTAACTTTTGGTATAAATAGAGTAGGAATTTTGCAGAAGTATTTTAAACAACCTTCATTTTATTTTGTAAGCCTTAAACTGTAACGTGTAGCTTGAATTCTTAATACAAATTGATCATGCTTTCAACCCTTTGATTTTAGAGTTCTGGTGCTCATGAATGTTTTTGTGTTGTTTAAATGCAATCTCTAACTTTAGTGCATCTATGTTTAAGTGTTGCTAAATAGATTATGCATTTGGGCTTCTCTATTCTATGACTATATTGCATAGTTCACTTTATGTCTCTTATTTATTATGTTAATATATTTTTGCAATTGTTCCTAGGCCTATATGCTACAAAAGTCCCTTTATATTTCATTGCTTAAAATAGCCTGTGCATTTTGAGTTTTAAAGTGTTCCAAAAGCTTGGTGTTATGCCTTAGTAGGGTTAGATTTATTTCTTTCTCTTTTCCCCAAGCATGAAGAGTTAGCTTCAACAACCCTGGAGGTTTCTTAGTGAAAGTGAATAAGGTCCCCCATTTCACTGAGCTTCCCATAGATTGTTCATCTAGAAGCAATTCTAGGTGTCAACAAATCCTCAATCTGATTATCTGTGCCTAAGGTGTTTTTTTTACTAGATTCATAATGTTCGCCTTTCTAAAACCCAAGACCTTGTGTGTTTCCTTTTTCTCTCTAACTTTCCAATTGTGCATCAAGCTTAACTTAATCGTTCATGAATATATCTTTGAATTCCCTATCAATAGCAAGCTCACTTTAAAGTTCTTCAATATGCTTCCTAAGTTATTCATCATGATGTTTTTCTTTTGGAATGAGATATTCTTCATTCTTCATTCTTCCTTCCAATTCTTCACTTAGTATTATAACCCTAGTTTGCATCCCATGATTGGTCTTTGCACATTCTTCTATCTTCTCCTTCAAATTGATCGAGAAGTTCACATTCTTCCTTCAAGGCTCAAGAATCTTCTTTCAAGTACAATTTCTCAACAAGTTCCTTTCTTTTCTCTATGTGTTAGGAATAGTCCCAAGAGATAACTGAGAGGGGGGGGTGAATCAGTTATCTACAAGATTCAATTCTTTATCCAATTAAGTATAGAATAACATTAAGCACATACACAATAAGATAACACTTAACACAACACCACAATTTTGGTTACAGGGAAACCCAAATAGGTAAAAACCCCGGTGGAATTAGCACCCACTATAAACTGCACTAGAGTATAATGATCCCTATTGGAAGATCTTACAACCCTGTTAGGAGTTAATATTTACAATGCATGAAGTACAGTGACCTGGTCAAGGGTCAGACCCTGTTAGGAGTCTTTTACAAATAACCTTGTTAAAGGTGAGGACACACTATCTGGGAGCACACTACTCAAATGGTGAAGGCTGTAACCTTCTGCATAACAGATACACACTATATCTGGATCTTGGTGAATTGGAAAGTAAACCTGCTATCTTGATCAGTTCCAATGAATAGCATAAACTCTATTCTTCTTCACATAGATCTTCAACTAATGATTGACTGTCTCAGCACATTCGCATCTTCTTCTATGCCTTCTCAATCACACTTAGCAATCACAACCGATTAGCTATAAGTATCTTCCTCCAAATGATATAATCAAGTCCAACTGTTAGAACCTTCTTGAAATCATATTAGAGAAACAATATAACTCTTCAATAACATCTCCAATGGCTAAACTAAGCACGCAACACAAAAAGGACCGTGCAAATCAATATGAGTAGACATGTCACTTCGCACAGTCGGCTCCACCAAATTAACTAAAACTTTATTCTCAAACTGAAATACATTATGCGCTCTTAACCAAAAATTCTTAACTCATCTCCAAACATGAAACCAAACACGCATATCAAAATGATAGGCGCAACTACTAAAAGAATATAAACACTGTTAGCTCCATCAAATAAACTCAAGAAACTGTAACTGATAAATAGAAACATTATTACTCAACTTGAACTGCACAACTGACTTTGCATCCATGAACATAGCATCATAAACATGTATTCAACACAAATATAAATGCACAAGGCTCCAACATAATCATATTGAAAGTCACATACAAAACTCTGCTTGTAATACTTCAGGAACACTACTGTTATAAACAACTGCACAACTTACTGCACTCAGAATCAACCTCTGTATCTATGATATCATGTTGATAACATATCCATTCAACATATATTCAAGGCTCTCTACATAGAGCTAAAACATATGGTGCTTACCATATGTTGTCATCAATGACAAACATACGGTCAATACTGGCTTGTTGGTAAATCTCCAACAATCTCCCCCTTTGGCATTGATGGCAACATATGGAATGAAAAACACCACCAATCCAAATGTATAATTATTTTATAACATTGTCTATTTCCTCAAAAAAACTCCCCCAAGGATGAATCCTCCATCTACTGTTGAATGCTCTGAATATCAATTGCTACATCTTCTTACTATATACTCCCCCTTTCTAGATTAAAACAATTGTTTTGTTTTTCATGACTATATACTCCCCCTTTGACATCAATGGTAAAGGGTGCCAAAAAAAAAAGAACAAGTACTACTCCTGAAGTAGAGTAGTCAACCATTCATCAGTCACTGAGGATTGATGCACTACTACAAACTCTAATCGGATCCAAGGAGGGGAATTACTCCCAGCTTCTCCCTGAGATACTCAAATGTATCCTTCGGTAAAGGCTTTGTGAAAATATCTGCTAACTATTCTTTTGTATTCACATAATCCAATTTTACTTCTTTCTCTACAACTTTTTCTCTTAGAAAGTGATATTTTATCTCAATGTGTTTTGTCTTTTCATGCATCACAGGGTTCTTTAACATATTTATAGTGCTAGTGTTGTCACAAGGAATAATAATAGGATAATCAATCTGGATTCCAAAATCCTTTATCATTTTCTTGATCCACACAATTGTAGAACAATTTAATGTTGTTGCTACATACTCTGCTTCTGTTGTTGATTGAGAAATACAATTCTTCTTCTTGCTTGTCCAAGTAACTAGTCTATCTCCAAGAAATATTTCTCCTCCTGAGGTGCTCTTCCTATCATCAATGCAACCTGCCCAATCTGCATCTGTATACACATGAAGTTTTACATTCTCAGAATTAGGATACCATAAACCATAGTCTATAGTTCCTTTCAAATATCTAAATATCCTCTTTACTACCATAAGATGACTTTGTTTAGGGTTTGCTGCAAATCTTCCAACAATACCAACTGCATTAGAAATATCAGGTCTAGATTGAGTAAGATATATTAGTTTACCAATCATAGACTTATATAGGGTCTTGTCTACTATTGTTGAATCATCTTCTTTTGAAAGCTTGCTTCCTGTTATCATAGGGGTACTTACTGGCTTGCAATCATCCATCTTGAATTTCTTTAATATTTTTTTCACGTACTTAGAGACTGATTAATGAAAATATATTTGTTTGACTCTACACATTCAATCCCAAAAAGTACTTGATAGGTCCAATCATGCTCCACGGTGGGCGCCAAAAATGTACACACTAAATAGTGCACTTCTCTAAATCATTGCTTCCAAGAGAATCCATGGATTGGAAACCTTGAGAAATCAATTTAGAGCTCCCTAGGCATGGAGTGCAAGGGTGTTAAGAATGCTCTCAACTAGAGCTATTAAGCCAATAACCTTGCTAGTAAACCATGCAATGGGAGATTCAAATGAAGACAAGGGCAAGAATGCCAATATCCCCAAGAATCAAATGGAAATGAAAATGCAATGCAACTATGCTAGAAATGGAAATGCAAGCTATGCTATGAAAGGAAATATGCAAGTATTACAAAGCCTCCTAATTAAGCTAGATGAATTAATCTAAAGCACAAAGGAAACTAAGCTAACTATGAAGCTATGAATGCCATGATAAATGAAACTAGAATAACATGTAGATGCAAAAGCCAAGATTGTTCCAAATCTTCAAAAGCTCCAAAGTGACCTAGAAAACCTGCAGCATAACATTAGCATAAAAAGTTGGGGATCTAGAATGAAGAAGAGAGCTCTCCTTTTATAAGAAATGAGAAGGAATGGACCATGGAGATTAAGAGGCAAAAGATTTAATCAACGGTGGAGCATCAAAGAGGAGCAATCCATGTGCACAAGTATCCTCCAATGAGAAAATAAGAGTTGAATTTTGTGCACATATGAGACAGAAAGTGTTTTTTCCCTTTTTGTAAAATAGGAATAATGTTTTATTTGTGCAACTTAGGATAAGAGGAAAAGTGGGGGGCTTTTTATTTAATAAAAGGGGAGGGAATTCCTTTTAATAAATAAAGACTTAGGATAAGATGGTTAGCCCATAGAAGATAATCAAATAAATGATAGAACTAGGATTTGATCAAGAATAAGTAATTGATAATTTTAGCAAAAGGGGCTAATAGTCTAGATGACCATTTTTGGATGATTATAACTTCTTGTTATCATAGGGGTACTTACTGGCTTGCAATCATCCATCTTGAATTTTTTTAATATTTTTTTCACATACTTAGACTAATTAATGAAAATATATTTGTTTGACTCTGCACATTCAATCCCAAAAAGTACTTGATAGGTCCAATCATGCTCATTTCAAATTTTCTCTGCATCTCTTTAGCAAATTCTACACTAAGCTTGTCATTACCACCAAAAATAATGTCATCAACAAAAATAGCAACTAGTAATAATCCTTCAAGTGTCTCTCTTATGAATAAGTTACAATCTGTTGCTCCTTTCTTGAATCCGATCTTTGTCAAGTAACCATCTAGTCTTTCATACCATGCTCTAGGGGCTTGCTTAAGTCCATAAAGGGATTTCTTTAGTCTACATACCATATCAGGTTTGTCTGATAAACTAAATCCTTCAGGTTGTTCTATGTAGACTTCTTCATTCAACTCTCCATTCAGGAATGCTGACTTGACATCCATCTGATATACTTTAAAGTTTTTGAATGTTGCATAGGCTAGAAATAACTTATGGCTTCCAATCTACTTACAGGGGAAAAAGTATCAGATTAATCAATTCCTTCTCTCTACGTATATCCTTTACATACTAGTCTTGCTTTGTTTCTTACTATTGTTCCATCTTAATTCATCTTGTTTCTGAATATCCACTTGGTTCCAATCACTTTTTTGTCACTAGGCCTGGGACCAGTTCCCATGTATCATTCTTAACTGTCTAATCTAATTCTTCTTTCATTGCTTCATGCCAATCTGAATCATTGCATGCATCTTCAACACTTAAAGGTTCAATTTGTGAAAGTAAACATACCGCTTCATCAATTGTTTTTTCTTTTGATCTTGTCATGACTTTTTTGTTCTAATCTCCAATGATATCTTCTTTTGAATGTTATCTAGATGTGAATTTTGGAACATTAGGTGTGACTCTCTCATCTGTCTTATGTTATTCTTCTTCACTTGTTTCAGGATCATTGAATAATACATCAATGTTGTCAAACAATTCTTCAACAATTATTTATCTACTGATAGGACTAGGATCTTCTTCAATCATAGGTGCATAATCATGGTATCTCTCTTGAATCATGAACTTTTCATCAATCTTTACATGAGAACTTTCAATGATCTTCTTCAATCTTAATTTAAAACATCTATAAGCTTTGGTTTTAGTAGAGTAACCAAGAAAAATACCTTCATCGCTTCTTGCATCAAACTTGCCAATAGCTTCATCTCTCTTGATGTAACACTTGCTTCCAAAGATTCTAAAGTATTTTACTATAGATACATTCCCAAACCATAGCTCATAAGGTGTCTTGTATGCGCTTGGCCTTAATTGAATTATGTTGATAGTATAGACTGCAGTATTGACTACATCTCTCCAATAGGTGTGTGCAACTTTTCCTTCAATCATGATAGTGCGTGATGTGTCAAGTATGATCCTATTTCTTCTTTCTGTAATTACATTCTATTGAGGGGTTCTAGGTGCACTTAGTTGTCTCTTTATCCCATGTTCTTCACAATACTCATAAAGTCTGTTAGAGGTGAATTATCCTCCTCTATCTGGTCTCAGACATTTTATCTTTAATCTAGACTCATTTTCAACTTTAGCTTTGAATATCTTGAACTTCTCAAATGCTTCAAATTTATCTTTTAAGGATGCAACCCACATCATTCTAGAATAATCATCAACAAACAAAATAAAGTACCTTTCACCATAGTATGATCTTGTTTGAGTTGGTCCGCACAAGTCTGTATCCACTAGATCCAATTTGTTCTTTGTCGAATTATGCTTGCTTCTGAATGAATTCCTTACATGTTTTCCCATCACACATTCCTTTCATATTGTATCAATTGGTTTTGCAATACTAGGGAGGTCTCTTACTACCTTTACATTGCTTATCTTTACTATATTGTCAAAATTGATGTGACATTGTCTTTTGTGCCATAACCAACTGTCATCTACTTTAGCAAAAAAACAACTTGCTTCTAAATTAAGCTGAAAAATATTACCTTTTGTCTTTAAACCTGATGCAATCATTACTCCTTTGTTATTAATGATGCACTTATTGTTTTTGAATTCTAATTGATATCCTTTGTCAAGAAATTGTCCAACACTTAGTAAGTTATGTTGCAAACCATCAACATACAGAACATCATCAGTGTTATTCTTTCCATCCAAGGTGATAGCTCCTCTACCTATTATAGGTTTAGGAGTGTTGTCTCCAAATCTAATCATGCCACCTTTGTACTTATCTAGATGAACAAATATATATTTGTCTCCTGTCATGTGATGTGAATAACCATTTTCAATGATCCAGTCTATTCGGATGTCTTCTTGTGAAATTAATGCTAACTCTTGTGCTTTCTTTTCATCTTCAATATCCATTTCATCAAACATTTTCTCCATATCTTCGATAGCAATGAATCCAATTTCATCTTCTCCTGAATCTTCATCTAATACTCCATCTCCAGCATAGTAAGATTCTTTTGTATACTTAGGCTTGAAATTAGTTTTGAACTTCTTGACTCTTGTAGGACACTTAGATGCAAAGTGACCAATCTTGTTACATGAAAAGAATTTAAACGGTAACTAACCTTCATATTTTCCTTTTCCTTTTCTTTCTTTCTTAGCAATCATAGCAATGAAATCATCTAGTTCTTTATTCTCATCTTCTCATCAAAGTTACCAGAAGTGTTCAAGGATTTCTTACCATGGACTGAGGCTTTGAATGTTGTTTCACTTTTAGGCTCTGTCTTCAAACTTGATATCTCAAATGCTAAAATCTTTCTTATTAAGGTCTCTCTTCTGAAGTCTTTTGAAAAATGCATAGTCTCATCTAGGATGTTTATCTTTCTCTCATATATTTTTGTCAGAGTAGTCATCAATTTATCCATTATGTCTTCTTCTAAAATTACTCCACCATTGTTCCTGATTCTTGCACGTACTTCATTAATTCTTTGATTGTAGGCTCTGATGTTCTCTTCAGGTAGCATCTCCAAAGTATTATATCTTTTCTTCCATGTTTTTTTGCACACATTCTTGGCTTGGATATCTCCTTCAAACATGTCTTCTAGATACTTCCATATTCTGTAGGATTTATCTACTTTCTTGATCTCTGAAAAATCACTGTCAGATAAGGCACTGATAAGGGCTTCTTTGGCAATAGAATTTTGAGTGAACATTTCCTTTCTCTTAATAGTTACATCATATTTTGCAAGATCTGATAGAGAGGGAATCTAAACCTCTTGAGTAGCTACTTCAAAAATCTCAAAACCAATGCACTGCAAATGTGTTGTCATTTTTTTCTTCCAGTCTAGATAATTCTCTCCATCAAAATTAGGACTTTCTTTTCTAAAGAATACCATATGATCAACCTCAAGTTGTTAAACTTTCTATCTGAGGCACTTGGCTCTGATACTAATTGTTAAGAATAGTCCCAAGAGATAACTGAGAGGGGGGGTGAATCAATTATCTAAAAGATTTAATTGTTTATCCAATTAAGTATAGAATAATATTAAGCACATACACAATAAGATAACACTTAAGACAACACCACAATTTTGGTTATGGGGAAACCCAGATAGGTAAAAACCTCGGTGGGAATTAGAACCCACTATAAACGGCACTAGAGTATAATGATCCCTGTTAAAAGATCTTACAACCCTATTAGGAGTTTATCTTTATAATGCATGAAGTACAGTGACCTGGTCAAGGGTCAGACCCTGTTAAGCGTCTTTTACAAATAACCTTGTTAAAGGTGAGGACACACTATCTGGGAGCACACTACTCAAATGGTGAAGGTTGCAACCTTATGCATAACAGATACACACTATATCTGGATCTTGGTGAACTAGAAATTAGACCTACTATCTTGATTAGTTCCAATGAATAGCATAAACTCTCTGCTTCTTCACATAGATCTTCAACTGATGATTGAGTGTCTCAGTACATTCACATCTTCTACTATGCCTTCTCAATCACACTTAGCAATCACAACTGATTAGCTATAAGTATCTTCCTCCAAATGATATAATCAAGTCGACATGTTAGAACCTTCTTGAAATCATATTAGAGAAACAATATAACTCTTCAATAACATCTCCAATGGCTAAACTAAGCATGCAACACAAAAAGGACCACACAACTCAATATGAGTTGATGCATCGCTTCACACAGTCGGCTCCACCAAATTAACTGAAACTTTATTCTCAAGCTTAAATATGTTATGCACTCTTAAAAAAATATTCTTAACTCATCTCCAAATATGAAACCAAACACGCATATCAAAATGATAGGCACAACTACTAAAACAATATAAACACTGTCGACTCCATCAAATAAACTCAGGAAACTGTAACTGACAAATAGAAAAATCATTACTCAACTTCAACTGCACAACTGAATCTATGTCCATGAACATGGCATCATAAACATGTCTTCAACACAAATATAAATGTGCAAGGCTCCAACATAACCATACTGAAAGTCATATACAAAACTCTACTTGTAATACTGTCAGGAACACTACTGTTATAAACAACTACACAACTGTCTGCACTCAAAATCAACCTTTGCATCTATTATATCATGCCGATAACATATCCATTAAACATATGCTCAAGGCTCTCTGCATAGAACTACAATGCACGTTGCTTACCATATGTTGTCATCAATGACAAACATACAGTCAATACTGGCTTGCTGGTAAATCTCCAACAATTTTTTCAACTGATCTTTCAATCTTTAAATGTAACTTTTAACATCCTTAAGTTCCTTCTTTAATCCAAAAACATCTTCTTTAAGTTCATCAATATCATCAAGTGCAACCATAAGTTGTTGTTGTGTTGAACTTATATTGTTCCCTGTCAATATCTTCCTCAAGTTGTTAGGCTTCCTTTGAGGCATAAGGATCTGATACCAATTGTTGGTATTGAGTAAAAAGGAGAGGGAGGTCGGGGGAGGGGGTGAATCAATGTTCTAATACTTTTAACTTTAGCAATCTAATTTATTAACCATAAACTAAATGCAATAAAAAGTAAATAGTTTAAGCAAATGAACAACATTTGTAACATCATAACACCATGATTTTTACATGGAAACCCTGTTAGGGGAAAAACTACAGTGGGGATGGAACCCACAAATGATTACTCTACAGAAGTAATAAACCTATTAAAGGTTTAGATACAATAAGATGAATGCACATGCATTCAGACACACTGCCTAGAGCTCGCTAATCAAATTACAAATGAGAAGGATCACTGCCTTACAAAACATATATGGACCACAATTTAAAAAATGTGAACTACAGAGTAGCATCAACAATGCTAAAGAGGTTTCATGTAGGTGCACAACAAATCTCTTCTTAATCTGTCAACCTATTCTCTGTAACCAAGTCCTTCACATAACATTATCACAACTGATATTCGCATCAGATCTCTAACAATCATATCTTCTAAATTAGGCCATTTTTGGCCTTATAAATGTTTATAAATATTAAACTCTAAATCTTTTGTGAACTTAGTCATCATCCACTCATTCACCCATGAAATATATAGGAGAATACAAATACATAACTTTAAACACTTCATGTAGTCACCACTTAATTAACTTGGAATACCTTGAGCATAAAAAATAAGTTGGATGGATTGACCAAATTTTTTGTTGTGTTAGTTGTAATTAAAAATAATGTGTGCATGTTGGAAACATAGTAACTCATTTGATTTATTTTTTTAATAAACAATATTAATTTAGTGGACTTATTAAACATTGAGAGTATATTTGGCTAAAAAGTTTACTCTTTTGTATGAGGGGAGACTCAAACAAAAAGGTTCACCTTGCCCATTAAGTATTTTTTCTTTTATTATTACCTTTCATATGCCAATTAATTTTTTTAATGCAAGTCAAATTTTATATAGACAAATAAGATGTTTACAAATAATTTTATATTTTATTTTATTTTATTTCACATAAATTTACACCTCATAATAAATAATCAATCTATTGTTTAAAAAATGTAATGTACATATATTTTAATATTGTGTCTGTGATTAAATATTTATTCAATCAAATCTATTAAATTTCCACAATCCACACATATACTATATCAGTTTCTAGATTCGATTTTGTAGAGTTTTTTATCATCAACGTTTCAGATCATACTACATGATCCATCATCAGGATGCAAGAGAGAAAGAGGAACATAAGATGATGGATCATGTAGTATGATCTGAAATGTTGATGATAAAAAAAACTCTACACAATCGAATCTAGAAACTGATATAGTATATTTATTCACGTTCATTGAATAGAACTATAAATAAAATAACTTATTATCTAAACTTATACATACAATAACTCAATATTTTAAAAATAATTAAGATTTACATAAAAAAATTTATATGTGCCCATATGATTCTACACACTAGATCCAATTGCTTATTTTTTTTTAATAAAAATGCAAACTTCGTGCTTTAATTTTTTTTATCCAAATTTTACTAAGGACATGTATAATTAATAGTGTAGGAAAATTACAAAGCACAATATTTGACATTTTTAACTCTTTATTAGGTCATTATATTTTCTTTCATTTAATGTATTTCATATTTTTCTACATAAACGATAAAACATTTTATAACATTAAAGATGGCAAGCTCAACTTCATCCAAATATTTAATACACCAAATCAAGAAGTAAATATATGAAAGATTTAAATCAATAATTACAGGTTACTACATGATACAATTAATGCAAGTGATTTTCTTTTGAAATGTTGAAACTCTAAATACTTGTGTACATGTATTGAAAGCAATGTTCACAACAATGTTCATCCAACACAAAAGACATGAAATACTTATAAATATCTTGCTAAAATAGTAGAAAAATGAAAGAAACCTCAAGTGGTCCCATAGATTGGTCACTCACTCTGTGGATAAAGGGAAAATGAAAAATTTGATTGAGTATGATACTAAGGTGGATGATGAGCATGATACTGAGAACAATAATGAAGATGAAAGAAAAAGTTAGGGGGCTGACTAAGAGGGAGAAAAGGAGGAGGAGATGGACAACTTAGAGAAATCCATTGAGAATAGTTCCACCCATATTTCCAATAGTATAAAAATGGGGTTGATTGATCTAAACCATGACATGATGCATGAGGAAGAGGAAATGAATGAACCTAGGACAAAAGGGAGCTATAAAACCCAAGAGGAAGGGACTTGTTCTAAATGTAAAGTCACTAAAAAAGGGCTAGACAAGGTCATGAACATTGAGAGAAAGTTGGGGAATGTCTCTCAATTTGGTCTGAGGGTCATGCATATTTTTGCCACCTCCTTTTGCTTGATGCAAAAGAAGATCTTAGGAACTGATTAGGTGAATAGAGGAAATTACAAGGAATTGTTTAAGTTCCTCACTGAAGAATTGTCTAATGTGCTTCACCAAGTGAGAAAAAAAATTAATAATGTCCATTAGGTTTAATTTCCCATTATTTTTTTGAGTTAGTACTATTTATGGCCCTATATGGCCTTATACTATGACTTTTTATAGTTTAGATAGCTTACTGGACTTATGGTTCTAGCGTTAAAACTTTCACTTATATTATGTTGTCAAACTCGTTTAGTTTTTTATGCTAGTATGTTGATAATATATTGTTAATGTGTTGATATTGCTTTTTTTGTTGATGGATTTATGCCCTTTTGGTTATTTTTTGCAGGGACAACACCCTTATTTTGCTACTTGTTAATATAAAAAATAATAGAAATGCTTATAAACCAAGGCTCAATTATTTTGGTGTTGTCCAACATAAAAATTATAAATATTGTAGCATCATAAATTGTACACATTGCCTAAGGTGTCTGATTCCATGCTTACTTAGCACTCATTTTAGTGTGTTTCATTTGAGCATGCATTATAGGACTTCATTATGCATTTAATTAATAATAAATTTAAAATGATTCATTTATTAAATCAATATCATCAAATATCTATATGGGCCCTTAATTATAAGTGTGTCCCTTTTTTTATTTCATCTATTTTATCACCATTTCCATACATAGGCTCTATTTCACCATGTGTGGCCTTTTGTATTTATCCTAATATCATACCTCAATTTTACATACATTTGTGCAATCACCATTTCAAAATTGACCCCTGACTCAAATCTGAGCCCAAATTGCTAAGTGTAGGGAACCTAGGAAGGAAAGGGGTGAGTCAACTCACCTCATGCCTTAAGAGTTGCCTCCTACCCCACAATTTGGGCCCAAATTTGAATAGTGTAATGATCTTTTGATATTAGTGAGATTTCTAATTCCACGTCAGCCTCCTTCAAGTTTTGAACCCCAAAAATGCTTGAAAGTCCTATAAAATAAAAGCTATACCATTTCATTTTGGTGAGGATGAATACGATTATGAAGACTTGGATCTAAAATTTTAAGACATCCAAATAAAGTGAAGATCTATACATCAAGGAAATCAAAAATTGATAAGATTCAATTTATTTTCATCAATATCAAACATAAAGTGCTTAACATCTATATCAATGTGAAGCTTTTAAGAGATTTTGAAGGATGATGAGGAGTGTTGACCATGATGTTCACACAATACAATGGTAGGGATTTAGAGATCTAAAATCCCTCTCTTGAAAGAGTGAGTTAAATTACTCCCAATGTTCTTGAAGGTTGGGTTACATTCATGTTGGATAGGTCTTAGAAGATTATGTGAAAATTCACAAGGTAGGCCTTTTTTGGTTTGATGAGACTAAAGGTTGGGAAGGGATTTTTTTATTTCTACTTGTTTTCTTAATGATTTTTTAGGATACCCATATGTAGAATACCTACATGAAAGATGCACAAACAAGTACACATTTTATTATATTCTAGCAAACTATTTTAAGCTCAAATTGAAAATAAACAACAGAAGACAATGGGTTTTCAAGAAATTTCAAAGTGAAAAACCTCTATCATGGACATCAACTATTTGAACACTGAACTTGCATAAGGAATGTTAGATTAGATCATATTAACCATGAAATTATAAATCAAAAAATCATCATTCATAATAACACAGTCCTATTATTAAAGGAAATGAATAACAAATAATTTCTCAAAATTTATAACATTGCAAAGCCATACCATCCATGGGAATATGAAATATTAATTTAGCCTTTAAGGAACCATTTAAATTGACCTAATCAATTTATCCATCACAACAAACCTACATTCAATAGCCAATACCAATTAACAAGATTGATTGAGTGAATCCCATGAACACACATAAGGCCCTTGAATTCAAATTTATAAAAATTGGTATTTTAACACACTAAGATGGAAACACCAAATGTATTTGAACTTAAAATGAAGAAATCCCAAACCTCAACTCTTATTGCATAAGTTTTTTTTTTATGAATAGTGCCTTTTCTATTAATTGAATATAAAAGTTACATATTCACAAAAAAGGGGTTAGGGACATAAAAATCACCCCGCGAGAATCCACACGACAGAAGCCAGAACATAAACTAGAAACTATTCATAAAAAAAAGCATAAAGCTATCATGATGCAAGACCAGTGCTAGCAGATGGAGGAGGATCTCTATCATCAGAACCCCAAACATCATTAGGATTGACAAGAGGGTCGAGAATCCACCATCCATCATCTTCAACATCTTTATCCTTCTCTTTCACCTGAGGTGGAGAAATAGCCAAAGCCAGGCAGGGGAACTTGGAGGAGGTGGCAGGAGGCCAATCAGAGCCACGATGAGCAACAGGAACATCAAGAGGGGCAGACTGAGCCAAAGCTGGAGACCACCCTGAGGTACGGTGAGGTGGAGAAGTCGAGTGGTGCCACCAACTATCATCACCACCTCTAGGAGAGTGGTGGCAGGGAGCCTGTGACCGCAAAGTACGGGAGCAGTGGACCGAAGAGATATGCTCACAATGGTGCCCCATGGGTGGGGTACCTTCTACAAAATCCAAATCAGGAGGAACTTGAGAAACCGTGCAAGGAGCATTGCCCCAATGATTGAGAAACTCCTAAAGGTGAGCCACCTCTAGAGCCACTTTATTAGCTTTCACCTGAATCTGCATCATTACATTGTTACATATGCAAGTTTTATTATACAAAGCAACATTAATATCAAGAAAGTTGTGGGAAAAGAGAACAACATTCCTATCTTTCCATAAAGTGAACAAAATCTCCATCCTGAAAGTATGCCAAATCTAGGTAAACTTGGAGGGAAGCCTCAGAGAATCTCCCAGAATAATCATATGCAAAGAGAAAGGCTCATGCTTGAATGGTTTGAAAAAGTCATGAATCCACTGCCAATACTGTTTAGCTATTTTACAGAACCAAAAGATGTGCAAAAAGGTTTCAGGGTGACCACAAAAAGGACACCAAGGGTCATGAACACCCAAGTGTTTGATCCTAGGCCCCACAAGAAGCCCTTGGAAGAGTAAACACCAACAAAAGAGAGCCATTTTGGGCTCTATAATGGAAGACAAAATGGTCTAGAAATGAGAGCTCCAGTGGTATGTAGAAGAGTACAAATGCCATCTCTGATTAAGAATGTCAACCATGGGAAGATGGGGAGACATCCATCGATAACCCAACCTCAGCTTGTAATTGTTGAAAGGAGTGGCAGGATACCACTTCCAATCCTTCCACCAAGGTTGAACAGACTGAACACCAAACTTATGAAGCAAATGATCTAGAATGGTGGAAACCAATAGATCAAAAGTCTGATGATCTAGGTGAGCCAAGGCTTAATTGCTTCCCAGGCTTTCCAAATGCTCTTAATGATGAATGTGCCCTGGATCTGAACCAGGCTCCCTCATAAGTCTAAAGGCCAATACCCTTCTAGGAAGGCCTATGAATGGGGTAAATTGAAGAAATACAATGCCTAACAAGGATTTTCTAGGCCTCATTGCTAGTGATAGCATGAATAATCCACTTGGCACAAAGGGCGTGCCCTTATTTATGAGTGGCAAGAAGACCAAGGCCACCAAACTCTCTAGGGAGACAATAATACTCCCAAGAAACTCTATGAAACCCATGACCATTAGCTCCTGAAGCCCACAAGAAGTCTCTAAGAAGGCACTCCAACTTTAGGTAAGAAGCTTTAGAGGGAGCCAGGCAAGAAGAATAGTAAACATCGGTAGCAACCAGAACCTTAGAATAAAACTGGAATTTCCCCGCAAGAGAGAGGGGTTTAGAGATCCAATACTGAAGCTTCTTTTCAATCTTAGCAATCACAACATTCCATAAATCCATAGAAGAGACATGGAAGGCAAAGGGAATGCCCAAGAAGTGGAAAACTTCCCCATGTCAAACCCATTTCCAATCAAACTTAGCAAGCCAAGGAGGGGAAGGAAGGAAAGATTGTCTATAGTAGAGGGTCTTGTGCCATTGAATAGAAGACCTGGAGGCCTGACAAAAATTATCCAAGCATTGTAAGGCATTAGAAATATTATCCTCATCCTCAAGGAGAGTGAGAAAGGAGTCATTAGCAAAGTGACCATTAACAAGCTAAGAAGGAGAATCAGGAAGGGAAATGCCACGACCTAATCCAGAGGAGACATAATTGGCAAGAAGGTACCCAAAGCCTTCAACAACAAGCACATATAATGCAAGGGCCAATGGGAAACCCTAGTGAATAGACCTAAAAATCCCAAAGGTGTCAGATTGGGTTCCATTGATAGTAATGCAAGTAGAGGCATCACCAAAAAGCATTTCCACAGACTACAAAAAATTGGGACCAAAACCAATGGCTTGTAGCATAGCAAGAATGAAGGGCCATTCAATGCGATCATAAGCTTTGGAAAAATCAATTTTAAGAAACAACATAGGCATCTTGGATTGATGGGCCCATTCCATACCTTCCCAGACAGCAATAATATTGTCAAGAATATATCTGGACTTGACGAAACCAGTTTTCTCTAGGCGAACAATAAGTGGAAGGAGATGTTTGATCTTGAGAGCTAAAGCCTTAGCAATGATCTTGTAGGAGACATTCAACAAAGTGATGGGCCTCCAATTGTAGATATCTTTAGGGTCACTGGATTTAGGTATGAACTTAATATTCCCTTTATTTATGATAGCTCCCAAACTTTTATTATGGTAGGCTTCAAGATAAAATTTATGCAGGTCAGGACCTATAGCATCCCACAAATGCTTGTATAATTCATAAGGAAAGCCATCACACCTAGGGGACTTGACATCTGCCATAGAGGAGATAGCCTCTTTAAGGTCACTGATAGTGAGAAGTTTCTCACGGAAGGCTTGTTACTGAACCGCTAGGTAGTTTGGAGTAACAAAAATACACACCTTGAGAGCATCCTCTCGAGCAGCCAAATTTCCATGAGAAGCAAACATTTTTTCATAGTGTTGAACAAAAGCTTGAAGAATATCAGGAAGCTCTGAAAGGGTTTCATGACCTTGCTTGATGTTTTGAATACCAGAGTTGGTATGACAGGCTCTGAGAGCATGAAAAAACTATTTAGAAGCTTTGTCACCCACCTCTAGCCAATGGAGGCAAGCTTTGTTTTGAGCTCCCTGAGAAGTATAATTATCTGCAATTTTCTTCTTATGGAAAAGCTGAGAAAGCTTAAGCTGAAGATCAATGTCAAAGGGATTCAGAGCAAGGGCATCTGAAGCATTGCGAAGAGCTTTGGTGTTGGCTTCATAGGCATGTTTCCTATAGCAAGCCAACTGATGGTCGTAAATGCAAAGAAATTTGGCAATACAAGTGATGGCATCATTCCATCACTAGATCCAACCAATGTGGTTGTGGGTTCGAGGCTCTAAATTCCAAACTTGAAGAATGTGAGCAATGGTGGAAGCATGCGTCAGCATAGACGTGTTGAGAAAAAATTGAGTACAAGCAGCCCACCAAGTAGATGAATGCCACATAATGGTAAAAAAAGATGTGGTAATGATTTGGCAAGGTCACATCTGGCAAGGGAATGACAGGTAAATCTTGATCTTTAGAAAAGGAGAAAAAAGATTAAGCAGTTATCATAGCACGATCTAATCTCTTAAATATGAGGTCAGAACTAGCTCTGAAATTAGACCAAGTGTGCCAGACCCCACTCTGATGATGGCGGTTAGCATTGGGATCAAAAAGGCCCAATTTATTGTGCATATAGTACCATGCTTCTCTCTCTCCAGTTGTCCATCGAAAAGGAAAAATATCTTCCTTGTCAAAGGCTAGATCAACCATATTAAAGTCCCCACACATCACCCAAATTGTTGGAGGCAAAGTATCCACCAACCAACACCAAAGATGAGATCTTTCCACAACATCATTGGGAGCATAAATATTAATAATGCCAAAGGAATGATTATGGAATGACAGCAAGATCCAAGTGACATGCTGCATAGGGTCAGACCCATGCTCAATAACAACAAAATGAAGGTGAGGTGATAGAATAGTAATGACACCACCCTTACCAGCTTCGTGCTAAGAAGAAAAAACAATGTCATCTAGCCAGATGATGTGAGAGGTAGAAGTAAGCAAAAAACTAGAAATTTTAACTTCCTACAAACATAAAACATCCAGACTACGAAGTCTGCGGTGAGTATCAAAAACATAGTACTTTCTAAAGAGGTTAGTTAGACCTCGCACATTCCAAGATAAAAACTTCATGAAAACTCTTGCATGTTTTCCTCGTCCTCCAGAGAGGAGAAACTATTATGCAAGAAGGTTGGAATTGTACCAAAACTGGTGTGTAAATCTCCAGAAGAGATAAACCATCATTTTTCCTCTAAGGCTTCCACATGACCATTAGGGCTGCAAGACCGACGTAAAGATTGAGAAGATACAAATGAAATAGCTTGTAGAGAGAGCACCACCTTAGGGGTGGAAGACCACGCAACTAGAGCTTTCCCCTAGGGAATAGGGTGTGAAATAGGTGGAGCAACTGGCGGTGCTTCAACAGCAGGAGGGATCTCTTCAACAGGAGGAACAACCAGCAGTGAAGCAACTTGAGCCTACTTAGAAACTGAGGCATTCCTGCCTTTTCGCAACACTGTGGTCCATTCCTCCTTTTTCCCTACCTCTAGATGTTTAGCAGGTGCATCCTTTGGTGATGGCTTGACCCGAGGGGTAGCCAAAGGGAAATCTTTGATATTATGATATGCCAAATGACACCTATAACAGGTGTTCGACAAGTTCAAATAATGCACCTTCTGAGAGAAGGTGAGGGAACCAACCTGTATCTCTACAGAGTCTTTGAGGTCCCTGGAAAGGTTGACCTCAACATAAATACTCTTCTGAGGGTGGGCATTAAAAAACTTGTCATGTTCCATGAAAATAAATTTTCCAAGGGTTTTGGCAATAGACTCAATGAATGGCCAACATGGCAGTATTGCATAAGAAATTTGAGTTTAAATAGAAATTTTTAACTCCAAATCAGCAAACCCATAACTAGGGTATCTAGGTATTTTTCATAGGCATAATAAAATTAAAACAATAAATAAACCATCTAAAAACACTCCTAAACTATTACATGATGGTTTAACAATAATCTTTATGATTTTATAACTCAAAAAGACTCTTATTTGACCCAAAAACATGCCCTAAAATTGTGATATGGACTCTAGTTCAAGTTACAGCTCCACTCACCCAAATATATTTTCCATACATTTTCTTGAGTTTAAACTACAATAAAACTAAGCCTCATCACTTTCATGACCGTGTAGATGACTAAATACAAAAAAGCTATCATCTAGAAGAAAGTTCCATGTTTGAATAAAATAAAAAATGAAAAAAAAAAGTGGTTGTTCTTTATTTCTACAATTTAATTTGTGTGATGATGACCAAAATCTATAAAGTGTATTTCAAAAATATTCCCCATGATACTAACGATTGGCCACAAGGTCCAAGAATGCCTATGTAAATACCCTTACAACTTCAACATCATCATTTATATTGGGTGTTGTTGTGAACTTCAACCGATCTTGTTTCTTTTTCTAAAAGTCTTCAACTTCTTGGTTGTGTGCCCAAATTGAGACAATTCCTTTTTGCATATTTTCCAGATCTTGTTTTATTCCCCTTGTCTAATTGAGAGATTCATTTTTTTTAGTAGTAGATAGAAAATTATTAAATTCCTAGATAATTTCATCTAAATTTCTCCTAATTGTGTGCTCTTTGTTATGTCAAAATTCACATGAGAGAGCTACCACAAAATCCTTAGCTCTCTTCATCAAAGTACATATGGAGTCTCCCCTAGACAAAATGGAGCTCCACTTATTTTTGAAGTCTCAGAAAGCCATCTTCATCAATCTAGACCACACTAGAAGAAAATTGATAGTTCCTAGTTCTAAAATTATTGTTGCGAGCAACTTATGAACACTTTTCTTCTTTATCACCTTTAAAATAGGGAGAAAATCCTCCCATACAAGTACGAATTGGTCAATACCTATATCTTGATCATTTACCAATAGATCATAAAAAATTGCTAGATCCTTGGCCATTGCTTGATGCAACACTAACATTTCTTTGATCAAAACCTCTCCCATTTCCTCAATGTCGGCTCTCCATTATATAGATGCTTTTACAAATAGGTCAACTTGAGGTGATTACTTCTATCATTTTGAGGGTGTACTTTTTTATGAACATCTAAATTTTATCCTTTTTATGGTGTATGACATGGAGCTTTTCTAGCAAGATTCCTCCAACATTGTAAATGAGGAAAATATCTCTTTGTTTCTTTTCTTTTTAGTGCAAAGGTTTGTGATGGTTATCTTATTGACTGTGTTATGTTAATATTCTCATCTAATTCAGTCCATGATTGTATATCGAGTAGTAGGTGTGAGAATCATTCCATAACAAATCTAGTAAGACTTATTGGGAAGAGGCGTATAAGCATCATTATGTGTAATTTGAATACATGTCACAAACAATTCTCTTCTATGGTCATGTTGATGTAAGAGCATCCTTGGTTCTTGGAAATATTGCATCAACCAAAAACATTTTCTTTTAGTTTGGTCTTGTTCAGTTTAGTTTTGCAATACAAGTGTTTATCTCGGTTTTTCTTTTATAGTTGCTCATTTTCTCTCACAAATGTTCTTGGCATGTCCCTTTTTTCTCTTGTCTGACCTTCCTTTTGGTCTATACTTCATTCCAATTCTTTATGAAGAAATTCTTCATGATTTGGGGCCAACCTATTTTCACGATACATTAATGGCTAGTTGGAGTCTTTTGATCTTGTGGAGCATTTCCTTGACTTGTGGATTTTCTTGGCATGCTCCTATACTCTTATCCAACCTCCCTTTTGGTCTACACCTCATTCAAATTGTTGACGGAGGAGTTCTTCATGATTTAGGTCAGACCTATTTGCCCATTACCATTTCCTACCTTGGGGATTGTAATCTTTATTTGGACGACCTAGATGTTTTGTGGATCTCATATATACTGATGCACTCAATCCTTAATGTAATATATTTCAAATAGATAATTCTTTGTAGATACAAAAGGAAGAGATTCTCGATTTGGATCTATAATTAGGCCTGATTCCCTATTTGTAAGCTCACATGTTGTTGACTAATTTGTATTTTATGACATTGTGGATGTCCAATCTTACATTCTCTCTACTCTATGTTGTGGTTTCCATTGTGTTACTCTTGTTTCACAGTCAACGCTATTCTCTTTGAGGACTCTCCTCTCATGGTTGTTTTAAGTGGTATCAGAGCTAGTTTTCATTCATAAGACTGCAAAGTCTTGTAAGTGATTTGTTTTGGGGTGGCAGAGTGAGGATCTGACCTGTAGCTATGGAAGACTTGCGTAAGGATGGATCAAAGAGGAAATAGTCAAGGTGGAGCATGGAGAGATGTAGATCACACTATGATGGATATGTTGAGGAAGATTGCGACACAATTAGAAGTTGTTGAAACAACCCAAATAAGACTTCTACATATTGATGATGTAAGTGATGATGACCAAGAGAAAAATGTTGAACCAGAGTGTGGAGATCAACTGGAACTAGATGAAGGAGATGAAAGTTTCCTTAGATCCCTAACTAGAGTGAATAGAAAACCACATTTCAACCCACTGGATTATAATGGTAATTTGGATTTAGATGAATTTATAGATTAGATCACATAGATGGAGAAATATTTTGATTTTGAAAGAACAACTGAATATAAGAAGGTGAAGTGTTCCTGCACAAAGTTAAAAGGGCATTCATCATTGTGGTGGGAATACTTGTAGAAATATAGGTAGAGAAGAGGCAAAGAGAAAATTAAATCTTGGGATAGAATTGTGAATAAGTTGAAGGTGAAATTCTTACTTGCAGACTATCAAGTGAATTTTTTTCTAAAAGTTGCAAAACCTAAAGAAAAAGGAATCTAACATGAAGGAGTATATTGAAGAATTCTATAAGTTTAATATCATATTCGGACATACTAAAGAAGAGGTTGAACAAATTGTACAGTATCTCAATGTTTTGAGGATGTTTATACAAGATGAGATCAGATTAATCAAGTTGCGAAGTGTGGAAGAAGCTTATCAGTGTGCCTTGAAGGTTGAGGAAAAATTGAACAAGAGACACAAGTAGAGACAAAGGGGAAGAGGAGGAAGATTTCATAGAGGTAGAACCTTTTTTGGAAGTGCAAGATATTCTATAGAGAATATCAAGGACAAAGTATATGATAATTAACATCGAAGGGATGATAGGTGTAATACCCCAAAAATGGGCTATAAGTTCATTAATCTCCTATATCTACAAATCGAACGAAATCAACATCGAAGTCCTAATCTAAGGCACATCTAAACATCATCGAATCATAATTGATTATCTTAAATTCTGCATCGGGGAATATTCCTAGCAATATTCCTAATTATCATAATTATCTTTAATTTTATAATTATTTGGCAATAAATCACATTTATCCTAAAATTTGATTAATTAAATATTTTGCATATTTAATTAATTAGATTTAATATTTGCCACTTAATTGTTTAATTAAATTTAATTCTATCTATTATTAATTGTATTATTTAATTTTGACAATAAATCAAAATTCCTATGAATAATTGATTAAATTCTTATTTAATTAATTAAAGCATGTTGTCATTATTTAATAATATAATTTTTAATAAAAGTTTGATAAAATAGTTAATTAACCCATAAATTAATTATTTTATTTCAAAAATCAGTTAAGTTGAGAATAAATCACTTTATTTATTTATTAAATCATAATTATCCATGTGCACATTCAAGGACCAGTTAAACTCAAAATTGGAAAATCAATGCAAGTTGTTAGCTTTTTGAAACTCAACATCTTTTTGAGTTTTAAAGTTGATCTAAACTTCTAATTCGAGTTGAACTGTGCTTTTGCATGATTTTTGTGACTTAATTATCTTTATTTAAAAATAACTCAAAAATCAAGTTGAGTTTATTTGAGTGATTTATGGCTTTTTCCATGCACCTCCAAAGCCCTGGATTTTTATAAAATCAAGGCTCAGCTCTTCATAATTCATCCACAAATTTGCACAATCACGCTGGAGAATTGGAATTGGGAGAATCAAAGCTCTTGCGAATCAACATATTTGTGAGATCAATTTTTTTTTTTGCATATCATTCTTAGATAGTTTCATATCAAGTTTTTCATATAGATTAGTTTCATATCAGTTTTTCATTCTTATTGCATAGAAAATCCAAAAAAATAGATTAATTGCATTCAATTCATATCTAGATCAATTGCATTCAAATCCTTCATTTAGGTGTCGTCTAGGTCACTGATCTCGATAACAATCTGAGAACATCAATCTCGCACCTATTAGAAGGCAGTAAATCGCTTGGTTAAATTAGATTTCAATTTTGCACGATTTTGATTTTAGCTAACCTCTAATGTTTTACTGAGTGTTGTGTCTACAAATCAGGTACAATTTTCACACACACAATAGGAACTTCTACCGAAATGGTGGACATAGTAGCTACCAAAATGAGGGTAGTAGGAGAGATGACTAAAGGATGTTCAGAGGAACCTACTTTAAGTGTGGAGAAGAAGGAAACTGAGATTTTGAATTTAAATAAGGGAATCTAAGTAGGAGGATAGATAATAGTGGGATAGTTGCTTTGTTAATCCTAAACAAGCCTAAAGATGGAGAAGCCTAGATGATAAGGAGAGACCTATGTCAGGATGAGATGGGTCAGGAAATGTTGTAGAGGAAGAGTTTGTTTTAGACAAAGTATAAGGTTGAAGGTAAGTGTTGTAAATTCATAATAGATAGTGGTAGTTAAAATAATCTAGCCTCAATGGAATTGATGAACAAGATGAAGTTACAAAGGTTAAAGCACCCTAAGCTCTATCAGATAGCATAGATTCAGGATGATCATAAGGTATTCATATGTGAATAGATTTTGGTAAAATTGAAGATTGGATCTTATCATGATGAATTTTTATGTGATATTATGTCTATGGATGTGTGTCATATCTTATTGGCAAGACCTTGGCAGTATGATAGACAAAATTCTATGATGGGAGAAAGAACACATATACTATTGTTGCAAATGGGACAAAGAAAACTTTTTTTCCTTTAGAAGAGACTCCTAAGAGTGAGGTTTGTACAAATGATGGAGTTTGTTTGGTTGACAGACAAAAATTCCTGGATGGAATGATAAATGAGAGTATGTTCTATGCTTTGACCCTAAAAAGTCTGATTTGCATTCGGGAGAATGAAAAATGGAGGAGATAAAGAATTTGATGACAAAATATGAAGACATAATTTCAAATAATGAACTTGATAGATTTCCACATGTGAGAAGTATCAGTCATTGCATGGACCTAGTTCCTAGAGATAATTTTCCTAATATAGTTTCACATCAGATGACACCAATAAATAATGAAGAATTGAATAGAGAAGTGCAAGATTTATTGAAGGGTTTGATCAAGGAGAGTTTGATCCCTTGTGTAGTACTTGTGGTGTTAGAACCTAAGAAATATGGAGAGTGGAGAATGTGTACTGACTCTAGAGCCCTAAACTAGATCACTGTGAAGTATAGGTTTCCTTTTCCTATGATGGATAACATAATGGATTGTTTAAGTGGAGCCAGATATTGAACAAAAAGATATATTTGAAAAGTGGATATCATCAAATTAGGATCAGAGAAGGAGATAAGTGAAAGATTGCATTCAAGAAAAATGAAGGACTATATGAGTGGTTGGTGATCCCTTTTGAACTGACTAATGCACCAAGTACTTTCATGAGGTTGATGAATGAGGCATTAAAGAAATTTTTGGGTAAGTTTTTTATTGTGTATTTGGATGATATTTTGATTTTTAGTAAGATAAAAGAAGGGAATTTGTTTCATTTGAGACAAGTTTTGTAGAGGTTGAGATAAAAAAAATGTTGATGAACATTAAGAAGTGTAGCTTCATGAAGGAAGAAATAGTATACTTGGGTTTTATGATATTTGTGGATGGATTAAGGATGGACCCTGAGAAGGCCGGAGAAATTATTGAATGACCTGGACCAAAAATCACTAGAGAGGTAAGATAATTTCATGGATTGGATAGTTTCTACTAGAAGTTCATTAGGAATTTTAGTTTAGTTTACAGTCCTATGACTGAGACAATGAGAGGAAATCAAAAGGATTTTAGATGGACATCCTAAGAAAATAGAAGTTTTGAGTTGTTGAAATAAAAAGTGACTGAAAAACCTATGTTAGCCCTACCAAATTTTAGTAAAATATTGCAAGTGGATTGTGATGCAAGTGGGAATACAATTGGAGCAGTGTTGGGTCAAGAAGGAAGACCAATAGATTATTTCAGCAAGAAGTTGAATGATGCAAGGAAAAGATATTCAATGTATTAGTAGGAGTTCTATGCCATAATTCAAGCCTTGAAGAAGTGGACACATTGCCTGTTTCCCAAGGAGTTTATGTTGTATATGGATCATCAAGCTTTGTAATATTTGAACAATCAAGGTAAGATGAATCAAAGACATGTGAGATGGGTAGAGTTATTATAGAGTTACACATTTGTTTTGAAGCATAAAAGTGGGAAGTCAAATAAGGTTGTTGATTCCTTGAGTAGAAGAAGGAACTTCTAGATAAATATGAGAGTGAAGTGCTAGGATTTGATGAATTGAAGGCCTTGTATGAGGAAGACATTGATTTTTCCAAACCTTGGAAGGCTTGCAAAGAAGCTATTGTATTGGACCAGATAAAATGGATGGATTACTTCATTCAAGATAAGATGTTATTTAGAGGAAACTAGTTGTGTATGCCTAGGAGTTCTATTAGAGACAATCTGGTAAAAGAAAAGCATAGTGGCAGATTAGCAAGACATTTTAGCATTAATAAGATAGTGGCTTTCGAAAGTGAGAATTACAGTTGGCCTTAGATTCATAAGGATGTTAGGAAAATTGTTCAGAGCTGTAGATTTTTTCAACTTGCAAAAGGAAACAATCAAAATGTTAGATTGTATAAGCCTTTGATAGTACCTCAGAGGCCTTGCAAAGACATAAGCATGGACTTCATACTTCGATTGCCTAAAAATCATAGAAGAAATGGTTTAATATTGGTGGTAGTGGACAAAGTTTCTAAGATGACACATTTCATACCTTGCAGGAAGGCAACAGATGCAATGCATGTAATATACCTATTTTTCAAGGAAATTGTGAGATTGCATAGGTTACCTAGGAGAATTGTTTCAGACAATGATACTAAGATTGTTGGTTACTTGTGGAAGATACTTTGGAGGAAGATAAAGATGAAATTGAAGTATAGTTCTACATTTCACCAAGAGACAGATGGACAAAAGGAGGTAGTAAACATGAGTTTAAGAAATTTGTTGAGATATTTGGTTGGAGAGAAGGTTGGAAGGTGGGATTTGATTATTACACAAGCAGAATTTGTATACAATAATTTAATAAATAGGAGTACAAGAAAAACACCATTTGATATTGTTACCAAAAGGAATCCCAAAGGAATATCATAATTGAGAGATATAATTCATGAAGATAGATGAAGTGCAAAAGAAGAGTAATTTGCAGAACACATGAGGTCATTGCATAATTAGGTAAAACAAGATTTGGAAGATATGAACCAGAAGTATAAGGAGAAAGAAAATGAGAAGAGGGGACATAAGGACTTTGAAGTTGGAGATGAGGTGATGATATACTTGAGAAAGGGAAGATTTCTAGTTGGTACATACACTAAGTTGAGGATGAGAAAATTTGGACCCTATAATATTTTGAAGAAGTTTGATTCAGGTAATGCATATGAAGTTGAGTTACTAGAGACTTTGGATATATCACCTATATTCAACATTGTGGATCTCTATCATTATCATGACTCAGATTTTAGTGATGATAGTGGACCAGATTTAGAGAAGTAGATTCCTAAGAAGAAACTAGATGAGATTGAAGATATTTTGGATAGAAAAATTGGTAAAAGCACATGTGGATGATAGTACAATGAGTACTTTGTGAAGTGGAAGTACAACCTAGTTGAAGATTCTTCTTGTATATCTCAGGTTGAGGTAGACCTTCTTGGTTTTCCTCTAGCCCCATCATAGTGAGGGATTCACTTTTCAATCAACCTCGGATGTCTGATGCAAGATCATGTGATGTAGTCATGGAAGGAGTTAACCCAATGGAGATGGTCCAAACCATGTAGCATGAGTTAAAAAGATAAAATAATTAACTCAAACACAAGAATACATAATCAATATGCTATAACAGATCTTTGCATGATCACAAAATCAAAGATTTAAATCAAATCATCCTGAAGTTTACAAACTTTCAGCATACATGTCTGATTGAAACATAAACTCAGATCTAAACCCTACAATTGACCTTCCAAAGGTTATTCTTATAATTGCTAAAGTCTACATAACAAAGATCAAATGCCTTAATATATAGAACCTTCACATCATATGTCGGCCAAGATCTATCAATTTTTCCAAGAACAAGAAAATGTAATACAAAAATATAGGTCAGGACCCAAATAAAAAGGATCTCAATGTCAATATGTTGAAATAACATGTGATCTAAGAGGAATGCCTACGAACAATCAAAGATGATTGTGATATGAGCCACAAATCTTTGCTAATCAGAAAATTGCTTCACAAGATTAGAAAACTCCAACAGACCATTACAACATGAAGAACACATAGGCCCAAACTTGAATCCAAGATAACTCCACTGTGAAGAGTCCAAACAAGGTGTGAACCAAGACATAAGTTAAACATGATGCCCATAAAATTCCTTGAAGTTCGCAACTGCATAAGATCCACCTATAGGAAACACAACTAAAATACCAAATTTGCTAATAAGAACAAAACTAAAAGGAAATATTTTTAGGTGATGCAAGATTTCCACCAACCCAAGGATGATCTTGCATCAGCATCCTTAGTTCTTGGCAATATTTCATCAACCAAAAATATTTTCTTTCAATTTTGTTCTTGTTCAACCTAGTTTTGTAGTACAAGTGTTTCTCTTGAATTTTCTTTTTTAGTTGCCCATTTTATCTCACAGATGTTCTTGGCATGTCCCTTTTCTCTTGGTCAACCTTCCTTTTGGTCTACGCTTCATTCTAATTCTTTGCAAAGGAATTCTTCATGATTTGGGACTGACCTATTCGAGTGATATGTTAATGGCTAGTTGGAGTCTTTTGATCTTGCAGAGCATTTCCTCAAATTGTAGATCTACTTGGCATGTTCCTATGCTCTTAGTTGACCTTTGTTTTGGTCTATGCCTTGTTCAAAGTTTTAGCAGAGTTATTCATGATTTAGGTCTTACCTATTTTCCCATTATTGTTTCCCACCTTGAGGATTGTAATCTTTCTTTGGATGACCTACATGTGTTGTGGATCTCATAAATACTAATGTACTTGATCCTTAATGTAATAGATTTCATATAGATAATACTTTGGAGATATAAAAGGAAGAGATTCTAGATTTGGATCTATAATTAGCCTTTTTTACCTATTTGTAAGCCCACATGTTGTCGTCCAATTTGTATTTTATGACATTGTGGATGTCTGATCTTACATTCTCTCTACTCTACATTGTGGATGTCTGATCTTACATTCTCTCTACTCTACATTGTGGTTTCCATTGTGTTACTCTTGCTACATAGTCATGACTGTTCTCTTTAAGCACTCCCCTCTTATGGTTGTGTCACACAGGGATATCCCTTTTTCATATACTTGTCAAATTTGGGCATCTCAAAGTTTGGGGGTAAAGGTGGCAAGTATAGTGACTTGTTTAATGGATATGAACATAAGTCCTTTAATGAGTATGTTTCTTTGTACTAAACATTTTTTGTTGAATATTTTTGCATTTTTTGTGCTAATATCTCCATGGGTCTCAATGGAGCATGCTAGTTGAAACCAAGACTGGGGTCCACAAAGGGATTTGTGTTTTGATACATGGAGGCTTGGTTATATGTTTATGTGTATTGGTAATTAAGGAGCATGTTAGATGAAGGTGTGAATATTCATAGAGGGACATATACTTGTTAGGAATTTTTTGAAATTTTCTACATGATGAAATATGTGAATGTTAGATTTTGTTGGGAAAATGGATTGGTCATAATTTGATTTGATTGTGACATGGCATTGATATTTTGTACACAAGAGTTTTGATTTAAGGATAATGCCTTGAGAGACAAAGTTTGACCACTAGGATTTTAATTTTATGGAACATCTTGGAGATGGTGTTAGTTTGGGTATTGGTGCTGGTAGATTCTAATGTGAGTGATGTACTTGTTTGACTTCTAGTTGATGTTATTTTTGTTGCTGCACTTGTAGATCAGGGGATAGCATTTGTGTTTGTATACAAAATAGTTGGAGGTATATTGGTATCTTGGTTTTGATTGTTTGACATAGTTATGGTGTTGGTTTGACTGAATGGTGTTGCACTAGAAGGGTGATTGGTATATTGTATTTGATATGATGTAGTTGATGTTGTGATGTGTGTAACATTTATGACACATATTGCTTGAAGGTATTCTAGTGGATATTTTGGAGGAGGATGCTTGTGTAACCCCTATTTGTTTCATTATGGTAATTGTTCCATATTCTACAATGGAAGATGTGTCAAAATTTGATGGTAACTTTGCCCCTTTTTGGAAAAGTAAGAAAAAATATCTATTAGGATCCATGGATATTAATGCATGCATAACCATGAGGATATTTGGAAAAGGAGATGCATTATCTATTTACTTTTGGGTACAACCTCATTGAATCTCTTCCACTATGATCTCAATATTATGAGGGGGCAAAGTAGCTAGCCCTCTAGGAGGTCAGTGTGAGGTCATTGGAGTTTCAAAACTCATCATGCTAGTTGGGTTGAAGGATCATATGTAGGGTCTAGTTGTCCTTTTTATTTTTGAGAATGAATAAATGGTATATAGGATGAAAATATGATACTATTCTATGTTTTTTGTGACTTTTTATTTTGGGAAAAAATATTGAAACAATGCAACTACGATGAAAATGATTGAGACAATTTGACTACAATGACAACTAGGGAATGAAATCTCTCTTTTTTGTGATTTTTGATTTTATGAAAGTGATTTGAGGCAAAGAAAGTATCATGAAAATGATTGAGTAAATTTGACTATAATGACAACTAGGGAATGAGATATTTTTTTATGTGATTTTTTATTTTGGGAAATGATTAAGACAATGCAACTATAATGAGAATGATTGAGATAGATTGACTATAATGATGACTAGTGAATGAAATATTTTTTTTTAAATGTATTTTTTAGAATTTTAAAAAATGATTCAGACAAATGTAACTATGATGAAAATGATTTGAGAGAATTTGACTATAATGACAACTAGGTAATGATTTAACTATAAAGATGACTAAAGAATGACAATGTGTCCTAAGGAAATTTTTGAAAAGATGGGAGCACAACCTTACAAATGAAAACCTAAGTAATTGAAAGGGGAAACTAGACCTCAAAGGACAAAATGGTATGGTTATGTTTGGAAAAACCTTACCCTTCACTAGACTATTGAGCTAGAGTTTTGACTTGATGATGAAATTCAATTTGACAAAAAGACAATTGATGCAACAAGGTTAAGGTATTGTAGCAATGAAAAAAAAATGATTCAAGTTTTGAACTTACAAGTTCTCAAAGACTACCCTAAAGATCAATGTGAAAACCCTAGTAGATGCAAGGTCTATTCTAAAGCTTTAATAAATTTGAACTATTGATTGACAATGCAAAAAAATAGTTTAGACTATTGATTGATGCAAAGATTGAAACTCTAATTATGATTTGACAAGGGAAACCTAATGCAAATTTGAACCCTAAAAATGAGAATTATGAATTGACCTAAATGAAATATTTTGAAAGACAGATTTGACATAAAGTGAAAAACCTAATGCAAAATCCTAAATGAAAATGTAATTTTTTATGCCAGTTGTGATGTTCAGTTTCACATGTTTCTCAAATTGATGTGTTTTGACCCTAATTTTCTATTAGTGTTTTATGTTCTAAAAACCATAATTTTGATAGGCAATTTAATAGAAGAGTTTACAAATTCCATGGTAATTAAAATAATTACAACACATAAAATTGATAGTTGTGTTGCAAATATGACATGTTGGTTGTCATTGATGTCAAACTTTGGAAGGATTAAGTATTGGTGACAATTGGAAGGATGATGTGTTGATGTCAAAAGGATGAAGTGTTGGTGGTAGGATGAAGTATTGGTGATGTATTAACAAACTTATTGATACCTCGACACTAGAATAATGGCGATGTATTAATATACTTGTTGATACCTTGTTTGTGTTGGGTCTAGATGCATCCTGACTTGCTTAGAATGGTGTAAATAGAAAAAAAATATGATGGAAGTTCATTTTATGTCAAATTTATTAGCTCTAGAAGATGTTAAAAAATATACAACAATTCCATCTACATTCCAAATATTGTTACAATGATTTTGTGGAGTCCTTGTTTTATTTAGTTATTTGGTGGTAATGATGTCAAGTTCCTTATTAAGATCTATCATGGTATATGGTTATATGGTATAGTTTGCAATAGTTCTAGTTTGTATGTAGTTATAGTTTTGTCTTAATAATAATGATGTGCTTTCAATGTGGATCCACTACTTGTTTGGTGATGCTTAATTTGGTTAGGAAGATATCAATTGATTTATTACTACTATATTTGATGTTTCCTTTGTGGGTTTGTTCATTTGTTTCTATCAATAACCTGGATGTTAGCATTATATTTTGTGGTGTCATTAATGTCAACCATCCTAAGTTTGGTATTAATGTATGACTATAGTAACCTTGGAAGACTAAGGTTATGGTTGATGAAAAAGATTTGAAAAGAGACCTTTCTTGATATAGAGTGATGATTCAATTTGTTACTATTGCTTGTGATATCTACTGAAGTATAGACAAAGTTTAATGCTCTAGCATTATTGGTGTCCTTCAAAAATAAAGAGGTTTCAATAGATTGGTTGAGAATATCTTAGGTGTCCTCTAGATATGATATAGTATTGGTGAATAATGATATCAATTAGGCTTAGTCATACAATATATGTTCTAGTGATATTTGTGTTTCACAATTGAGCTTTGATGATTCATATCTAACATGCTAAGTTATGTTGTGTTTTGGGTGTCTAGATGTGCTCCTTATCTTGGATCATTCTTTTGGTTTGGATATAATTTATAATTAATGTTGGAATATTAATTAGGCTCTCACTTTGGTCCATGGAGATCATCATGATTCAAGATTGCTTTGGAATATGTTTTCTTGGCTGATTATTCTACAAGCTTCAATGCCTATCTACTTGTTACATTTTAGAGATGACTCTGGATGATGTGTGAACCATTAGATATATCCTAGGAGAATGTTTTGTGATATATTTGGGTCCCCTCTTTCTCTTGGAGTGGAATGCTTCATGTATTTTAGGTTCAAATGACCTATTTTACATAACAAAGTTTTATCTTTGTTTTGATCGACTTGCAATTTATCTTTTAATCATCTATATTTTATTTAAGAAATATATTTAAGGCTAGAGAGGTGTGTGAGTGTATAGAAAGAGAGAAGAAGTTTAGAAGAGAACATTGTGTGAAGAAATAAAATAAAGGAGAGAAGTGAATGTGCAGAAGTTTGAGCCTAAAAGAAATAAATTCATAGACATTGTGTTGATGGTTCATGTTCAAGAGATTCTTTTTATTTCATTTTTGAGATTCATGATACTATTGGATGATGGTGAGTCTATTGGAATATTTATGTATCTTGTCTTGAGACAACGAGTTTCAATTATACAAGTCCTTTATATCTTGTCCTAAGGTAGTGAGCCTTAGTTGTGCAAGTCTTGGCAGTGAGCCTAAACATTGTAATTCAAGATTATCTATATTGCGAGTTTGATTCTCACAGTGGCTTTTCCTAGATTTTTTTTTCATGTAAATATAGTGTTCATGTGTTGATTATGCTTTCTACTTTATAGTTATTTTCTTATGGTGATTTAAGGTATATCAAGATTTGAAATAAAGTTATTATTGTTGTCTAGACTGATTCACCTCCCCTCTTAATCATGCTATGTTTTCAACAAGTTATGGCATTCAAACTAACAATTGTGTTGTTTGGACTAACAGTTGTGATGAATATTTTGACAATTATGACGTTTAATCTAACTATGATGTTTTGATTGAAACTATGTTTTCTCTAATTTTTCCCTAGGGTTTATTTCAATTTGATCAATTTATGATTGTAAACACTTAGACGATAGAAAAAATAGTATGGATGTTGATTTTGTAACTATAACAAGGTATGGTTGAGCCTCTTTAAAGTCCAAATTTCCACAGGTCCTTCACAACATGAAAATAATTTCAAACACTTGTTCACATCCTAAGGTCAAGGCCCACTTTAGCAAAATTATGCTTACATCTTGATGTTTCTTCAATCCTCATACTACACACATTAATATAAAAGAAAGGATGTGATATAATTAAGTCTTTGTGAGGATAGGATAGCTAGGGGGCCTAATGTAAGAATCACTCACCCTCTTTCCAAAAGCTACAAATAACATAACAAAGCTATAAAAAATTGTCTTAAACCCAAGGAAACACATATGGAAAGTAACTTCATGAAATGATGCTATTTCCTTGCACTCAAGTTGACACATAAACTCAATTAATAAGTGAAACTTCTTATTAAAATAGTTTGTAGTCATGATTTCAGGACTCGATGCCTACACATTTGGTAGCAAGACACTTAAGGCTTTAGCTAACCCTACTAGGAGCCCAATATACCACAAAAATAAAAGTGTGTCTATCTGCTCATGTTGGCACTATTGGCATAAGATTATTGGTTAGACTTAAGCTTTCCCTTTGTCTTTTGTATAACATCCCAAAGAAAAACCACTCTGGGTCGCACCCTAAGGTGATGAAATCCATAGGAAAGATCTCTAAAAAATAAAAATAAAATATCACCATTTATCTTAGACCCAAGATCACATGATGATGCAAAGAAAGGGGTTTGCCACAACTTTCCTTCACAATTAGGTCTCTTTTCTTGTAGCCCCCTAATTAAGTTTACTGGGAATAAATTTCATTATATATGTCACCTTCAAAATATAAAGACATTTCAAGATACCCATTTGGGTTTTATTCAACATATATTAGAATCAAATAGGGTTACTTTGTACATATTTGGTCAAATTTTGACTGTCCTTGTGGGAATTAGGCCTAATTTGACATTTTAGTTTATGGCAACTTTGGAATAGTCATTAATAACTTTCACACATCAAATAATTAGACCAATCACTTCAAATGTTTTTATATGGAACTATTATAGATTTTTTCCCCAATTTTTATGAAGATCCAATTGTGAAAATGAAAGTTATGATGTTTTTCCCAAAACTAGTAACCCTAGGACAAATTCAGACTTGCACTTACAAAAATGATCATAACTTCTAAAAATATTCATAAAATTGAACCAAACCAAAATAAAATTAAAGATATCTCATTTATCTTTCAACCATATATGTTTTATATATGTACCATTTTGTACCAAGTCGTACCAAGCAAAAAAAAAAGACTATTTACTAGAATAGACAACACATAAAACTAGTATACAATGGGTTTAAAACAAGTTTTCTTTCGTTCCCAACCTTCTTCAACCCGAGAGTTCAAATTGGGAGGCCATATTTATGCCTTTGCAACCAATTCAAATTTTTAGAACCAACCAACTTCCCTCATTTACAACTTATGACTCTTCACATTTCCATTCTTACATTTTTGCAATTTTATGGCAACCTTTTTTACAAGATTTTACAACTTTTGACAAAAGTAAACTTATAATCACATAATAACCCATTTAATGACTCAAAAATGTTAAATATGGTCTAAATGACCTTATGAAATGACCTAAACACAGCATAAAACAAATATTTACAAAATATCCTCATGGAGGCATAAAGTCCACTAGGTGCTCCTGCACTATACTCCAGCCAAAAGAGAATTCAAAGCCCTCTTGAATTGAGGGTAGTAAAATTTATTGGTAAGTGAATGATCCTCCTCAATTCCTTCTATGGTCTTCTCCTTTTCTTCTTTGAAACAACTCCAAATGGTCTTCATCTTCATCTTGGGTTTTAGTTTGTCCATGCAAACTTGTGCCCTCTTTGGCTTGACACCTTGTAGTTGATGTCTTTTGTCCTAATGGATGGTGTGATCTTCTTTCAACCTTGCTTCCTTGTTAGGATTACAACCTCTAAAGTGAAAAAAACTAAAAATACAATATCCTCCTTGAAAATCAATGAAGAAAACACTACCATATCAACATACTACTTAAGGAAATATTGTATCCCAAGGGTCACTTCATCTTTTCCCTTCAACAAATCAGACTTCGATACTAAATCAATATCATTCCCCTCTAAAATCAAATCATTCATCACCTCTACTATTTTCTTACCTTCAAATTCTGAAATGGCTACATCCTCCATGTGCTCTTCTTCTTCTTCTACCATCATCACCTTGGCTTGCTTGATTTGTTCATCATCTTCCTTTGTCAACAAAGATTCTTTGATTTCTAATTTTGTTGCCCTTACTTGTCTTCTTCTTTGAAATATCTCTTGGATTGGCCATGCAACCCTATTATTTATTGGTAAATGCCAACTTTGCATCTCAAGTTCTATTCTTTTTTCCAACTCCTCCATATCATTTCTTGTTTGTTCCATGGATTGTTTCAATTATCTAATCTCTTGCTTAGTATCCATTTGCATTTCCTTCTCTTTTTCATTCATTCTTTCTTTTTCCTCGTGTTTTCTCTTTTTTTTATTCACTTATGAACCCCCAACCTGCAAATACTTCATTAACAAATCTACCTCTCTTCAAACAAGTCTCTTTCACCTTGCTTATCTTTATCTTTGCCCCAACTAGATTTCCTCTCTTCTCTACCTAGTCTTTTGGTAGTTAGGTTCTCTTCTCAACCTGCAAAAAGATAATACAAAATCACACCCTTGAAAATCACTTTTCCTAGACCTTGTGATCTTTGATACCAATTGATACAAAGCAAGGAGTTCACCTTAACTTCCCTTCACAATTAGGTCTATTTTCTTATAACCCTTCTAATTGATTTTACTAGGCATAACTTTCAACTTAAAAATACAAAGACATTTTTCAGATACCCATTTGAGTTTTATTCAACATATACTAAAATTTGATAGGATTACTTTGTATGGATTTGGTCAAATTTTGACCGTCCTTGTAAGAATTAGGCCTAATTTGACATTTCAATTTATGGAAACTTGGGAACAACCACTAATAACTTTCAAACATAAAATAATTAGACTAATTTATTTTGTGAGATTTTATACGGGACTATTATATATGTTTTCCCCAAAAATTATGAAGATCCAATAGTGGAAATGAAAGTTATGATGTTTTTCCCAAAACTAGTAACCCTAAGATAAATTCAAACTTGCACTTACAAAAATGATCATAAATTTGCAAATCTTCATAAAATTGAACCAAACCAAAATAAAATGAAATATGACTCATTTATCTTTCCAACTATATATGTTTTATATATTTACCATTCTTTACCAAGTCATACCAAACAAAATATCAAACTATTTATAGGAAAAAAGCTACACAAAAAACAAGTATGCAAAGCCTTTAAAACAATTTTTCTTTCATTTCCAACCTTCTTCAACTCATGAATTTGAATTAGGAGGCCATATTTACATATTTTCAACCAATTCCAATTGTTACAACAAGACAAATTCCCTCATTTGCAACTCATGACTCTTCACATTCCCATTCTTGCATTTTTGCAATTTTATGGCAACCTTTTTACAAGATTTTACAAATTTTGACAAAAATGAACCTATAATCACCTAATAAACCATTGAATGACTCAAACATGTTAAATATGGTCTAGATGACCTTATGACATGACCCAAACACAACATAAAACAAAATTTACAAAATAGCCTCACGGTGGCATAAAGTCCACTAGGTGCTCCTCCACCACTTGAGTACATGAGGGGAGATGATACTAATGAACTACAATTGATTGAATATCTGAAGAACTAAAGAAATAATGATTAGAGATCATCGAGCTACTGAAATGATATGTATGATGATTAAATCATTCAATATGTTGTCATTGATGTCAACTAGTTTTGACAGTACTTATCATGTTAGTTACAAACATCTGAACATCTGTTGAAGGAAGAAAAGATGAAGAACTGGGATATCTACATAAGGAAAAGATGGATATGACAGATAAGGATAAGGTAAACATTGGGTAACTTACTGATGAGTCTATGGCTTTATATTATTGACTTGATCATGTTACATTAATCTATTATGAAGAAGAGATTTGAAATTGAACAAGTCAATGTGGTCGGTAATTGAAGATTTTTATATACATTGAGCCAGTGTAGTGTATACCGAGTGACAGTAATAATTGAGCTAGTTAGCTAGTTATCACCGACGTATTTCTATATTAACCGAGTATGGATGAAAACATTAAATGCTAAGAACAGCTGACTGAATTTGATGACCTAGAAATTGTTATGATTTCGAGGCTAAGGATAAAGTTAGTTATGAGATCCATGACTGACAAAATTCAGAGAAAATCTAAAGGATGAGATTGAACGTGTTAATGGTACATCTACCGAGGAAGGTTTAAGCAGCAAAATGGATGAAGGAGATTAAGAGGCAAAATCTAATGGCTGATATGAAAATGATTTACTTGTCTATATAAGAGATATGAATTTCATTATTGAAGCATGCCAGAAAGAAGACTGTAGAGATTTCATGTGAAGACTGTATTCATGCATGCCTGATCAAACTGGTTATTGAAAGAACCAAGCTGTAGACATTAGCAAGTGTCAAAGAACTATTTACCAAGTGAAATTGATTAATGATCAGAGGATTTTATGGGCTTAGCATAGATCTAAATATTTACAATTGAGTTATATTTGAATTAGATCAGTACTATATCAGTTTAACAATTGATTCAGAAAGTCTCTTAACTGAGTGGACTTAACAGTCTTATTATAATACCTTATGATATTCGTTGAATGTAAAGTGTTATCTTGTTGACCCAATAGTGAATGCTGGTCAAAAGTAACTATTAGTGATAAATCCTCTAACCAAGTCACACCTAACAGTGTGCATTGTAACCTTTAACAGGGTTGGCTCTTTACCGGGCTCACTTCAGAAGAGTGAATTATTTTGGGTTACCGGTCCCAGGTGGTTTTTCCCTTAGCAGAGTTTCCACATTAAATCATTGTGTTATGTGTTGCTTGTTATGATTGTTTTTCTATCATACTTTACATATTGCATAGTTGATTTAGTCGGTAATCATAGTTGGATAATTACTAGTAATCGGTAAACTAGACAGATAGATTGATATTTTATGTTACCGAGCTACATAATTTGTTGGAATTATTTTGTAAGATACATCTTAGTATTTGGGACTGTAGGATAACTGATCTAACTGATTCACCCCCCTCTTAGTTATTCTAACAATTGGTATCAGAGTGTATTGGTTGCTTGGAAGAAACTTTTAAGGACTTGAGCAGAGAGATTACAAGATGTATAAGAGGGAAGTGCCGAAGTTGAACAAAGATAACTTTACCACATGGAAAAGTTAGATGAGACTCCACATATTTAGAATCAGTGAATCTGCTATAACTTTACTAGACAATGGCTACTTACAACCAAATGTTGGACCTTTGACTCTTGATCAGTTGAGAGACTGACATGAACACAATATTACTATGATAGAGATTGTTGTTTCTCTATCTGATGCTAAATTTGAGGATGTCAAGGATTGCACTACAACAAAGAAAATGTGGGAGAAACTTTCTCTAGTTCATGGTGGTGATGTGAATGTGATGAGAGCCAGAGCTAAAAGCTTGAGAGCTAGATTTGATGACATGAAGATGAAGGAAGGAGATAACATTACACAATATTCAAACTGAATCAAAGAGGTAGTCAATGATATTGGAGGAGTAGGAGGTACTATTGATGAAGATACTATGGTAAGTAAGATAGTGAGAACTTTGTTACCTATCTATGCAATCAGAATATCTACTATTCATGAAATGAGGTCTGCACCTAATAGCACTCTTACTCTTGATAGTCTGATTGGAAAGTTAACAACTTTTGAGCTGAATAATTTTGATAATAGTGTTGTACCGAGTGTTAAGTCTACTTTTATGTCATCTCTTAAGATTGGTAGATTGGTAAATCTAGTAGTAAGCATAATATAAATAATGAAAGTGACAATAACACCAAAGATGAGCTTAACGAGCTTGAAGCACTTATGGCCTGGAGACTACAGAAAGGTAAAGGAAGGTATAAGGGAAAGTTACATTTAGCTTGTTTTAATTGTAAAGAGGTTGGCCATATTGCTGCTAGATGTCCTAACAGGGAAGATAAAGATAATGACCGATGTGGTGATGGAAAGTTTGGTAGAAGGAATAATAGAGGAAACTGACACTACAACAGAGACAACTGAGATTACAAAGATAAAGGCAAAAAGGCATGTTACCTTGTTGGAGAAGATGACACTGACACCGACACTGATTATGATATTGAAGTAGTATTTGTTACAATGAAAGATGATTCAGAAGAGGAGGAAAGGTATGTAGAAACAACACTTATTTCTAAAGTTAGTAAGAATGATACTTGGATCATTGATAGTGGTTGTACACATCACATGACTGGTGATGAAGATAAGTTTGATCATCTTAAGCATTATAATGGAGGATCAGTGAAAATGGGAAATGATACACCTTGCATGGTAAAAGGAAAAGGGTCTATTTTATTGAATGATAGAATTAGATGTGATAATGCATACTAGGTAAAAGGAATTAACTACAATTTGTTGAGTGTAGCACAACTGAATAACTCAGGTCACCAAGTTGCATTTGAAAGCAAGAAGGTGAAAATCTATGATGAAAATGGAAAGCTTGTCAGAACAAGAGGACAATCAAAAGGTAATTTATTCTATCTTGACAATGTTGAAACTTCTTGTTTATTGGTGAAGAATGAAGATGTATGGTTATGGCATAAGAGGTTATGTCCTATAAACTTTGATAACATGATTAAGATTAGTAGAAAGAGAAAATTTAGAGGATTGCCTAGTCTAACCAAACTTGATCATGTTATGTGCCATCAATGTCAAAAAGGAAAGATGACCAAATCTAGTTTTAAAAGTAAGGACTATTCATCTAAATGAATTTTGGAGTCAATACACACCAACCTATGTGGTCCTATGAGAACTCAAAGCTACTATGGTGATAAATACTTTATTTTGTTTGTTGATGACTATTCTAGACCGATGACAGTTATGTTCTCGAAAGAAAAATCTGAGGCATTCAAACTGTTTAAATGGTATAAGGCTAAAGTTGAAAAATAAACCAGAAAATAATTGAAATGCTTAAGGTCTGATAGAGGAGGTGAGTTTGTTTCTAATGAATTCACTAATTTCTATAATGAGCATGGAATCAAAAGGCAGGTTTCTACACCTAGAACACTGCAACAGAATGGAATTGTTGAAAGGATGAAATGATCTATTTTTTATTATGATAGAACATTGATGATTGAGAAAAATGTTGCACATATGTATTGGAGAGAGGCAGTTAGCACAATAGTATAGAAAGTGCTAATGTAAGAGTTGACGAGTTTGCTGAAAAGAATGATGAAGAAAGCATGAAGGAACCAAAAGACTATGGTAGGTTTAATTATGTTGAAGATCCAACATATCTACCAAAGCCACAAGCTGAGTCTACTGAGCATCAGGAAAATGCTACCGAGAATTAAAAAATGCAAACCGAGAATCAGGAAGAAGCTACCGAGCAGGAAAATGAACCTGAACCGAATGATGAGCATAGAAGAGATCAAGTGCTAGCAATATTTGTTAGAAGACACCATCTAAAGAATCAAATCATTGGAGATAAGCAAGTTGGCATGATGACCCAAAGTAAGTTAAGACAAAACACATGCTTAGTTTGTGAGTTTGAACCTAAGAATGTTAGGGATGCACTTGAAAATGAGGAATGGATCAATGCTAAGAATGAGGAAATTGAACAGATTGAAAAGAATAAGACATGGACATTAGTACTTAGACCAAAAGATAAAAATGTTATTGGTACTAAGTGGATTTTCAGGAATAAGTTAAATGAAAATGGTGAGGTCACTAGGAATAAGGCAAGACTTGTTTGCAGGGGATATGCACAAGAAGAAGGTATTGATTATGGAGAAACCTTTGCACCTGTTCCAGACTTGAAGGAGTTCATATATTACTTGCATATGCTACACATAAGGGATTCAAAGTATATCAAATGGATGTGAAATTAGCTTTTCTGAATGGAATACTTGAGGAGGAGGTCTACATAGAACAACCAAAAGGTTTTGTTGATCAGAATCAGAAGAACATGGTATGTAGACTACACAAAGCTTTATATGGACTAAAGCAAGCATCGAAGGCCTGGTATGAAAGACAACATGCTTATCTTATCAGTATTGGCTTTGTAAGAACTAGTGAAAACACTAATTTGTATATGAAAGGAGAATCTGATGATAATATTTTGATTATTGAGATGTTTGTTGATGATATAATCTTTGGAGGAAAAGATCTAATTTGCAAATCTTTTGTTGATGAAATAAGAAAGGAATTTGAGATGTCTATGTTTGGAGAGATTAAATTATTTCTAGGTTTGCAGATTATACAACAGAATGATGGGATTTTCATCACTCAATCAAAATACATTAAAGAAGTGTTGAAAACTTTTGGCATGGAAGATGCTAAACCAGTAGGAAAACCAATGGTAACTAGATGTAAATTGACAAATGATGATGAATCTCCTGAAGTAAATTAGACTCTATACTGATCTATGATTTGTAAACTGATGTATGTTGTACACAGTAGGCCTGATATTGCACATGCAGTTGGGATTGTGGCAAGATTTTCTGCCAATCCTAAAGATTCACATATGGTTGCAATTAAAAGAATTTTGAGATACTTGAAGAAGACAAAAGACTATGGTTTATGGTACACATTGGAAGGAAAATTTGAACTTAGAGTTTACACCGATGTAGATTGGGCTAGAAACATAGATGATCAGAAGAGCACAACTGGTGGAGCATTCTATTTAGGGGAAAGGCTTGTGACTTGGATAAGCAAGAAACAAGCATGCATTTCTCAGTCTACTATTGAAGCAGAGTATGTTGTTGCTACTACAAATTGTTCAAGTATTGCTTGGATTAAACAAGCATTGGAAGGAATAAATGAGGTAATTACTGACCCAGTGATTATATATTGTGACAACACTAGTGCTATAAATATTTCCAAGAATCTTGTGATGCATTAAAAAATAAAGCATATATCTATTAAGTATCACTACTTAAGGGAACAAGTTCAAGAGAAGTAGGTGAAACTAGAATTTGTAACATCTAAGGAACAACTTGTTGATATCTTTACCAAACCCTTACCAAAGGACACATTTGAATATTTGAGGACTAGACTTGGGGTTCGTCCCATGTCTACCAATCACTGAGGTGATCTGGAGGTTGCATCAACCTATACTTATCAGAAGACCATTCATGTTGATGCACATAGCTCACACTTTGGATTTTTTTTTCAAGGTTGTGAAAATTGTAGAAGTTGGAATAGAAATTTGTTTATCAATATACTGAAGGTACAAGATTTGAACTAAACAATAGAGAATTACTTGGCTGTTGAAGAGCTATTTTTATATTTTCTTTGGAATTGTTGTCAAAGGGAGAGAGAATGAATATGGAAAATTAGTTAGTGAGAAATTCAAATAGGGAGAGAGATTGCAAAAAGAGAGAGACTCGAATATTTGTTGCTAAGAACAAAAGGAATATGAGAACTGAAAAGATCAAATCCATAGGGAGAATCTACATGTAATGCTATTTTGTTTTGTAGTGGTTAAACATATCAAATATCAAGCTAGGGAGAGCTTACCGAGCTACAACATTTACTTACATAGTTGTATAATACATGTTTGGTATGTGTATGACATATTTTCATATTGCTTGTGTTTCCATCAATGCTAAAGGGAGAGATTGATGAACTACAACTGATTGAATATCTGAAGAACTGAACACACTTATGATAGGTAAACGACACTGCTTGCATATCATGAATCCATGGTCTACCAAGTAAGATGTTGTACACAAGGGGACTAACATCAACAAATTGAAACAAAATATCCTTCTCAACAGGGCCAATTCTAACAGGAAGGACGACCAACCCCTTGGAACTTCTTTCTGCCTCATTGTAAGCTTTGATTGTGATCTTCTTTCTGGTATCTATGATTTGTTCAGAATAACCCAATATCTTCAAAAGACTCAAAGAACAAATATTAAGCCCAACACCCCCATCTATCAACACATGCCTGACACATGTTTTGTGCATCATGACTTCGATATGAAGGATGAGATTATGTGGGTGGCCCAAAGCTTTATCATCATCCTCTGAAAAGGTAAGGTAATGAGGGCTAGCAATATGGTTAACCATGTTCTGGAATTGGTTAACGTCTAAATTGTTAGGAACATTTGTTGTGCGCAAAGCATCCTCAAGGACTTGCTTATGTCTCGGGGATAACTCTAAGAGCCCAAAGATTGAAATCTGAGCTAGGGTTCTCTACAACTGATCAACAAGATTATAGCTCAACTTAGGATTCACAACTAGTTTTGTGGTGACATTCTTGGATGCCACTTGCTTTTGTTTACTGGGTTGACTTGAACTGGGTCCTCTAATGACAATAGGACCTTGACTTCGTGTGACAACATTAAGAGTTTGGGATGACATTCTAGAGTTAGGACCCCTTAGCACCACCATAGGTTCTTCATTAAAGATAGGAGGAGAGTCCATGTCTAGATCATACCCATAGGGATCTTTATTTCTCATCATGTTGACATTTTCTTCCACAACTTCAAGCATGTTGACAACATTCTCCCCAGCTGTGTAAGTGTAATTGATCTCAACCTTTCCATTCTTAGGTTTAGAGGTTTCCCCCTTCTCATACTTAGGCAAAGGTTCTTTGAAAGCCTTATGATTAGCATTGGTGTTCAACCCATCTATTTGAAGTTTTCCATTCTCAATGAGATCTTGGATGATATGCTTAAGTTTCCAATAGTTTTCAATATTATGTCCAATTCCATTATGAAATTTGCAAAAGGCTTTCTCATCCCACCAATGTGGCTTAACATTAGGTATATGATGCTTTTCTGGATCTTGAGGATGCGTAAGGTTGTTGGAAATGAGTGTTTTGAAGACATCCTCATATGAATCACCAAGTTTCAAAAACTGACACCTCTCTTTCTTAGGCTTATCTTGATATCTTGGCTTGTACTCTTGTTGGTTAGATGAGTTGAGCTTCATAGCTTGAACAATGCTAGACAAGTGAAGAACAACTTGATCCTTAGGTTGAGAAGAGTTCACAACTCCATCATTGACTACATGTTTGTTCCTATTCCAGTGTGAGTTTTCCCTTTATCCTTATTAGAGTTATTATTTTGACCATTGTTGTTGTTTTTGTTGTTGGCCAAAATTCCTTGTTCTTTCAAGACATCCTCAATCCTACATGTGGTTTCAACCATGGTGTCAAAGGAATCAAAGACCATCTTCCTAACTTCGTACTGCATCTCAGGAACCAGGTTGCTAATAAGGATGTCAATCTTCTCATCTTCATGAATGGTCCTAGAGTAGCGAGAGCACTATCATCTCCACCTTTGCAATAAAGTGACAAAGGATTCCCCTTGATGTTGCTTTAAGTTGCATAAGTCCAACATGGTGACAAATCTTGAAAGATTGTATGCAAAGTGTTGGACAAATCTATGGACAAGCTCTTTGAAAGTCTTGACAGGGGGAGTTATGTTGGTAAACCATTCCATCGCTTGACCCTTAAGATTCCTTGGGAACAATCTCATGAGGTACGAGTCATCTTGATGGAACTCAAAACTAATAATATAAAAATGATGCACATGATCATGTGGATCTCCATTACTGTCATACTTGTCATATTGGGGAATCTCAACTTTTCTAGGAAAATCTTTCATACTCACACTCTTGTCAAAAGGATTGGGACAAATTGAGTCAAGATTGAATGAGCTCTTGGGTGCCAACATCTTTTCCATCATACGCTTAAGTTGCTTGATCTCTTCTTCTTGGGATGGACCTTGCTTCTTGATCTTTCTATCCACATCAAAATTATAGGGGACCCTAGCACCTTTGTTGATAAAACTCTCTAGGAACTTGTCTTTGTTTTGCTCCAAGTATCTCTCCACGTACTGTTGGAAGAGTGGTTCTTGTTGTATCTTCATGAAACATTGGGAGTCAAGGTCAAGACTTGAGCTACTTCCCCCATATTGTGAACCATGGTGAGCATGTTGAGAAGGTTGTTTTGAGTTCCTAGGAGGTGTTTGTCTCCTATAATGATCATATTGTGGAGCCCTTCTTCCTTTAGGGCTAGGAGATCATGAAGGTGATCTTGAATATCTTCCATTTCATGGAGTCTTAGGAGGAGTGGATGGAGGAGAGTTATTTCCACCACCAACACACATGTTGTTGTATTGGTCATTGAGTTGTTGAGCCAAGAGTCTGTCTTTCTCTTCTTGTGCGGCTCTCCTTTCTATTTCCAATAAGGCATGTCTTTCCAACTCTAGGAGTCTAAACTTATCTTCCTTTGCAGCTTGTTCATCTAGGAAGGTTTTCTTTTCACGCTCAATCCTCTTGAGTCTTTCACTTGTGTATCTTGAGGTTGTTTGGAGCAATGAACTTGGTCTTGAATGTTTAAACAAGTCATTGGTATATGTTGCATTCACATGAGTATCGTAAGGTTCATTGTCTTAACTATCATGTTGTGATTTATCTTCTTGATAGGACTTCTTCATTTCCCTTTCAGTCCTCTGGTGAGCATCCAAATATCTGGTTGAGATAAGTGGTGAAACTGGTCAATTTTCATGAGATGAACTGCCAAACAGAATGTTATCTCTATGTCTTTCCAATATGTTGTCAAGACTTCTATCCCTTTCTTCCCTCTCCCTTCGAGTCATTGTGTAACTCATATACATATCTAATCAAACCAAGCTTCTGAGGTATTCCTAGGGGATTGATCAAAGATAGGCTCTTTTACCTTACATTTTTGGCGAGTTTGAATGAAGGGTAATTGGTCAAAGACTGCTTGAGATCTTTTTCCTTGATTTACTTGATATCTTGTTGTAACCGACATGAAAGAAAAGATCCTAGGTGATAAGATGACCCTAAGAAATGTTGATACCAAACCAGGATAGTAAAAACATTTAATTGTCCAAAAGAGAGGTGATAAGATAGAATTTTTGCAAAAGGTATAAACCAACACTACCATAGAGGTGCCAAATCAACGAATAAGTATCCTAACACATATGGATCAGGAGGATGATTTACCCAAATTATATTTGATTGAAATTGATTTTGGATGGAATTGAATTGGACAAGAGATTACTAAGACTCTCCAAGCATGTTATCAAAGAATCTAAAGGTTGATTTGCTCAACAGGGATGATTTCTAACTTACCGACTCCAAAAAAGGTCACTTGTGAAATCAAAGAATACTAATCCAAGAGGTCAAGACGCAGGAACCCAAGGTGCAAATAGGCTTCCAACTATGAGGTAAGTGACCTACTATAATTCGGATCGACTAAGGAAGACTGGAAATGACACGAATCAACTCACTATTTTGACAGACTGAAGGACAATGTCACGCGAGGGAATACAGTCCCGCATGAAGAAATGCTAGGGATCGTGTGAGAAAATGAAATCTCGCACGAGAAAATGCCAGGCTCACGCGAGAATGTGCACAGAGCCAGATGACAACACATGATCAGGCCGCTTAACAACAAGTTTGAAAACTCAGGAACTCAATTTTTTTGTTTGTTTTAAAAGATCAAGTAAATACACCAACATATTTTTATCATTGATCAAGCATGCAAGACAACAATCAAGGAGTTTAAGCAAACAATGGGCAAAGGACAAAGCAACCTTGCACATGAACAAGAATAGTAACTTAGTATGCTACTCCTTAAAGATTCTACTTGTGTATGTTCTTCAAATGTTTTCCAACCACGCACATAGTCCTAGAAAGACAAATTTGGTTGTAGTATGGTTCTTAGTAATGGTTTGACTCTGCAACTTTTGCAATCTCAAGAGGGCGAACTCCAATCCAGGTGCACTGGGGTTTTGACACATTCTGAAAATTTAATCAATCGAAGATGCTGAGGAGATCTGACAGCCCAACAAGAAACTACACCCCTGGAGATTTCTTCCACAAGGACATTTGTATAGCGGTTGTTGCTACCACAATGAAAATGGCTATTACCGCTTGAGGTTCCATCCATGTGGTTTACCCAATAAAGGGAATGTCCACTACGATTAACCCTCTCTAACAAGGTGACCCACAAAAAGGAGCACATGGGGACTTGGTTTAGATTTAAGGATCTGAGTTTCTGGTACTACCCAAAAAAGGAGTAGAGCATAATCCTTTAGCCTCTTCACTTCACCCAAACATAGCAAGCAAGTTCATTGACACGCTAAGATTGAAACCACCTCACCAAGGTTCATGATGTCAACAACAATGTCTACCAAGCTCTCTAAATGGGACCAAGAGAGAACGTATTGATCAATGTTGAAGACTAAACCAAGTAAGACCGTGAGATAGTAACAATATCCTCCCTGCTTACAAGGGGTTCTATCGTTAAGAAGAGCTTCACAAGAAACCCACTCTCTCAAGAACGCCACAAATAGTGTTCATAGGGCCTAATTACTATGTGAAACACATATGCAAGAAAGTGAATCTATGTTCTTTTTAGAGCCCAAAATTGAAGTGTGATCTATGAAAGCAATAAACACTCAAGCTAGACACACGAGAGATTCATTTTAAAACCCAAAATCCAAATGTTGTAGAGATTGTAGCAACTCACCTTAGGTCCAAAGATCTGCAATCCAATGCTATGCTACCTCAACAATCAGAATCAGGGAAACAATCATAACAAGCATTAAATGTTAGAAAACAACAAGTAAAACTAGCAAATCTGAAAATTTAGGTCTCTGATGTCAAAAGTCTGCACGAGACAGTACACAGTGCCACGTGAGAAAGTACACAGTGTCGCGCAGGAAAGTACCAACCCACATGAGAAAGTACATAGGCCCCTGCAAGAAAACACCTTTGTCATGCGCAGAAATGCTAATACCAGTAAAACTTTGCGTGAGACTCCGTAATAGTGACGCACAAAAGTACGAACAATGCACGAAAATCCTTAGAAAAATAAAATAAATAATATGAGGTAAGAAATGGAATTTTCTGCCCCACGGTGGACGCCAAAGATGTGTGCTAAAATGTTGACACACTTCTATGAGTATATGTAAACATGGTTGAGCCAATTCATTTGGAAGCGTTGTATGTAATAGGTTAAAGGGTTGACCTAGTAAATAATTTTGTATGCGCATATAAATAAGACATGCACCCTTGTAATTCGAGATGGCATGAGAAATAGAGTTTGCATAAGCAGAGAAAAAGTATGCAAAGAGCAGACCGAATGTGTTAGAGCTTTATAAGAGACTAAAGCATCAACACACAAAAGGAACTGATCAGACAAGTAGTGTCACTACACCAGTTCACCTTGCAGATATAGTGTATATCTAACATCCAAAAGGTTGTAGTCTTCACCACTTGAGCAATGAGCTCTAGGACAGTGTGTCCCCACCCCTAACAGGGTTAATTGTAAAAGACTCCTAACAGGGTCTGACCCTTGACCAGGTCACTGTACTAAAGCATTGTAAAGATCAACTCCTAACAGGGTTGCAAGATCTTCTAACAACGATCACAAAACACTAGTGTAGTTCTTAGTGGGTGTCAATTCCCACCAGGGTTTTTACCTATTTGGGTTTCCCCATAATCATATTTGGTGTCATGTGTTATGAATATTTATGTTACTTGCATTGATGTTCATCTCAGTAACTAAGTAATTAAGTTAAGTTTCAAAGTATCAAAAAAAGTAATTAAGTATAGAACACTGATTCACCCCCCCTCTCAGTGTTCCCATTCCTAACAGAACCTTCAACCACAACAATAAAAAAAACACTTATCTTTAACCCTTAATCACTAACACCAAGTGTATATTCAAGATCATTTCCTTGAGTCTTTTCATAGTAAGTCATTCCAAGCAAGCTACCTAAGGGAAATTTGGTTCAACATGGCTAATAGGGTAGGCTTGCTAAATTAACAAGGTTTTATTAAGGATTCATCATGCAAAAATATCTTGTGAATCACACAAGGTCCCATAGTTGCATAAACACAATTGAGGTTCTATAGACCCTAGAGGAGACCAAGCACAAGATATCTTTTCCCTCTAAATTTTTCAACTCAATGAGGTCTTTGTTTAGAGTGGGTTGGAATAGGTTGTTAGAATAATAAAGTGTTTACTTATTTATTAAATCATATTGATTTAATTATTAAGTCACTTATTATCTCTTTTCTACTTAAGCTAAACTTTAGGCATATAATAATTAATTGTTTTTATTAATTATTATCATGAAACCTAGGTTTTACCTTTTAGGATTTCAGATCTCCTTTTATAAGGATTGATCTCCTTTGTATTCTTAATAGATTATTCATTATTGAATTGCAACTTTTGTTTTTGCACATCAAGAATGATTTCTCCTCTCTCGTGGATCAATGCGTTTAGGCCTCCATAGCTTCTTACTTCTTCTTTCTCTTTCTGTGACAGATGTTTACATGCAGGTGTTCTTGGGAGTTGTGGGTTATTTACTCATCAACTCCAATATGGTATCAAAGCTTTAGATATGTTTGCCCTTGTCCTCTCCTTGAGAGATTCAACCGTGTTTGTCATATCTGTGTTTTCAGAGGGTTTTCTGTCAAATCTAGGGAGACCTCTTTTTTTGGTCATCTTGGCTTCCAACGGACCTCACGATTGCGTTCACAACATCTAAGAACCCCTAGATCCATATAAAATTTGTCCAATTTGGACAAAGTTGGAATCTGTGGTAAATATTTTTTGTAACTAGCCCTGACACGGATCTTGAGATGATCACTAGTTTTTTTGTGCACTTTGGGCCCAAATGGACCTCACCATAGAGCTCACAACACCCAAAAACCCCTATTTCCATATAAGGCATGTCAAATTTGGACGTCATTGCATTCCGAGGCAAATTATTTTTGCATGTCAGGTCATACGACCCTAACACACAAATCGAGACAAAAATTGTATTGCCCTAGCATGCAAATCAAGGCAAAAATTTATTGTCTTGGCATGTAAATCAAGGTAAAAAAATTATTGCCCTAGCACACAAATCAAGGCAAAATCCATATTGGTTGGCACACATCTCGAGGTGCACATGCAATTTTAATTATTTTTTTTTGGTCGGCGAGAACCATTTGGCTGTCAAATTTAAGCTCGTAGCGGATGTAGCCTCAACCCCTAGTCATATGGCGACTAGGGGCCCAATTTTTACGCCCCAGGGGCCTTTTATGCTACGACGGTCATTTGGTTGTCAATTTTAGCCCCATGAAGTGTTGACATTAGCACATTTGGACACCATTTTTTGGGCCCATCAGCATACCTGTGGTTTTTTACTCATAACTTGAGCATATGGTGTCAAAATCGGGCAAACAAGATATCGTCAGAAAGTTGGTTCCAAGTTCTATCCAGATATGGAGGTTTGAATTTTTTATTTTTCTTTTTTGATGGTATTTTTTTACTGTCAAAGCCAGATGTTCAGTTTTGTACTCTGAGAGCTCTATCTTGGGCATCCAGACTCCATTTTAGGCAAACGATATATCATAGGAAAGCTTGTTCTAAGAGCTTTCTAGTACTGTGAAATTTTTTCCCAGATTCTTCTACAGGTACATTTTATTCTAGATTGCATGTATGTGATTAGAGCTTCAGATCTATTTTTCCCTGTCCTCTTTTTGAGAGATTCGGCCGTGTTCGTCAGATCTACAATTTCAAAGGGTTTTCTATTAGATCTAAGGGGACCTCTTTTTATGGTCATCTTGGCTTCAAATGGACCTCATGGTTGCGTTCATAGCATCCAATAACCCCTATATCCATATAAAATTTGTCCAATTTGGACAAAGTTGGAATTTGTGGCAAAAAAAATTTACAACCAGCCCTAGCACGGATCTGGAGGCGGTCACTACTTTTTGGATCATTTTTGGCCCAAATAGACCTCATGGTTGCATTCGCAATGTTCGAGAACCCCTATTTCGATATAAGGCATGTCTAATTTGGACGACGTTGCATTCTGTGGGTATTGTTTTTGCGTACCAAGGCCATACGACCCTGGCACATGATTCAAGGCAACACAGAGAAGAAAAAAATTAGTTGGGCAGGGGCCACTTGGGTGCCACCCACGCACTGCTCCTTGTGGTCTGTGACCACCCCACGGTCACCACTAGTGGCCTACGTTGGTGTGACCACTGGAGTCACCAGACGGTGACTACCGCGGTCACCAACGTGATAGTCAGTAACTGCCAACGGTCAGCCTAGAGATCCCTCACATAGTCGTGCTCACATGGCCCCACCACATGCCCAAGAGCTTGTTTTCCAGCCCCTAGGTCACTTTCCCATGGTCACCCACGTGACCAGGGGCCCATATTTTTAGCCCCAAGGGTCTATTGCTTTTTTGCGGTGACAGCCATACGACCATCAAATTTATGCCCGCGAACTGCTGACGTCAACACATGTCAGCATCTTTCAGACACCATGTTTGGGCCCTCTAGAGCACCTATTGGTTTTTTACTCATATTTTGAGCATACAATATCAAAATCAAGCAAACGAGATATCATCAGAAAGCTGGTTCCAAGCTCTATCCAGATATGGAGGTTTAAATTTATGATTTTGCTTTTTTGATGGTATTTTTTATTGTCAAAACTAGATGTTCAATTTTGCACTCTAGGAGCTCTATCTTGCCCATTCAGACTCCATGTTGGGAAAATGATATATCGTTGGAAAGATTGTTTTGTAAGGTTTCCAGTGTTGTGAGTCATTTTTCCAGATTCTGCTCCAGGTACATTTTATTCAGATTCTTTCTTTTTTGCAATCTGGTGGATATCTTGGATGTTTCAAGTCTCGGGATCTTTTCCTTTTGAGGGATGGCTCATCTTAGGCTGTTCTTTTGTTTCAGCAGCCTTCGCTCTTTTTTGAGCAGTGTATACTTCACCTTTTTAGTATTCTTTTATGCACACACACTGAGATAAAGTGTCATTCTATTGCATTTATGAGATCTTGCACATGTTCGTGCTCTTTGTACTCGCACTCCATTATAAAGTGCTAGGGGGTTTGATGTTTGCCTTTGTTTGCCATCTAATTTTGTCATGTGAGAGTTCCTCCAATGACATTAGCCTCGAGTATCTTTATTTGTGTTTGTACTCTCTCTGCACCTCGATGTTTTAGATTCATCTTCATCATGAAGTTCATATTGGATGATCTTTTCAATGTACTTATCATTACTCCCTTGTCAGCATTATGGAGGGGTTTCTACTGTTGGTTCTACTACTTCCTTGGTTTGATAGTGTGAGCTATGTATTTAGTATTTGATTCTATGTACTAGGCGGATGTAGTGGTTGGGTACCTATGCATTTCGGTGAGATGGATCATTTACCATATGGACACTCTTTTCTTTCTTATTTTCTAGAAGCACTCTTCCAGCTTTGATTGATCGACTCTTCAAACTTTTGGTGTTTTTATGCCCTGTGTATTTTTGAGTTCAGGTGTTTTCCTTTGTTTGTCTCTTGATTCAAGTAGTGTCATTTGAGGGCACTCGTGTAGATTACAATATTTTGTATCTTCGTCTTCAGTTGTTTGCCTTCTAATTCGAGTAGTGTCATTTGACGACACTCATGTAGATTACAATCTTCTCTACCTGATCATATTTTAGTGGAGGATCTTCAGATCATCAGTTACTTCTTGACAGAGTTTGCAACTTCTTGCTTCAGTGATGTTGTACATGTTCATCCTTATTCCTACTTTCTAAAACAATCCTAGTTTTTGAGGCTTCTTTAGTCCTTCAGACTAGTCTTTGTCTCTTTTTGGAGTAGAGTTTTTCCCATGTGGTTTTCTCTATTTCTCCTCTTTTATAGAGACTCTCTTTTGTACTTTGGTACCTAATCAGGCCTTTTATTGCTGGGACCCATTTGCTTTTAGTAGTTCTTTCTAAGTTTTTAATTTCTCCCAAAGTTTATCTTAGGGGGGGTGTTAGAGTAATAAAATATTTGCTTAGTAATTAAATCATATTGATTTAATTATTAAGTCACTTATTATCTCTTTCTACTTAAGCTAAACTTTAGGCATATAATAATTAATTGTTTTATTAATTATTATCATGCAACCTAGGTTTTACCTTTTTAGGGTTTTAGATCTCCTTTTATAAGGATTGATCTCCTTTGTATTTTTAACAGAATATTCATTATTGAATTGCAACATTTGTTTTTTCACTTCAAAAATGATTTCTCCTCTCTTATGGATCAATGCGTTTAGGCCTTCACAACTTCTTACTTCTTCTCTCTTTCTTTTTGTGACAGGTGTTTGCATGCAGATGTTCTTGGGAGTTGTGGGTTGTTTACTCATCAACTCTAATATAGGTCAGCTTCACCTTGTTCCCACTTTGAGTTGTCCCTCTCACCAGCCTCATTAAGGCATGTTCAGGAGGCAAGCCCACTAAAGATCTAGCATGTTCATGGAAAACAAGAAAATTGAAATGAGAAACAAGTTTAGGAGTTTGATTACCCTAAGAAGGGTAAGAACATATCCCTATTGTTTTCACCTCACAAACACAACATGGTTAATTTCCAAGCCTTTTAATCTAAAGAGATTAGAGCATTTTTGGCATTTTGATTCACTTGAAAAGTGAAGAGAATAGGCCTAATAAATTTCATCTACAAACATGAAGGCTTCAATTTAGTGTGTGTTTATTTCCTAGCTCCTTTTCATCACAAATTTAGCATGTTTGACATTTTGATTCACTTAAGAAAGTGAAGAGCATAGGCCTAATGCTTTGTTTGAGAATTCAATTTTCTCTTTTACTTAGGCTAGATTTTGAATTTAAATGTCACAAGTTAAGAAAATGTAAAAGGATCAATTCTTACCTCATTTGATGCCAGCAAAGGCTAGGCACATTTTTGGACTTGTTTATTTTGCATTTTTCACTTACCAAGGCTATAGCTCCAACTCCTTAACATCCCCTTCAAACACATTAGTTCAACACAAAAATAATCCAAGGTAAAGAAATCCCATATATTTTCAAAAGATATTGATCAAATTAAAATAGGAGCATCAAAGGGAGTGTCATCTAAAGGAGTATATGTCATGTTATAAAAACTTTGATAAAGATCTAGTATTCTCTAATAGCGATCCATACGTATCCTTTCTTGAAGCACATTTTCATATTTAATAGAAGATTTCACCTTGTTCCACCTCTTATTTTCCCTCTTCTCTTCTAAATATCCTTGCAATAATCTATATTTTGAGTTGTAGGATCCCTCACCTTTTTATGCTTAGCCATCTATAGACATTTGTACCAGAGTAGATCTCAGAATTTTAAATTTTCTGAATAATAGTGTTAGGCATTATTAAAAACTACATACGCATCAAAAGAAAGCTAACATGCATCACTATTTAAGGTGTACGACCCTAAACAATACTTATAGGAGTTAAAAGATCGATGATAAAAATGCAGGTTAAATGTGCCAGAGAGTGAACTTAAAAGTGTTGAAATACTCCTTGTCAGGCGTGGAAAATTTTTAGACAGAGAATAGAAAGATGTGTCACATATGCACCATAAGATTGCTTAAAGGCGTCAAACTTCAAAGTGTAGGCATCATAAGACTAAGTCTAGGTGTCAAAAGACCTACTATAGGTGTCAGAAGAATTGTTAGATGCACTCCTGTACCTGCAAATGCCAAATATGCAAAATAAAACACTTCAATTTTACAAAAGATCAAACAAATTCGTTAGTAGGAGGCCTCAACCCCACGGTGGGCGCCATTTTGTGTATAAGGAATATCTTCATAAGATTAGTTTGATCAAATAACAATTAAAATGCTAAAGATTAAGTTAATTATACAAATTGAATTGAAATCAAATCAATAAACATCCTATGGATCTCTAACTAGGAAGCTAAAGTAATGTTGTTACCTTTTGGAGCACTCAAAAGTGACAATCCTAGAATGAGAATTTAAATGCTACAATGAATTATGATGCAAAAACTAGCTTAATATTGTTCTATCATGCTCAATTAGGCTCAATTCAATCCTATATGCTCCATTATGATCCCTATGCAATGCAATTGAATTCAAAATGATCTCTAAAAGCCTAGAACGATTTTTGCTATAAGGATGACTCTAAAATAATGGATGATTAATTTAATTAAGCCCTCCTATTTATAGTATTTTCCAAGGGTAGGGGGTAGAGTGAAGATTAACCATGATTATATGAGAGTTGAGTTATTGGTTTCAAATATTGGGACAAGAAGACAAATTAGATGGTCAAGATTGCAAAGCCAAAATGAATGGTTCAGATTGTAAAGCCTCTCGAGTAATCCTTGTGATCAAAATACTCTCTCCTCATTAGTTGATTGAATTTTTTCCTTATGTGGATGGTGAGGTAATTTAAGATTTATTAACTCCAACAATTAATCGATTTAGCCATGTCTCCCATTTGAATGGGTTTGATTTAATTTACTTTAATTATACAATTTATTAATTAAAATCAATTGAATAATTATTTGATCCTTTTATTTAAATAATCCAATTGGATTTGATTTTCACTTCTTTCATGTTTTGATCAATAATTGCTTGCTTTGACTTGCTTGGCAACTTTTCTTTGACCAATTTAGGGTGTATACAGGTGCTCCTAGATTGCTAGATTCTAACAAGTTTCCTTGCTCAAAGCATGTTGTTTCTCTCTTTCATGCTCAACAATATATAAATGAAGACTATGAGGAGGGTGCTCTCACTAATTGAGAGCCTATCGATCCTCATTGATGTTTTGGGTAAACCAAATGGACATGATCATCCCACTGTCAACGTTGTTTTCCTTGCTTAGAAACTTTGTATGTCTATAGATGTTCGAGTTTGACTCTTAGGCTATTTTGGTCTTTTGTTTTGACTTGATCCCACATATACTTCGAGATAATATATTTTTACCACCCCTTTTTTATGATTCTAGCAACTGTCCTTACTTTAAGCTTATTACCTCTCTTGTTTGTGCTTAACAACCCGTAGATGAAGATTAGGAGGAGGATGCTCTCACTAGTTGGGAGCTATTGATCCTCATTGATGTTTTAGGTGAACTAGATGACCTTGATCCTCCTCTTGTTAGTGCTACTCTCCTTACTTAGTGACTTTTTATATTTAGAGATGTTCGGGCTTGACTCCGTTTAGATTTTTTTAAAAATTTTTGTTTTGCACTTGATCCCACGTAGACTATGAGAATAAAACTTTTTACCTCCCATTTTTTACAATTCTAGTAAGTTTCCTTACTTGAATCTTATTATTTCTCTTGTTCGTGCCCAACAACCTATAGATGAAGACTAGGAGGAGGAGGGTGCTCTCATTGACTGAGAGCCCATTGTTCCTCATATGTTTAGGTAAATCGAATGACCACGATCTTCCTCTCGTCAATGCTACTCTCCCAACTAATCAACTTTTTATATTTGTAGATGATTGAACTTGTCTTATCTAGACTCTCTATTTTTTATTTTTAACTTTTAAATTGAGCAATGCAGATTTGAACTTAAGTCCTCCAAAAAGAAAGACTTCGCAACCTACCACTATGTTGTAGGGTCATCTCACACTATTTTTTATTTTAAATTTGAGTCCACGTATATTCAAAGATTAAAACTTTTTACCACCCATTTTCTAATAAGTTGGACATCTAAAATCATTACAAAATAGGAGTCATTGAGTGACACATGACTTGTTAATGAATGCTAATGTGCTCACCCAAATCTAAGCTGTCCACTTCATACCCAAAAAAAGGTTAAAAAAAATCGATGGTTGTGTGTAAGGTTGCGTTTGGCATGAGCAATAGTGATAATAAGGCGGTTGTTTCAAGGCACTGTCTGCTTTTTGGTTGAGTCCTTTTGATGGGGGATGACGTATCAAAGTAAATCTTCCTTACTAGAAAAGGATTCGATCATTCCCATGCCTCATGCCCCTTGCCCATGCGCTCTCTTACAACGCGACAAAAGCGTAAAACAAATATCCTACCGACCAACCAATAATAGCCTTCCACGTGTCACACCGGGCGAGGAAGTTAAGGGTGGGTTGTCGGAGAAAGACGACGGTGACCGGAAATTGAAATCCACGGCGAATTCGGTTTTGTGGACGTTAAAAATCTTTTTTCCTTATTTTATTTTGCTCTTATCAGATTGTGAGGAAAGGGCTTCGGCATGCCTGGTTAGTTGATTTTTTTAATTTTTTAATTAAAATGTACGGCCGTTGCGCACGGCTTGTACGCATCGGACTGTCACTTTTTATTTTAGAGTGTTTGTTGGAATTTATTTAATTATGAATAAAATTAAATTGTTTACTTTTTGTGTTGGCTCTTTCTTTCTTTTGCTCAGAGAGGGAATCGGGCAAATCCGTTTAAAGAGCTTTTCTTCCGTTGAATGGGGAAGATTGAGCAAGGAAAACCCTCTCTCTGATTGTGCATTGACCGTTTTGGGGTCTGCCGATCTGATCTGATCTGATCTGAGCTGACATTCACATTCTGCAATCTGTGTAGAATGTGAAAATGTATATGAGGGCGCTTCTTGTTGTGGGGTGGGAAAGAGTGAAGGGCGTCTGGGAATCAATGGGGGCGTATGAGCTGTTGAGGGGTGATGAAGAGAAGGGTATCGCAGGGGGCAATAAGAGTGCTGGCAATAATGGTTTGTCGATGGATGATGGATATGGGGACAATGGGGTGGAGCTCGTCAAACGCCATTCTTGTGCAGAAGAGAGCGTCGCCAGGAACGCCAAGGGGGCGGGACAGAACAGGCGCCTCGCCTCACTTGATGTCTTTCGTGGCCTTACGGTTGCGGTACAGCTCAAACTCATCCCTTTTTTGCTAATTCTACTGTATGTGCTTTTAATGGTGAATGAGATTATTTTGAGAAAGGCGTGCAGGTTTTTTGCCTCAGCTTTTCAAAGCTCAGTTAGTAATTCATCATTACAGGGGAAAATTATGTTTTAGGGTTGAGTTAGTTTGCGTTCTATAATTGGAGAATTTCGTTTTCCTACCCCCTCTGATATTTACCATTTTTTCCTCCTTTTTATAGATTCTGTTAATGTGTACGATTGCTTTCTATTCAAGTGCGTACATCTCCTGTTGTAATTTTCTTGTTCTTGAAAAGGCATCTTGGAGGAAACTCAAAACATCGGAATTGGAAATATTAGACAGTGGTATCCAGATATATGATATTATTTCTGATTGTGAAAATCTAATTTTTTAAAGTATATAGACAAATAAGTCCATTCGGCATCAGGGTTAGTTTGATAGCTCCACACACAGTGACACAAGAAACAATTGTAACCACACAGTCTCTTGTACCAGAATTTTTGTGCTTTATCATAACATTTGTGTTTTGAAGTTTTGGAAAATATTTTCATTTACTCTTCCCTTCAGATCGAAATTTTTCATTTGATACTCCGCATAATTCACGATTGCTACAAAGCTCGTTTTTTGTTTGGCGAGTTCCACAGCGGCAGCCTTTCATTGCAAAATTATTTACTGGAGATGTAAAAAGTCTGTCCTGGCTTCAATTTGGAGAAACTTACGTTTAGGTGGGAATTTTCCTTCAGAAACTATTAGGGTAGGATGGAGAATGAGAGATCTGGGTGAAGCTTTAAAGATTTGTACGCACTAGTACATGATATGCAGTATCCAAAAAAGAAATTAGACATCCAGCATGTTATCCTAAACAAGCTTTAATGGGAAACATGCACAAAATCTAGAACTCTAATTAAAAAAAATTACATGTGCTATTTGTGGATATGATAGTATTGAAAACATCATAAGTTATTACCACAACATAAGTTTGACTATCTGTTTACTGTTTTGTAATAGGAAAATGAAAAAGGAGGGACAGAAGGAATTTAGTCCCAATTAGCTGCCAGTCACCTCTTTCAAACTCTCATTTCCCCTTTATATTGTAAAGAATTATGAGTGTTGAATTCTATTTCTTTGCTTGCACAGATTGAAAATGAATTTGAGATCTACTCAATCACATGGGCAGTTTTGAATTTTAAGTTATTTCAATTTGGACTATTTGCAGTTTTATCAGGGTCTGTTTAACGGTTTTGTTGCCTAATTTTCTCATTGGGCTTGTGCAGCTCATGATATTAGTTGATGATGTTGGTGGGATTGTACCTGCTATCAGTCACTCTCCTTGGAATGGTGTTACACTTGCAGACTTTGTGATGCCGTTTTTTCTCTTCATTGTTGGTGTTTCTCTTGGGCTTGTGTATAAGGTATTTGTTTTGACTCTTGAGTTTTATTATCCATATATTTCTCATTAATTGATGGAGATGTTGGTCCAAGATGAATTCTTAAATCCTAGATTTGAATTTTAAGTTGGGATTGAATGAGCATGCTCCATAAATATAGTTAAAAGCAGTGAAACCCAGGGACTTGCACCCCCCCCCAAAAACCTTGGTGTACCCGTCCCCGAGATGTCCCCGCACTGGGTGCTTGGAGTACCCAAGTACTCCCACCTCCGCCATTCCGCAACCACACCACCGATGGGACGAGTACTTGAATTTCTATTTAAATTTTAATTTTTGAATGTTACTATTGGGTATGTACGAAGTTACTATGTTGAATGTTCAATGGTTCTGATTCGTGTTGCAATTTTGCTATGTTTAAGTATTTCAATTTGGCATGTTATACTGAAACTCCATTTCATAACTAGCATTTCATGTTCTATATTGTATAGTATACAGCACCCCCCCTGCCCCCTCACCCCCCCCACTGCCGCCCCCCCACCGTTCCCCTCCCCGTCCTGAAATTGAGGCCCTTTGTCCCCCCGTCCCGGAAACTCGTCCTGGCATCCCAACGTACCCAAGCACCGGTGTTACACTGGTTAAAAGCTTAGAGAACTCACATTATGTCCTTACCTTTTTTCTTTCATAGGAGTTGAAAGAGTAAAAATTTATAACTTCAAATGCAAGATCACGTGATACAATTTTTAGAGGGAAATATCTAATTGTAGATTTACATCAGTTTGAATTGCGGGATTATAGAAAGTGAAAATACTTAATTGACTTTTTAAATAGCTTTTTTGCCTTGTTGTTTTGCTATGGTTACTTGCATAATGGAGCTTTGTGTAGTTTGACCATTTTAATCAATAGGTAGGTAAACCATAAAACCATCATAAGTATCTGTGTGTCCAATTTTTAGAAAAACTTTACCTCACAATTGAAAGTTATGCTATATTGTTTAAATTTGTTAGTTATAAAACAATATGACTAATGGATAAGTACCATCTTGAATTCCATATCATGCAGAAAGTACCTAACAGAGTTTCCGGTACACAGAAAGCCATTTTAAGGGCCCTTAAGCTTTTGATAGTGGGAATTGTGCTTCAAGGTACTCTCTCATGCCACAGCAGTTTTCTCCTGAAAATGGAATTGATTTTAATTCCATATTTGCAAGAATTTTATTTTTAACTTACTATTAGCTTGACAGTCTGATGTCTTTGGCAAAAACCTGGAAGGTAAACAATGCTTCAGGAGAAATCATCTCTTGCAAGAACTCTTAACAATTAATATTACATCCATACAGTTGCTGGTATAAAATCTTGTGTATTTCAAACAGATGAATTATTTTTAATTATCTGAAGAATATAATGAAGGGTTATCAATGATCATCTTATCTAGCCCTGCTCACGTAAGTGGGAAAAATTATACAGTTGCTATTTCTAATGAAGCTGTTTTCACGCTAAGGATTTATACACATAATTCAATTTCTTGTAATTATTTCTCCAAAGTTGTGCAATCCTTAGTGAAACTCCTTTTTGTTTGGTTGTCATATCTAAAGGCACTATACCAAACATCCTGTACTGAGCTGTCCAATGGTTATTTTGTGGCCCAGGTGGATACTTTCATGGAATTAACGATTTGACATATGGAGTCGACATTGAGCAAATGCGGTGGCTTGGTATACTGCAGGTCTTATGGTAGCCTTTTATAGTTTTATTGAATTGCTTTTCTTGCTTTAGTTAGTTTGAATTATCAATTCTGATATTTTGGATGTGTAATTTTCTCGATGTGCTTCTGACCCTGAGACTTTCTTCATGTTAATTTAGTGTTTTTATTGACTTGTAATTGTTTTCTAGTAGTTCAGATGTTATTTTCAACTTCATTTATGATAATATTTTACAGAGGTTGCTGCAAAACATGTTTACATAATGAAATAGATTAGACTTTGCTTTTGGCTCATTTGATATGTTCTCTCCTATTAATTACTTAACAGTCATTGCTATTTTGGTAATTTATATCAGACAGGCTCCTTCAAGCTTCTCTGTCTAATCGAGAAGCCTCAAAAGCTATGTGCAGGCCCGTAATCAATGATATCTAAGTTCAAACATAGTTCTAAATTCTTGGGAATGATTTTCTGTTAAACATTGCATTGCGGCTGCAAATTTTTGTACAAATGTAATGTATCTACAGTCAGTAGGAAGATGTTTTGATGTTCCTAAGTTGAATTAGAGGGCAGTGAGCTAATCTAATAGCTTCATTTGTAGGATTGTGATATCCACTGTGTGTTATTATAAATAATCATCTGTGTTATCTATAAAACTTCATTGTAACATACCATGCATATCTTTTGTATTTTCAAGGGTCCATAAATGACAAAAAGGATTAACTTATGTTTTAAGAAAATTGAGAAAGCTTATTTTTTCCTTTAGATTTCTTGACTGTTGATCTATAATTAGTGTGAAGACAATTTTCTGTTCTGAAGTTGAATTGTTGGGAGGTAAAACATGAAATAATCTGACTGCTGTACTTGTAGGACTGTAATATCTATTGTATTATTATGAATAATCACTGTTGTACAATTAAAAACTTAATTGCAACTTGGCTTTGAGATGACATGAAAAACAGAGGGGTCAGACCTACAAGACCCATGAATGAAGAATAAATTTTTTGGGGCAAATTGTTGGGGATCTCATAGCAGACACAAGGGCGGGATTGGTTCCTTAACACGGTCACACTTGGTGCTTCCATGGTGATACATAGGGGTGTGTTTTGGTCCATGCATTGCCATGGGTGTGAACCCTAGCTCTAGGTGTCCTTATGGCCACTACAAGGGTTGCTCCACTCAGTGGGATTTGAACTTGGCTCTATGGTGTGAAACTCTGCATTTTCCCAATCCAAGTGTGTTAGGCAAAATCTTGGGGCAAATTTTGGGGCTTCTCATAGCAGACATGGGTGTGGGCTTGCTTCTTTAGAATGGTTACTCTTGACCCTACCTCAAGGTGCTTGGATGACAATACGGATGGGTAGGCTACCTGGGTCTATGGTGTAGAACTCCTCATTCCTATTACTAGGCTCAAATCCGTTGGGCCTCTCTCTCTCTCTCTCTCTCTATATATATATATATATATATATGTTTATGTATGTATTGATAATTTGAGTGAATTGTATCTTCTACCTAAAGTAATTATAAGGCCTATTGCTAGAGAATATATGGATAGAAGAGGGAGAAATAAATGAGTAACTACAAACTAACTCATAACTATCCATTAATTCATAGCTGGAATATCCAAATACAATTTGATGACAGAAGAGACATGTGGTGAAATGAGGCAATATGTGTTACTTGAAGTAAGCATCCTTGTTGTTCACTTTATAGTGGGCCTATAAAAATGGCTTGGGCTCATTGTTATGGACCCTCAGTTGTACATGCAGGTTATTCTAAGTATAGGGTTGTGGGAGAGAGAGTTGACCGAGCTAAGTATAATATGATGACAAAAGAAAAATGTGGTGATATGAAGCAACATCTATTACTTAGAGAATGAATTCCCATTGCTCACTTGGTAGTGCGCCTATAAAAATGGCTTGGGCTCATTGTCAATAGAATCCTCAGTTGTGCATGCAGGTTGGGCTAAGCATAGGGTTGTAGGGGAGAAATTGTTGAACAAGCTAAGTGTATTTGACTGCTCCCTTGTCCAAATGAGAATTGAGTCCACTTGGGCAATATTTGTAATATTGTAGGTCTACATGAATAAACTGCTCCTTATTTGATTGTGCATTCCTTATGTGTATGTGTTTTCCTTTTCTGTAATTTCGTAATTGATTTATTAATGGAGCTTGCACACCAAGAGTTAAAAGTTAGAAGTTTATTTGCATCTAAATGTCTTAAGTCATGCAGCGATGGTTACTTGTGCTTTTATGCACTTCGAGTAAGTTGTCAATAATGTGTTTGCCACCATTAATAACTGACATGCCAGGGCCCAGTACAGATGTGTCTGATTCTTGAGAGTGCACCATGTTACACATTCAGTTCTGTTGCAGGCTTGGAATGTCATAAAATATGGCAATTTGAACTGGATTTGCCAAGATATTATTTTCTCTGCTCTTGAATTGCAGAGTATTTCAACTCTATCTCAACTTACACATGAGCTGTCTGTTATAATGAAATTGCACCTCAATAGGCTTTGAACATGCAAGCAATATTGGCAGTGAAGGAAGCTTGGCTCCATTTGAGCTGTCTGCAAATCAGAAACTAACTTCTTCTGCCAAACTTCTTGGAGAGCAACATGAATGAATGGCTGATTAGCTGACAAGACTCCTCAGAGAAGTGACACTAGATGTTTGTATGTAGTATTGTTATGGCTAGCCAGTCCTGCTTGTTCCGATGGATAATTCTAATTTCTCCTAGACATTTTTTTGGAACCAACCTAAATAGCTTGGAATCTCAGCTGTCCAATTTTGGAGTCTGGAAACAAAGCAGTATATGATAGACCTCTTTGATGATTTTGATTTAATAATGCTTCCTCAGAGAAGTTTATCGATTTCTGATTAATAATCTATTATGCATCTAATGTATTTGAAACTCTATCAACTTGGCATTTAGCTTATTGAATAATTTCATCAGTTATTTGATCGGTCTTCTCACATAGCTGTAGCCAGCCTATATATGCTCGTGGCCTCACAATTCTTTTATTTTATTTATTTGTCTTTATATGAAGAAACTATCTGAAAAAGCTTTATTGTATATGAATTGGAAGTTGAAAGGCACAGAAAAAATATTAATTTGGTTCTATGGTATATTGTCAACTCTGAAGGGTTTTTTCTCCAATGCAGTGGATCTCCCGTGTGAGAGAGGTCCTGTTACTATGTTCTTGGTCAGTATGGTCAGTAACATTTAGTTTTTTCTAGTGTGCTGTTTGAAATTTTGAATAACTAGCTTTCCCCAGATCTGATCTTAATTGCGGTCCATTTATGTTATAAACTTATAAGTTGATCTGTAAGCTAAGATGAATATTCCATATGCTAAAGAATAGTTCTCAATAGATAAAAAATGTTCAACTCAGAAAAATAGAAAAAACAAATTTTATGCAAGTAGGGGCTAAAAAATTTGGCACTTAGGGGCTAGCTCATGCAACATGTGAGCAAACACTCAATTAGAGGTGGCAGCTTCTTAATATTAATAAAAAATGGTGTAATGATTTTTTTTTGAAATGTTTCAAAGATGTTGTTTCAAATAGATTTTTATGGCTTTAGAGGCATGTTGTGGCGTTTGTGCAAAGGTCATGCCAAGCTCAGTCAGCAACTATTCAAAACTGCTTAAGAACTTTACTTTCACCTTGTAGTCATCCCACGACCTTTGAAGACTAATGCTGCCTACAAATGGGCCTCACCACTTGCTTGCAATAACAATGCCCCTGAAAACTCCAGATGGCTGTTTTTTTAATTTCCATGTAAACACAATTTTTAATGCATTTCAATATAATCTGCATATGGAAAGTTTCAGCGTCGAACCTGTTGGGTACTTGTAACATCAGCATTGAAACATGCCAAAAACTCTGCTGGGATGAGTTGCAAGTTTGCCTTGCAGAAACTTTGTCCAGGAAAAAAGGTTGTGTACTTGGCAACTTGCTGGGAACTGCACCAGTTCAAACTATGCACTAAATATCAACACCTAGATTCAATGGAAGAAAATAAATGTTGTAAACTTGTCCATTAATAAAATTATCTTGCAATGCTTAAATGAGAGCAAATACCGTAAGAAGACATAAATCTAGAGGAATCTCTGTTCGGGAGAAAACTCCAGCATAATGCGTGTGACTACTCACTTAGAATTCACAACTTGAATGGCAAATATAATCCTAGGCCACTTGTACACATAACCAGCCTCACAGCAATTTCAGTCGCAAAAACCTCTTAACACAATTTTCTTACTAGTTAAATTAGTTTCCTATGGCAAACTGCTCACTAGGAACTATGGAACCCTTAAAATTTTAACTTAATTGTCATCATGAACTCTTTGCTTCTCTCCAGTTGATGTTTAGAATGCCATTTACAATGGTATATGTAGCTTTATAAGCCTCAACAATAGTCTAATAGTTACCGGAAGTTGATAAACCAATAATTTGGAATTCCATGAGATGTTTTCTTTTTTGCAGAGAGAAGCAATCTCTTTCTAGCAGGGGTGGTTTCAAAACCACTTTCTTGCATTTTTTCTGTCCAACTTCCAAAAGCCATAACTGTTGCATACAGACTCAAAAGGAGATCCTGATTTTAAAATGGCATAATTTTTGAAAGGATTTCAAATATGAACGAGTATTCAGGTTTTGATTCCATTGAAGCCTTGTTTTTGAGTTGGCAACACAGATGTCAACTAAATTTGATCACTTTGTCATGGAATACAAAACAAATTTAGATCCATTTATGTTTTATAAGTAAAACTAAAAATGTTTGATTTCAACTAAGTAATTTTCAATCTTCTGGTGCACTAGTGTTAGTTTGCAGATTTATCCTTCTAAAGTAACTTCTATAAATGACTCGTTATGCCCAAGATGAAAGACAAATTAGGAACCAACAGTTGGAGAGATCTCCATTGATTTGGATGATCTTCCTCTAAATTTTATAAGGTACAACTCCCTCTTATCATGTAATTGGTTGTTCGGGGTTTTGCTTTTAATCAGAAAGTAGGAAAGGAAAACTAACACCTGCACATAGCTGTGATACAGATGTGATTTACAGATTTGAGATCAAGGGAAAGACAGAGAAGAATGACCCAAAGTTCATTTCTTCAACACCCACAATATAGAATCGGGAAAATCACAGCAACTCCCTTGAGGTTGTACGAATATTAAAGACTCAAAGTTCATAAAATAACCACACTTACGATTTGATGTGCAAAGAAAATCATTTGAGAGTGGTTGCAATTGACATAAGAAAATAACAACCAATAAGAAAAACAAAATAACTCAAAGTTTCAGAAATTCCTCCTTATTCCTCAGAGAAAAACAGAGAGTTCAAAGACTCCTACCCACTTGTACAAATGTATCATGTCTCCCCTCAAAGATATATGCTGATACTTTCCCCTCTTTTACAATGTTAAAAATCAGAAAAAGACTCCTCCCTTTTTAGCCCAACTTCAGAATTCTAGACCCCCTATTATTATCTTTCAGTTGCATGTTTAAAGATTCCGTGCGTCTTTTCAGTTTTTATATCTGAATCTAAAAATGAAAAGATAACCTTGTCTCCTTCCTGTAAATAAAATTATAATGTTGATTCATTAGTGAATTAAAACATGATAATCGATAGCTCCATATGTGTATCTAGGCGATTCCCAGGTATACTGATATATTTCAACTTTCCAGCATCATTCGAAGCTTTCAACCCAATCTAATCTTCTTTGTATAGTGCAGTCTCCTGTGGAGGTAATATCACACTGAAGTCACCATCTGGAAAATATCCAAACCATGAAGTTTTTCATGGGATCAAAATAGTAGCATGCTTGAACATGATAAAGATTAAGTTTTCAAGACTACTGAAGCGCTCCTTATATGTGGAATTTCTATGACCAGTTAACTCATTATTAAGCTTCATAAGAAATCTGCAACCTTTTAAGTATTCAAATATATCTGTTGGTATTTTGAGATAACAAGTGCGCTGATAAATGATGTCCCACAAAGAGGCACTGATGCAGTTCCAGTGTGTAGTCCACCTAATGAGATCATGTTTTTAACTGGAGGACCTCCTTCACAAAACTCGATAATTCCACAGCCTATTACATTGCCCTGAGATAAATCAACAACGTTGCACCCGTCCTTAAATTCTGGCATTGATTTCACCTTCTCACATGCAATTTCAGTCTGTTCCATTAGAGACATAATCCAGGAAGTCACTGATCCCTCTCCAATTTTAGCATGTTCCTTCAGAGCTAGACCATCTGAGACTTGAATTGTAGTTTCAAACAAATTTACCTGACCCTTTTTAACGAAATAAGTTTGTGCATCATCTCGTGGTCTGAGAACTAGATTCCGTTGAAGCCTTCTTCCCAAACATTTGCATGCCTTTGGGGCATTCTACCAAAGCATTCAAATTACTTTCTCGAAGAACTTCGGAGACTTTCAATAAATCTGCTAAAAAAATGCGTGCCTCTTCTATGTTTCCTCATTTTGTATATATCTCCGCCACGACATCCTTGTCTGTGCATTATTTATGAACCCACATATCGTGTTTGAGGTCATAGCACTTCCACAACTGCAGACATGTCCCCTGTTACAAAATTTTGAAAGTTTTGAGAGCTCCCCTGCAAAATCCGTCTGCATGCATGTTGTGTAATTATTTTGGATGATGCCCTTGGAGATTGCCAGTCAATCAAATTGGGAGCACCATGTATGATTCCACATTTGCATTCACCTACACGAGCATTTCCAACCATAATGTAAACCACAGCTTCATTGAGGAGCTTTGTTAATTATTTCTTTCACCTTGTCTTAATCGAGTATGCCGTCTATTATCTGCCAGCAACATCCCAAGAGGGCAATGGGACCAGTGTCGGGAATTTTGATGATTTTCATAGTTGGGGAAGAGAGGAATCAGTGAACTCTTATCGGCTTTTGAAGCATATTTTGGAACCAACTAAACCTTTTTCTTGCTTCTATGGCGGTATATTGGGCCGACGATGAGTCCTAGACGACTCAATGATAAAACAAAAAATGCCGAAAGGCTTTGTGACCATTCACCTTTTTTGTGTGGGCTCAATGGCAAATGGGGACTCTTATGTCAGGCTTTGAGCTTCGTTCTCGAACCAGGTTGAGGGAACTTTTCAATTTTTGAATCAATCCATATGCGTTCTTTGTCTGCAGTCAGGCAATTTTAAGAACTGTTGAACCACAAAAATGTTTAGTTCCAAGGTACAAGGAAAGCTCGACTTTTCCATCTATACGTCGGTTTTCAAAAACTTTTTATTCCATAAAGATTGCTTGATGGGTTCGGATGTATAATGTTCTCTACTGACTCTTCATCATCAGTCCCTTAAAATGTATAAGAATATGTAGTTTCCTGTTCTGAGTTTGAATCTGGAGGGTTTATATCCTCATCCACATAATCTACCTTGATAAGGTCCAGCTTCAGCTGCTTTATGTTCTGCTCTAGCTGGTATATGTGAAATTTAGATTTTCACTTTTCTTTCAATAGTGCTCATTAACAAAACCGTCATGGTTATGATGACAACCAACTTATTTTCAACGGAACTAAAGGACATATGGGAGGATTAACCAGATCATAAGAATTGCCACTCATGAGACAGAGATATGATCTGAAGCTTTAAATTAGGTCAGGTTTCAAAAGTGGGTTAACAACTAGAATCATCCTTTAGTAGCCAAGAGATGCTATCTCATGCCATTTTTCCTTGATAGGAGGACGGCACAAATGTCATACAAGAATATGGTTCCAATTTTGATTTATGTATTTAAATTGACTTTAATGCAGTGTTTCTAGATTTTCTTGAAGTGCAGGGAATAAACAATTGAATTATAGCCTGGTTTAATATGGCTCTTTACCTCTATCACATGTTTTAGTGATTTCCTGAGTACTTGCTTAATTGATGGCTGGAGTTTATGAAGTTGCAAGATATGTGAAGGCAATGAATTTTAGAGATTTTGAATGACAAGTTACAGCTATATAGTTGTCAGGACCGATGATTTCATATGAATTTAATCACAAGAGAACATATTGTTATTCAGTTGTTCATCAGCATGGGCAGACTAGAAGAAGAAAGAAAGAAAATGTCCAAAACTAATCAAAGTAGGTCAATGGGATTTGAAAGTGGTACAATAGAACAAGACCAGGGAAGTAAAGAACTTTAGAAGGCATAAAAGCATTATATTTTGCTTTTGAAATTAAGTTTATTGAATAAACTGTTAAATACAGGGACATGCATCTTTTCACGGTTCATAATGAAACCTTATTTTAGCTCCTTTTTTTTTTCTTTTTTTAAATTTTTTTTTAAAATAGCACCTGACATTATTGTTGCTATGTATGCAGAGAATAGCATTTGGATATATAATTGCAGCATTGTCGGAAATTTGGCTAAGAAACAATTCTGATGTGGATACTTCTTTGGGGCTTATGAAGAAATACTACATGCAGTGGTCAGTGTTTCTATACTTGTTGTGCAAATATATAATAGGCTATGGAATATATGAGTAACAAGATGAAATAGATGGGGCATCACATTTTTTCTAGAGACACTGCTTATAGGCATTGTAAATGAGAAAATCATCATAAAATGGGTTCTTAGTCTGTGTGTATATTATAATTTGTTTATTTAATGTATAAAATGTTACATTGATATTGACGTATATTTGTCATTGTGCACTTTTTTCCAACCCAATTATAAGTGAGAGCATATAAATTGGTAATGTGATTTAAGGTTTTTAGAATTTCGCATTATACAGTTAGAAACTGACATGAGAGGAAAGTAAGTGCAACCTTCATTCTACAAAGCGCTTATCCTCTATTTAATAGATTAAACTTCTTTGTCATTGCTGGCTTTGAAATTTGTGAGGCACGATGACAGTCTGCCTTGTTGGACAAAACAAATTCAAGTTGTCCTTGTACAATTGTGGTGTACGTTTGCATGAAGTCCAAGTTTGTTAAGTCTAGCCTCTCAATCAGAGAAGTTGTAGCCATATGTGAGAGCCAACATTATGATGAGCTTGTGAACTTAATGGGCGGTTGAGCAATTTAGTACCTTATTGTCTTCCCCTTTTTGGAACTGGTGTAATTATATTGTACATTTCTTGGGCAAATATTCTGAATCTTCTTATATGTAATAAAAATTTGAAGTGGGTTATTATTTTAATGAATGCTTCCTTACCTAGAATATAGTAGCTTTATGGTTGATAGCTTCAACAATGGGTTACAATTCTTTTCCATAGTTTGAGTAGCACCAAATTGTGTAGTGATATCTGGTCAAATGCCCATGTTGTGTGAATATTGCATCAAGTGCATGGTTGGATGCATTAGTCTAGATTTCAAAGGGTATGCAATGTTAGGGATTACCAAAACATGTGTTGTGTAGAGGCATTGCTTGAGGTCTTTGAATGTGCATCGCTGTGTAGTTATACATATTAATGGTGCCTTGGTGTTCACAATTTGATTGAGCAACCAGTGATGTGTAAAAAGTCAAACAAATTTGTAATTAAAAATTGTGAGTTTGAGAAAGCTGCACAAATCAATGTTTTGTCAAATTGGCTAGTCTCATAATACTTGGAGCTTCTTGGGGTCTACATGGATGCCTACTCAATCAATTATTTTGCATAGATACTGGTTTTGTGTGGTGCCGAAGGTGCACTTGCTTAAGCCAGCTTGCAACTTGTTTTGGTGCAATGTCTAGGATGTGTGGGGTGTGCTCAACATGCTTCTCCAAGTCTTCTTGAAGATGGGGTTTCATCCAAGTAGACAATGATGGAATTGATGAAAAATCACGGGATACATCATACAATTCATTAGGTGCATAAATGTTGGTGGTGCATTGGTAGGCGGAAAGGCATAACCATCCACACATACAATCTCTTCTTTGTTTTGACTGTCCTTTTGTCCTTTTCCATATGTCTTTAGGATGGAGTGATACCTAATGATGTCCTGACTTGGGGTTCTTTTTAGTTAAGTATTGCACACCTTGGAACTAGTCCAAGCAATTGTTGTTGTGTTAGAAGGTGAAAGTCAATGTTGAGGTGCCAAGTGCTATCTTCCTTTGGCACAAGGACTATTGGGTTGTCACATGTAAAAGGGCTTGGTTTGATCTTGCCTCTCCATCAATAAGTTCTTGGCTTTGGCATTGAACTTCATCAGTCTTTTGGGATATGGTGGGCTATTCAAAAGAGGGGATTTGGAAACCAACTCAACCTCGTGTTATACCATGCAGTGTGGGAAGATCTTTGGGCCCCCTCAAATATGTCACTGTACTATTACAATACGTTGTTGATATATTGTTGCTGCCATGATGTTTCTGTAGCTTTGTATACTTGCTTTCTTGTTGCAGGGTTGTTGGGTAAACCATGAGAAACATGGACTTCTATGTGTGTGAAATGTTCTTGCAGCATTGATTGGCAGATAACAAGATTGCCTTGGTCTTCGGTGAAGACTAACAAAAGTTGAAGTAATGGTTGTTGATGTACATTGCCCATCACTTTTGTAGCCCCCATGATGAGTTTAACATTGTGACAATTGTACTGCTACAAGACATAGTCCAACAATTGGCAAACATTTCTCTTCATAGTTTTGTTAGTTAATATTGTATTTGGCATCATGTGGAAAATTTTGCAGAAGTGGATAACTTAGAAGCATTTTGAGCAGAGATAGAAAATAGCTTCAGTCTATTTGTACTTCTAATTTCCATTACTGATATAGTTCTTTTTGGTTGTGTAGGTTAGTTGCTTTGATATTAACTCTGCTTTACATGGGATTATTGTATGGGATATATGTTCCTGATTGGAAATATGAAGTGCCAGTAATAAAATCGTCTCCATTGGATCTGGGATATGAAACATTTACTGTAAGTACCCCTTTTCGACAGTGTATTATCCTGGTTTATGTAGGTGATTCTTTGCAAATCCAAGGGGTATGTCACCACGTTAGTTTATTGAATTTTTTCGTACTTCTAATTTGAAAAATAAAACTCCAAATCTGTTCTTGGATTTAGGATTTAAAAATAGATGTATTAGAGAATTTTATGCATGTAATGGTGTGTAAGAAAATGGTATGATAATTAGTTTTCTGTTAATCAGAAATTATATTCTTTATTCAGTAAGAATGTTTATTAAAGACTACTTAACAAATTAACAACAAAATTAAAGACTACTTAACAGATTAACAACAAACAGAACATTGCTTTCAGTTATAGATGTATTAAACAAGGGAGTAGGTATAGAAAATCAATAATCATTTCAGCAAGCATTTCTCAGAGATGACAGCATATAGCAATTGAGAAGCTCGGGACTATGAGAAGCTTTTCTGGTTTTTCAAATCCTCTGTGGGTCTTGCTGTACTTTTTATAGAGGCTCATACTGACACTGCTAGCTTATGTTTACAGATCACAATTTAGTTCATGTCAATAGCCCTCTAAATCAGACAGACAGACTTAAGCAGACACCCAACGAGGTCAAGCATGCAACCCTGTAAATCAAAAAGACAACCAAGTAAATCAACCAGACAACCAAGCAGCTCAACCAAACAATCAACCAGCATGCAACTAAGTAGCTCAAGCAAGTAACCAAGTAGCTCAACCACACAACTAAGCAGCTCAAGCACTTAACTAAGTAGTTCAAGCAAGTAACCGAGTAGCTCAACCACGCAACCAAGCAGGTCAAGCAAACAACCAAGCAGCTCATACAAATTCTCTATTACTTTGAAGAATCCTCCAAAATTTATACGACCTTGATCATCATCAACCTTTGACATCGATGACAACATATTCAATACTCATATCCGAAAACAAGATTTTATCAAGATTTCTTGGTCTTCATATTGTCAATGATCTTAAGAAATATTTTTCTTCATTTATGTATCTAATAGACAGCCAGGAATGCTTTGATGTATATGCATTGAATGACGAATCAATAAAGAGGACAAATGAGTTTGTTAATTTTAGATAACTTATTGATGTTTAGAAGACAATTTCATTTCTGTTTAAGTTGGAAAATTGATGAACATACTCATGAAAAAATTTGTTGAGCATATCTTACATCTTTGTGCTGCTTGCATGTTGTCAAAATTTTGCATCATTGTAAGATAAGTTGTGCTTCTTTGTCTAGAGATTTGAAAATGTAGGAGTTGAGAAGTTCTGACATAATTTTTACAAGACATTTAGGGTGCAAGTAATTTGATCTTGGCAGTTCAATGTAAGAAAAATGAAATGTATGGATTTAACCTAATGTAGGTGAATGATGGTTCCCTCTACAAAGGGAATGTTAGCAAAGAATATTTGATGTTTGCAGAACCATTTGTTTCCTCATTTTGGGTCCAGTAAAGGTTTATTTCACAATGTCAGATATACAAAGATATTTATTTTGCTTAACAGAAACAATATAAATTTTTGTCATGTCAATCCGAAAAGCTGGAGGTTAAACTTGATATTTTCCTTGGTTGTATATTTAATTTATTGAATGGGATCATTAGCTCTTGATATTTAGTTTGTCAACCACATATTTTATTTTATCAAATTTCAGCTTACACTTTGTAGGATAGTGATGGTCTACTTATGAAACCAACTGGTGGTTTGGTCCTTTTTCAGCTTTCAACTTCATATTTTCCCCTTTTGTTTTTTGTGATGTGAAATGGACAGAGTAATGTTAAAAATAAATGCTAATTAGGACACCTATATTTATATTGCCTTTTCTTTGCTTATTATGAGTTATGGTTACACGTTTTAAAGTTCTTCTTGTGTACTATCCAGGTGAAGTGTGGTATAAGGGGTGATGTGGGACCAGCTTGTAATGCTGTTGGTATGATTGATCGTTATATTGTTGGAATTAGAAATATCTATCAGCGTCCAGTGTATAGGCGTACAAAGGTAACATGACTCTTCTAGTGGCTTATTCTTTCTTGTTAAAGAATATCTATTATAGGAGACCAAAATTTCACTTTTCTGCAGAATCCTAATTACTCTCTGTTTGTGTAGGATTGCAGTATCACCTCACCTGAATCTGGTCCGCTTCCACCAAATGCTCCTTCATGGTGTCAGGCTCCTTTTGATCCTGAAGGAATTCTTAGGTCTTTACTTTTGCATTAATTGTGTGTATGGATTAAATCTGTTATATTTATAATAATAGGAAGCTCGCTATGTGTTGGTATGTATATTTTTATATTTTGATTCCGGAGTAAAATATCAAGGTTAGGAATATGTAATCAAGATGAAAAGCCGCAACTTATAACATGCCTTATTACTTCCAGATATATAGTTTCGTATTGACTGGGAAAATTAAGTCACCCGAGGGACATTGTGAAATTTAGACTTGTCCATGGGTTGAAACTTGATGCTGAACCTGTGCAGTGCACAGTTACTATTTGTTAGAGAAAACTTTACAATCCTGTTAGTAGAATTGAGTGGAAACAAGTGATAAAAATCTCATTTTTATTTTATTAAAGGATGTCATATTCTGGATCCTTAATCTGGAATCCTGGATCATTTGCTTATTTCAGTTGAATTGACTGACGAAGTATGCATTGAGCCTTAATAGCCTTTGGATATCAGATCTTCAATTTAATTTTATTTGAACTACCTTGTTTTGTCTCTCTTTGGATGATGGTATTGATTTTGAGATTTTGTGTCTAAGTTGCTGTGCACTGTGGTTTGATCAATTCTGTTTTTTCTTAAACACAAAAAAATTAAAATATTTTGAAATCTTGATTTTGTTGGATTTTTTTGGATATGTTAGCTTAAGACAATATCTGCACTTCATTAGAATTAATGTCCAGTAGATAGAGTTCTAATGAAATGCAGCAGGACACAAGAAAATTTGATGCAAGCTGAAAACATGGACAGGCTGCACCCTACTCAAACCTCCTAGTTTTTTCTGGATAATATCATCTATTTTACCCATTTCTGTTCTCTTAAAGTTTTCTGAGTTCTCCAGCTCAATATTTTTTGATTCTTGCTAAAAAATTACTATTTAAAATCTTGGAAAAATGTTTGAGCTTCATAAATATTATTTTAATGTGCAATAGGATTAGGGCATCAATAGTTTATTCCTCAACATTTTGCTTAAACTATTTTTTCATTTTCTAAAAGACAATGCTGTTTTTCACCATTGATTATCTCTAGAATCTTTTAAATAGATATTGAGTAAAGCTGATTGTTTGATATTCGTTCATTTGCAGTTCTATAATGGCAGCTGTTACATGTTTTGTTGGATTGCATTTTGGCCATGTTCTTGTCCATTTCAAGGTATGGTCAATGTTTCAGGTTTTTAGCCCAACCACTTGTATTTTTTGACTCTTGTTTAATGTTGAACTTTAATAGCTAATTCAGTAAATGTTTATGAAATTCAATTGGGAGATGGTTTGCCTCTTCCGGCAGCAAACATATGGAGTCAAAAAATGATATTCACACGATAAAGCCTCCCTCAAAAAATGGAAAAAATTACACCTATATTTTCTGGCATATTCTCACAACCAGAAAGTAGCTGAAATAAAAATTTACTCAATTTAAGAGGTCTGGCCTTGAAATACAATATATTTACCTCAATACATCACTCTCTGCCCTCAGCACCTGCAATTCATAATTCAAGATAACCTGTCCAGGGACATAAATCTGTTGCAGGAAAGAACTTCTGATTTAAAAAAATGCAAAAGTCACTTTCCATATTTCAATTTTGTGAAATTGTTTATAGTTAAATCCATTCCAAATCAAAATTGAGATCCTTTTTTGGGTTGCTATTTTAATGGTGACATCAGATGCAATTACAACATGTTGTTTAGGGTAAAAACAGTTAAATTGACTAAGAATGAGGAAGGTCCAATTGTTGAAAACATGAAAAGATCAATTAAAATTATTAGGAAAGAAAAATAATGAAGCAGTAGTGCAAACCAAACTAGGGATGAAGGGAGATGAAACTATGGGATAAATTGCAGAGACCTAAAAACAGAATCCCTTTATTTCTGCAGATTTAGTACTACTTAAGCTTGTGGACTTCGATGGCATCCCAGTTATTGTCTGCTAAGTACATTTTGTTTGAGGATTTGAATTGCAGCTTTGCTATAACCAGTGTAGAGAGTTTTGCAAACTCTGACTCAGATTAGATGGAACAGATAGATATACACCTTTAACGTTTAAAACATTATCAAAGTTTACATTTATGATATGTTATACAAATACAAAAAAAGGCATTTTAAAAGCATCCAGGATAACTTGTGAAATTGTGAATAAACCTCAGTATTAGCTTTCCATATGTAAGACTGGACAATAACTGCTGGGAGACTACCACTGCATTCTATCTAATTCTGTGCTTTATCAGGAGCAAATACATTATTCTTGTATCCATTTTGAGAAAGCATATAAACAAATTTATTGAAAATTGCTTTTGTGCAAGTTATGAATAATTTATTTCTCAAGATTTTTCACCGAGTGCAGGGCCACAAAGAGCGAATGGTGCAGTGGATTGTTCCTTCCGTAGGACTCGTAATGTTTGGTACTTTGCTGGATGCCTTAGGTAAGTGCATTGCTATTCTAATCCATTGAGGTGAATTTAAACATAATTCAAGTTCAGAATTTAGTTTCATTGTGCATGTAGAAAACAGGGCACGAGTAGTAGTATGCAGATTATGATGCTATGTAATTGCAACAGGAATGCACTTGAACAAGTCTCTCTATACGTTCAGCTATATGTGTGTGACTTCAGGGACAGCAGGCCTTCTTCTTGCTGGGACATACTTGCTTGTGAGTTTTACATCTCTTCTTTATGCTCCATTACTTTTAAATACAGGAAGATGTGTATAACTTAACAAAACTTTGGCTTTGACCAGCCATGGATAAACATTAAAGCAACGAGTTTTGTATTTATGAGCTGAACAGTTATATTATGTCTGGAAAATATTAATATTGACATTGAATTCCCATGTTTTATCTGAAAGATCACAGTGCTCAACCATATCTATTGTTCCAATATGATTTTGGATTGCATGCTGGCATTATTTGAATTTCTTTATACATCTGTATGCCTTGAGACCACTAAGGCCATATGTATAAAGTATAAACCATAGATAAAAGTAAAGGGATTGGCCCAAATCATCATAGACATTCGCTGATGAAGTGAGTACAAAAAAAAAATAGGATACTGACAGATTTCTAACTGGTTGTTGCTACACCCTTAAGTTTTCTGGTCTTCATCCCTTGTTTGCACAGCACCATTAATTTGTTTCCCGTAATGTTTCTTAAGAGAGCAAAACATTGTTGGCATGCTTCTCTTGCCCTGTTTGGATGATGTTGTTCAAGGCTTTTTCCATAGACATCTGTGAAAGTCTAGCATAGATATTAAGATCATGCTTGGTAAAGAAGATCTGGAGGCATGGTCTGAACTGGTATGGTACATTGGGAGCTTGCATAGTTCCTCTTTAGTGTTTGTCATACATGCACATACATGTACACGCACAGTTGCAGTAATGCTCTTGATGAAGAACAATTTTGATGTTCTCTGTTGGTTTTTACACATGTAGCTGCAATGATATAAATAATTATCTTTAACATTTGGGTGTTGATATTAGCACATCATTTTTTTAAAAATTAGGAGACAGGTACTCGAAGATGCCAATTTTTTATGTATGTGTAATTTGCTAAAATTAAAATTTGAAAAATGTGAAATATATAATTAATAAAGTTAAAAATAATAAATATTGAAAATTTGAATAAAGTTAAACAAGAGGAAAAGAATAAGATTAATTGTTTGATACTTATTTAACGATCAATATCATGACATAATATCTGAACTCCTGAACAATTAATTGCAAACATTAAAGTTTTGAGTTGAACACCATACAAGTATAAATTAGATGGCACAAAAAGAGTAATATAAAAGATATTGCCAATTTTCAAGACTCCGAACTCAAGAGTTCATACTACATAACAGATCTCCTACATCTGTTATTTTCTTAATTCTTTCACACAGAGAATTTGTTTCTTCTTAAATCTCTCCCAAATGTGCCTTGTCTGAATCTGCACATTTAGTCACCTCTAGTAGGTTGGATAAAAGCAACAAATTTTTTGACATTGACCCATAAACACTCATCAAGAACCAGCCCTTTTACCTCAATTGCAGTATTTGATGTAGATTGTCGCCGAGTTGCTTATTGATCATTGACTAGTATGGGACACAAAGATCCTTTGACCACATAAAGATGGTCAAGAACTATAAAATTAGTAGGTCTGAGGAGTTTTACCTTGTTATATTTTTGATAAATGACTTTTTTGTAGTGTTGATTGTATATGAACATTTGCAGTTTTATAGCCATTTCAATAAGAATTGAGATCCATTAAAACTTGCAATATCTTTGGGTGTATTATTCAACAAACACACACAACACGGTGTCCAAAATATAATCCTGTACACATTTTGCACAAGCAATCATGCCTATTTACAGACAAGGGCAGCATTTGTAACAATGTGGACTAAATGCAATGCCCCCACCTTAATTGCATCACTTCGTTGGTTTTGAAGGAACTTATGTTTTCTCTTACCTTGAAAAATCTACTGTGCCTTCATAAGACAAGGATCTTTGTTGCATGTTTCCATGAGATTAACAAGTGGATGGTTTTTAGCATCTATCCACCCATCCATCACAATACCGCATCCCTTTGTAGACCATGCTGTTTTCATTCTCGTAGTTTGTTGCTCTTGCCACATTTTTTTTCTTTCTCATATCTAGGTGGTTTATAACATGTTCGTCAGTTATCAATAGTTTGGTTCAACTTGTCGTAATAAGGTGAGTGAACAACATTAAATTGTATTACATTAGTAAAAGTCTGTGATTGCTACATTAACTCATTTTGACCATCACATCAAACAATTCTTTAGTGGGGCTCGAGCGGCCAATCTGTAGTCTCTTGCAAGAAAACCTTACATCTTGTGTTGTCACATCTCTAGAAGACTCTTTCTTTGACAGAAAAGCATGTACAAGTATTCACATCAAAAGCTCGAATGAGTTATACTCTTTTTTTTTTCAAAAGTTCTACAGAAACACATTGCAATTCTAGAATCTGAACAAACTATTGAGTGCTAGCATATAGGCTATTTAAAAGGTTAATCTTATTGCGTCTGTTGTTTTGCATTTCATCTTTACAATATATCATAGAGAATAATTACTAATACCAATGATTCTTTTGGTTTATTATGTAGGTTGATGTATATGGATACAGGTGTGTTACAAAATTACTGGAATGGATGGGAATGAATGCTTTGATTATATACGTCCTGGCTGCATGTAATCTCTTTCCTGCAGCGCTACAAGGATTCTATTGGAGATATCCTGAAAACAATATTGTGCGTCTCTCTTAACCTTTCTCTTTTGTGCTTTAAAATGCTTTATTTCAGACATAAAATAAATATTCTTCTTAATAATTAGAATTTGGATTTTAATCATCAAAAGAAATTCAGTTACTCCTTTAGCATGATTTCATATGTCTAGAATGGAATATAGTGACCAGAGAGCTGAGTTTTTATTAAACACACTGGATATTGGCCATTATGCATTCACAATTTGCGAAGTTGTATAATTGCTTCACTAGCAACAGCGTTATGCTTCATGATCTTCCATTTTAAATCTCTAGAAATGTTCAAAGAAAACATTGAGAGTTATTTCACGAGTAAGAGAACTTTGCAGTTTTCCTAGAATATTATCAATGTGTATGATCTATATCATGTTTATATGTTGCTGAGATTGTATGTATTTATTTACCTGACGAGTGTTGAACTTTATTGCCTTCTGCATTTATAATGTTTCTTTCTGGCTTTAAAAATGACAATTGGATTGAGAATGTTAAAGCCTTTGGCAAATCAAGGAAATGGAAAACAAGTATATTTACATTTTTTTGGCAGCTAGGTGGAGTGGTCCGCACTCCAAAGCTTACTTAAGGTAGCTTCTTCCAACACTTATTATGCAAGATTTTAGAAATATTACTTTGCCTTCTTAAAATATCACTTGCTCTTAGTATTCTTAATTCCTGAAAGCTCCATGTGGTATTTGATATAGTTTGAAATAAAATGTTAAGTCTGTTTTATAATTGTGTGCTACCATATATTTTTTGTTGCTGTAATCTAGCGGTGCTTCATCAATAATGTCGGAAGAGTGTTGGGTCCAAAAACAGCTGCTTCACTTTCTAGAACAAAATTGCACTCAAGAGGCTAGGGTAGTCATCATATGAAGGTGAAAATTGCTCATCTACAGACCATGGAGGGTTGAAAGTTAATTTTATGGGAGTGGGTTTTCTCTCCTAAGCTTTGAGCTCGGTGTAGACTCAAGAGGAGGTTCCTAGAGGTACACTTGAATAAGTATTATTCAAAGAAAGTGGACAATTAGAAATAAATACAACTAAACCCATTTGCATTTTTGACCCTGACTATTGTCACTAGGTCAAGAAGGCATGGTTGCAGTAACCCTTTTACAGCTGATGTGATTGTGGAAACATATCCACATGCTATTTCCAAGGTGTGACAATGGGGCACCTTTGTAGAAGGTGTGCATCCCAAGACAAAAGTTGCCATAACTTTTCAATTATGACACCTGAACATGCTCTAAAATATAGGGTACTCACAAGACCATGGAGAACAACTTTTGGTCACAAGTTTCCCAATAGGACGTCCAAAAATACTCGTTGTCTAATGCATGGAGGGACTACAATGCTTTTTAGGACTACAACACCCCAAGAGGACTCCAGTGCCAAGGTGGGACAGTAGTGCCCCAGGTGCAGATGTCTCAAACTTGTGCAAGTGTCTTGTTTTGGTACTCGAGTCTTGAACTAGTGCTATAGTCTTTCCTAAGTGTTGTAGTCCAATTCTAGCATTGGGAGTTTTCGCTAGTGAATGATCCCAAGGTAGGGATTGGTCCCTATGACATGCCAAAGGGAAGTATCGAGGAGAGAGTTCAACGAAAATTGGAATATGGTAGCACACTATTATACAATTATAAAACAAATTGAAATTTTATGATGTTGCAGGCACTCTTCTTAGCAAAGACATGAGGAAAAATCAAGGAACCTCATTGGGTAATGCCTTGCTTTTTGACAAAAGTCTCAAAGTCTTGAGGGAGGAATAGGAAGTTGCTGGTTTTGTGGCAAAGAAAGTCACACCAAGAAGAATTGCTGGTTATACAAAAAGGCAACAAATCAATTAAAGGACATCAAAGTTAATGCAACATATGAACAAGATGAAGGTGCTCTAATTTTGTCAACTTGTGAAACTATAGCAGATTTGTGGGTGCTGGACGTTGGTGCCTCTTTTCGTGCAACTTTATGTTAGGAAGCCTTCAAGAAACTATGAAGAAGGCAAATTGGTAGAGTTTATCTTGGTGATAAAATGTGAGATAATTGGCAAAGGTGACTTGATGTTGTAGTTAAGGAATGGAAATAAAGGAGTCTTGGTTGTTGCAAGAGGCAACAAATTGGGTACCTTATATGTGCCAAAGGGTCATGCTAAAGTGGGAGCTGCAATGGCAGTTGTGGACAGTGATGCAGAGCTTTGGCATAAAGAGGCTAGGGCATATGAGCAGAAGGGGACTTGAAGTCATCCTCAAAAGGGATCAACTTCCTGGTTTGAAATCTGTTGATTTGGAGTTGTGCGAGCATTGTATCTGTGGCAAAAAGAGGTGGACCAGCTTCTCGAAAACCCGACATGACAAGAAGATAACACACTTGGAGCTCGTGCATGTAGATGTGTTTCGTTCTATGGAGGTAACCACTATTGGAGGAGCTAATTATTTTGTTACCACTATTGGCACTACCTGTCTATATACTCAATCAAAATCAGAAGGTTCCCAAAGAGATGTGGGAAAAAAGAACTTGTATTTTTTGCAGCAGAGGGTGGTTGAAACGGAGTGGCATTTTATCAAGGAATGTGCTGCTTATGAAGATATTCGTAGTCATTACGAAGACAACTTACCGGTGAACAGCCTGAATGAACTTTTTGAAGAGGCGGAATTACACAAAATGGCTACTTTCCTAACGAGGATCCACAACAAAAGGGTCTACTTGGAGAAACTTCAGCAGACAGATTAATTGGTCCTCTCTTGGTCCCTTAGACCACTGGTCTCATGGACGCCATTAAAATTCCTTCATTAGTTAAGAAGTTTTTTCAAAATTTAAATTTTTTAAAGCCATAGTTGAAATCAGACCGGCAACAAAGTTAAATTTTTAAAAATCGACAATGGGAGAGTTTTGCTCTTTGGAGTTTGTTGGCTTTTGTGCAATCCTAGTTGAAAAACTCAGACTTGACAATGATTCGGCTGGCCTAAAAATTTTAAAAACTCAGGAGTTGCTGAAAACTTGGTGAAAAACTCAGCAAATTTATTGAACATTTGAAAATATATCATTTCTTAAAATATTTTAAAAATTGGACATATACATGAGATTTATAGAACATATACTGATTTCCATCATATATAAATCAAACTTTGAATTAAATAAATAAAAATTATAAAAATATTTATATAAAATTATAAATCTAAGTAGCCAAATCGGGTACGCGTACAAATCCCCGGTATGACATAAATTTTTTTAGAGGGTTGGGTACATTTTGGGTACGTACCCAAATCGGGCAATGAATTTTGGGTAGAGGCAGTTAACACAGTGACCTATTTGATCAATTGAGGCCCTTCATTTTAATTGGACTTTTGTATTCCCGAGGGAAATTGTTTGGGAAACAAAATTTTCAGTCAATTATGAGTTCTTGGTTGCAAAGCATTTGCTCATGTCCCCAAGGAGAAGCAAACGAAAAATTGGATCCTAATCAAGATGGTGCATGTTTGTTGGCTATGGAGAGGAGCAGTATGGGTTTCAACTGTTGGATCCTATTGCTAAGTGAATCATTCACAGTAAGGATGTTGTATTTAATCAAAAACTGTTTCCTAGCCTCTAAGCAGAATCAAGACAATTAAAGGAGTATGTACCCTTATCAGATTCTATAAATTGCAATTCACAGGGGCAAACTTGAGGTAATCAACAACAGTCTCCACGGGGCATAGTTGGAAGAACAAATAATGTTATTTCTATGCCCCCTCTAACAAGAAGTGGGTGAGAAATTCATCCTCTACAATGCTCTATTTCTTTATCCTCTCCATTGTTGTCACACTCATCAAGCTTGGAATCCAATGCTAGTTTGCATGCTCCATCGTGACTCCCTCAGCCACGGTTCACACAAACCTTAATTCAAATGTGACAGAGTAAATTTGTAGCAAATGCATAGAATACACAAAACCAAGTTCCTCAATTGTGGAGGTCCACCCCGGGAGTGATAACCTTGCAAAGATTATCAGTAAATGATCTCTGATCAAGCAGAGCCAGTGACATTCAGGGATGCTTGCAAAGAAACATATAGTGCAAAGTGGATGGAGGCAATGCAAGAAGAAATTCAGACTTTTATGGCCGTTTATACTTGAGACTTGGTTAGCTTCCACCCAATCAAAGAACCTTGAATAATCAATGGGTGTATTGGTTGAAAGAGGAAGATGGAGGCAGAAAATGTTATTGAGCCAGACTAGTAGTGAAGGGGTATGATCAGCAGAAGGGGATAGATTTAATGAAATCTTCTTGCCAGTTGTGAAAATGGCCACCATTCAAGCAGTTTTGGGTTTGGTAGCTGTATGTGATCTAGGGTTAGAACAACTTGATGTCAAAACTGCCTTTCTCTATGGCGACATTGAAGAGGAGTTGTATATGCAGCAGCCTGAAGGTTTTGAGAAACATGGGTAGGAGCATTTATATTGCAGGTTGAGGAGAAGTTTGTATGCACTCTAGCAAGCCCCAAGGTTGTCGTACTTCAAGTTTGATAGCTTCATGGCTGATCATCATTTCACATGATGCGAATCTGATGTAGGTGTCGGGGAATGGTTAATTTGTTTCATTGCCACTCTATGTTGATGATATGTTAGTAATTGGCACTAGCAGGAACGTTGTTCGTGATTTGAAACAACATTTAGCTGACAAGTTTGTGATGAAGGATTTAGGGGCAGCTTTAAGAGGATCCTTGGTATGACCATTATCCAAGATAGACGGAAGAGGAAGTTAGATTGTCATGATGAATACATTGACAAGGTCTTGGACAGGTTTAGTAGGAAGGATGCTAAGGTTGTTAGGACACCGTTAGCTGATCTGTTTTGTTTATCTTCTGCAATGTGTCCTAAGACACACGAAGAACAAGAAGAAATGAAAGGTATTCCATATTCATCCACTATTGGGAGTCTCATGTTTACCATTGTATGCACTCGCCTAGACATTGTACATCACATTGGCATGCAGTCAAGTGCATTCTATGGTATTTAAAAGGTACTTCTAATTATGTTTTGTGTTTTGGTGGGAAAGATGCTTTGCTACAAGGCTTTCTTGACCCTGTTATGTTTGATGACTTGGACAAATGGTAATCAACTACAGGTTATGTTTTCACATTTGCCAGGGCAGCGATCAGTTGGGTTTCCAGATTGCAACTAGTGGTTGCTCTCCATTACCGAGGCTGAATAAATTGCTCTCACTGAGGCCCAACTCAAACCGGCAGTAGCACTGATAACATAACAAAACATGTGTACATTCTAACTGCAAGATATGTCATCTGCCTGCTTAATTCTCTTCTGCTATACACATCCTTTTGCACATCTCTTGAAATTGGAAGTGTTCGCTGATTTCAGTTGGATATTGGTTTTTTGTAACTTGTATTGCTAATACTCATCTTAGGCTGAATATCTTTAGTTATAATTTTAAAATATGTTTGCAAAACTTTTTAAAAAGAAAATATATATTATAACAGCTGACTATTGCATTGCAGCATAGTTACCAGGGGACCCGCCTCCTACCCCTTGAGACATGTCTCGGAGACCTCCTGTATTGAAGACACGTTTTTGGGTACTAGAGATGTCCCCAGAAACTTCTCGATGCACAAGGTTCTTCTGGTTGTTGTCTCCCACTGTCTCCAAAGTCTCCCGACCAAAAATTGACAACTCCAACCAAAAAACTTAGGGCATAAGGTGTTATGAAAAACTCATTCTTATCCTCTATCATCACCCTTGCAAAAATCATTATAATTTATTTGTTAGTAATGATAATGATAGCCACTATAATCTTTTGTTCAACTTTGCTCAACTACCTCTGTAGAAAGGCTCGTCAATGATGTACAATTATTCACTTTTCTTATAGTGTCATGATTCACTAACTGTTGTTCTTCTAAAGAGGTCACCAGAATGGTAATAAGCTAAGTAGCCGAATCGGATACGGGTACGTAACGCTGGTACTACAGAAAATTTTAAGGGGGTTGTGTACGTCCATATATATATATATATATATATATATATATATATCTGTGTGTATGTGTTCTTCTAAAAAACAAAGTAAGTTTAAAATGTCACATACCAATCATGTATATGGCCAGGTTGTTATAGATATATATGTGCAGCTAAAGAACAAATTAAGTTTACAATGTCACATACCAATACACATGCTAAACAAAACCAATACAAATTTGAGATTTTGAAACATAACGTGCTAATTTTAATTCAGTTTTTGATATCAAAAAGATTGAACTAGAATCTCATGATATATAGTCATTGTTTAACATAGAATTTAGAAATAATACTAGGAGTCAGTTCACTAATCAGAACCATATGGGTCATCATCAATACCAAGATTGTCATCAACATTGACATTAGATGATTGAACCCCGCTGTTACTTGCACTAAAAGTATGCTGGCTACTTGACTCCTCAATTGTTAAAGATTGTGCAGCAATAGAAAGATCCAAGTCGGTACGCTCTGGTTCTACATCCCACAAGTTTGCTGCCCCTTCCTTGTACTCATCATTTTTGTGAGTAAGAAGGCACAAGTTGGAATGCACATAGACTAAATCCTCAGCTTTGCTTGATGCCAACCAACTGCGCTTCAGTGAATGGATGAAGGAGTATGTACTCCAATTTCGTTCAGCTGAAGAAGAACTAGCAACCTATTGAAGCAAAGGCAGATCTCATTAGACTCTTCAAAATTTAAGTAAATCAAAGGACAAATAGTAATTTTTAAATGACAACCAAAATCTGAAAGTGGATAAAAATTCATAAACTTGTGATAGAACTTTGATCGCAAGAAGTTGGAGGTGTGGCGATTTGTGGCTATTGAGGTACCACCAAGAGTGAACATTCTTCCTATACTTGTCACGAAGAGCAGCAAGACTATGACCAATGGATGCTGCAAAATCAGCAAATTCACTTGTAACTGCATCTTCCATTTTAGTATCAGGGAAGAGTTTAGTAACAGCTTTCCTTAAACCCTTCACCTACTTCTACTTCACAATATGGTGGCACCCTTGTTGGCATAGAAAGAATCTCTTCACTATAATATTTGGGAGTCAAGGAGAAGCCAAGAAGATGCAGTGGGGTGGTCATTTTGTTCCATCGCTCAACACAAATTGATTGCACCTCTTTGAAGAAGGTTTCTTCAGGGTCTTGCTCTTTTGCATTTGTAATGGATTTGATATTCTCTATCATTGAGTCTATTTCATCATAAACCTCCCCCAAGCATGGCTTATCCATGTCAGTAAAGTGAATCATACCTAGGATGGGCTTTGTGAAACCTAGAAGGTATTCCGCACGATCCCACCAAGTGTCATCCAAAATCCTTTGCTTGACATTTGTTGCCCTCTAAGTACTGGATTGCCGCCATATGGTCCATGTTTGGTTGATGACCATACCGGAAAGTGCCTCTCGAACATTCACAAGTCGTTTCAAGACAATTGTATTCGATGCGAATCTAGTCTCAGCAACCTATTTGAAAATTAAAAAAATAAGTAATTAATAATAAAGAAGAATATGTATATTTATAATTTTGTTGAAATAAATCACTTAAGTAAAACATAAAACTGGATTGTTTGAAATTTGAATTACCTTCAATAGCTCTAGCCGCGAGAATGATCTAAAAATAGCTTGTGAGAAGTGGTGGTTTGTTATGAACATTTGGATCTCTTGAGCTTCATCATACACTTCTTTAATCCAAGCTTTTTTAGTAACCGACTTTTGTAGCACGAGGTTGAGTGAATGTATGACACAAGGTGTCCAAAATATATGGGGGAATCATGTCTCAACTAACATACCAACTGCTCTACAATTCTTTGCATTGTCTGTTACAACTTGGACAACATTTTGAGGACCTACTTCGTTAATGCACTGTATAAGAATGTCAGCAATAAATTGTGCATACTTCACTTGGCCCTCACAATCAACAACTTTTAGAAACATTGCCCTTTAGGGCAGATTGCAATCACATTAATTAAGGGTCTGTTTTTTACATCCTTCCACCCATCAGAAATAATAGATACACCTGTTTCTTTCCATGAGGCCTTAATGGGAGCTAATGAAGTGTCTATATGTTTGACCTCCTTTGTCAATAAAGTGGTACACACCTTCTCATAACCTGGGCTTGTGTACTCCTTTGGAGCTTCATCTATTTTTCTTACCATGTCTTGCCAATAGGGTGATTGAACAACATTTAATGATAAACCGTTTGCATAGAGGCACCTAGCAATTGCTAATATCTCTAGCATCATTATTAATTGCTCTCTGCAATGGTCCTTTTGCTCTCTTTGGATTACTAGCCTCATCTTCATTTCTCCTCATATATTGATGGCTTTCTGTCACACTATCAGGAGCAACACTACGTGTATGACTATGAGATGATGAAGCTTGTGACTTCTGTGAGTCCCTTCCTTTAAGCAATGGATGCCCCAACCTACTTTCAACCCTTGCATCTCTGCTTCCTCTTGTTCCTTATTATATGCTACTACTTTAGAAGCTGGTATAGGTACACCATCTTTTCCTGGACATAATTTGATTCCCTTTCCAGGAATTTCACACAAATGCCCTTTCACTCGGCTGTAGGAACTTGTATAGTGCGCGTCACACCCGGGACATATCCAAATAGATGTCCCTCCACCTGGAACATGCTCTAATATTTGCACATGCCTCCATGGTGGTGAAGTTGGGTCAATAGTGAATGGAGTAGTGTCTGCCATGATAAATTCGTATAGTTGCTATAACAGTAGCACCCTGCCATTTATATAGAAAAGCTTTTACAACAAATAATTTCAATGAGATTTAAATAATTATACTTAAACAGTTAATAATAATAAATATCAAATTCTTGATATTAAATGTGATATTTAAATATTATTTTTTCTCTCAAATAGACACAAAAATTAGTTTGAGGTTTACCGTTTGAATTTATTATTTATATTATAAATTAGTTTTATTTATCAATTTAAAATTATATATAAGATTATTTAAAATTTGAAATAAAAAATATTAATAAATTAATACTAATAAATACAAAACTAACAATGTAATGAATCGAGTCTACATGAAAAAAAACAAAAAATCTATAAATTTTAGTTTTAATTTTTAAGTTAAGTTTTATTTTTTTAAAACTTTGACTAAAAAATAAAAGAATCCTACAGCTTACATTGAAAAAATTAAAAATTTTAACTTTTAATTTTTAAATTTATAACTTTGAAAAAAATTAAAAGGCAGCCCTACCTGTAAACGTCGAAGGCCAGGGAATGCAGGAGCTCATCAAAGGACTGCAGGAACCGTCACAGGGAATGCAGGAGCTGTATGCATAAAACAAATCCTGCTCGTGAACCAACGTGACTACAAATTCAAGGCGGGCAATCTCAACCCTCAGAGAACCCTCCAATGTCTGCAAAAAAACAAACCTGTCTAATGCCTGCAAGAGCTGTCGAGGCAAGGAGCTGTCGCAGTGATGAAAACCAAATAAAAATGAGCTGCGTGAAATAAAAAACGAGCTGTGTGAATGGGAAAAGACAAAACTTTTAGGGTTTTTTCTGCGTGAAAGTCAAACTTGTGACTTGGAGTTGACCTGGAATTGCCACATCAGCCCGTGAATCGACTAGAAGCAATTCCAACATTCCTGACACGCTTCAGACGCAAAAAAATCGTACCCTGTGTGTGCCCACAGGGGTCTGACTCTGAATTGTTTCGTTTCCAGGGTCGATGGCTGCAGAGGGTGGATTCAGCTACTTAGGTAATAAGAGATCTTTGTGTAACATCAATTCAACTGTTCTAAATAATGGAAGCCACTGAGTATCTCGAGCCTTCTCAAATATCTTATAGGGACACATCCATGCAAACCTTCTCCACTTTCAGAACAATACAAAATTTCTCATAATTATGCATCTCATATCCTTCGGCATGCGTATCAGCATCAAACTATCAAAATTTTTGAATTTCAATATGTAATGATAAATTTAATTTTAAATATGTATTGTGAGTTTTGACTCTTTGACACAATGAACATTTGACTTTTGTGTATTTAAACTTTAATGTTAATGTTAAACTTTACCATTGTTCTTGTTTTCAAAGTTCTCTGTCATAATATTTTCTAGAAATTATTAAATTATATTAAACAAAAATTTCTGTCTCCAAGTACCCCCGTCTCTTATTTTTGAAAATTAGCCGTACCAGACCTGTACCAGTCTCCAAAGTCTTCAAGTACCCCCATCTCTTGGTAACCATGCATAACAGCCCCTAACTCTGTTAACTTGACAGGTGATTCAAACTTTTAGCAGCTTTCTTGAGCTTAAGCTTTTGCTTTTTATTTGAGCATATGAATGACCTGGCTAATACCTCCACTGCAATTTTCTTTTTACAATATATATTGTTTTTAAGATGTAGCTGCTTCTGGATTAAATTGTGTAAATTTTTTTTGCATCAACGTTTCGGATCACACTCCATGATCTATCATCAGATGATGGATCAGGGAGTGGTCCGAAATGTTGATGCAAAATTTTTTACAAAATCTAATCCAGTAGCAGCTACATCTTGATATTGTGGATTGTGGAAATCTCTCATCACTAATATTGTTTTTCCTCGCTTTTCATTGTTAAAACATTCTTTGGGCTGTGCAGATAACATCTCACAGAAATACCTTATGTCAACTGATTAGTTTTGTTTCATTTCTTTTAGAATTTTCAATTAATTAATATGGTGTCCTTAGTTTTAATGAATTTCTCTCATTCCGTTGAGCAAAATATCAGAACATTTGTCTTTACTGTATTTAAGGCATATGATTTTACTACGTTTGTTAAACCTGATCTACTATGAGCGAAAGATTTGAATGGATTTTTAATTAACAACTACGGAATATAGTAATTGCTTTTTGAGATCATTTTTTTTTGAAAAAAGGCATTTTTAGTGAAATTTGATTATAAGAATCCCTGTTCTGCAACCAGATTAATTTTCTGGGCATCAAGCGGTAGGCACTGGAATCGATTATACTTTTTGCACTGCATGATTTCAGAATTTGAATTCTGAAAATAATATCTGCTGGTACGTTCTGTCTGATTTTACAAAATTACTTGCAATAATGCTGAGAGAAACATTCAATTTTCAGAGCTTCACTAACTGTGCTGTCCATTGTTAGTAACTAATCTGTAGCTTTCTTTCCCGTGTGCAGTGATTGGAATGACTTAAAGGTGAGCAATTATTTTTAATGTTTAACAACATTAACTAAAAGAATAAAAGAAACAGATGCAAGATAACACATGTGGTGCAAAGATGAATTAGAGCAGGGCATGGAGAGTCTAATTTAATCAAGTACAAATGATTCTTACGGAATATCTGTAGGAGGGTAGGGCATTGAAGAGATGCAGTGAAAGTCAACCGAGAATTTGTAATGAGGATTCAGCTATGCATGGCAAAGCTGGCTGATTTATTTCAAGGTTTTCCTTTCTTTTTATTTCTGGAGTTCAAAATTTATCCAGAATCTTAAAGATATTTTAAGTACAGAGTCATGAGAGGCTCATATATGCATCTGATTGATCTTGTAATAGAAACATTGTTTCTTTTAGGAATAAATGTATATAGATAAATTTCTTGCCTTTCTTGCAAGTTGCATTATTGTTCAGCAGAAATTGGAATTTCATTTAGTCTTGCGACAACAGTTTTGATAGAGTTATAGAATTCCTTTGGGTTTGAGTTATATGATGTAGTGATGTTAGGGATGACATATCACATCTTCTCCATCCTCGTACTGTCAAGTGGACATGCCAAATCTGTAAGAAATATATAGATGACTAATGAAAATTCATGGTGAGGAATTTACAATGCATATATCATGAAGTTAAATTGTGATGAAATCTCCAAATATGGTTCAGAGGACTATATAGGATTAATTCTTTCAATGTTGTGTATTATGCCCCCATAAAAGGGGTATTTACTGTTTAGAAATTCTAGTTTCTTGGAAGCTCGATATCAATCTTTGCTGGATGCCAGAAGTCAATTGTATGATTTTAAATAATACCAATACAATAACTACAATGAAAATTACCAAAATAGGAATGCTAAAGACATCCATATACACCATAAGAAAACTAGATGTGATATTTTAACCAGGGAAGATGCATGGTTTTTTTAAGAGTTTACCACAGTTCTGTTCTACCATGAGCGTTCAGATGAGGCGTGATGACTAATGGGGCCAATTGAGACATTAATCCATAAATGTAGAGGTTTAAATGAAGGCTTTCCCAAGAATGGATCTCATTCATTGACCAGATTCACTTATCAGGGCAAGTGGTTGAAAGTAGTAGCATTGAGGAATTTTAAAACTGTTGTTGAAAAACATGGTGGTAGGATATGAGGAATTTCTTCACCTCCTCTCTTTCTCATGTTGGTGGGAAATGGGGGCCACATGTTTCAGTTATTCGCTTGGTTTGAATTTTGACTTTGATTATCACAAAATTGCTACGTTACCCCAAGTTTCCAGGACGGGGGAACGTGGGGACAAGGAAACGGGTTTCTTGGACAGATTTTATTTTTGCCATTTTAGGGTACAGAGGGGGCAGCTATATAAAAAAAGCGAAATTTTAAATATTCGCATGAAAACATGGATAAAGCTTGCTTATAGACATTGTAAAACCTTAACATATAACTTGTGTTAAATAATTTAAATTGAGAGTTCACATGAGAGTTGAACAAATTATCAAAACTCAAACATAAATATACAATGGGACAGCCAGTGGATGCATTTCCGAATCTCTGGGATGTCCCCATTTCCGGGACAGGTCAAATTGTGCCTGGGATGTGTCCTGGCTAACATTGCAAAATTGTGGAAAAAGTATCCATGAAATGCAATGGCACTTTGAAAATACGCCCTTCTTCAAGCATGTTTATGTTACTGATTTGGGGATAATTTGCTAGGGGATTCTGTCAGTGTGCAGTCCACTTTGTATCCAGTCTGGATTTGGGGATAATTCGGTTGGGATTCTGTCAGGTTGTGTGCATGTGACTGGGTTTGTCCTGAATGAACCTTCCTGTAGCTGTAGAGAACCCAGTAAATTCTGACATTACTCAAAACAAACCCATACAGAAAAGTTTTTTAAATGCAGATAAGTTTCTTTTTGATCAAAATTTTAATCCTTATTCTAAACCTAAAACTGTTCATCTCTGTATGCACTTGAGTGTAAAGGTGGTTCCACTGTCCATAATTGTGGCACTGCTTCCATCTGCCCTCACATTAAAAGTCCTGCAAGGAATATTTAGGTATAGGAATGTAATAGAACTGCAGTGGCATACACGGGAAATCCTGGTATAAATGATAGTTGCGTTTTTTCTTTGCATCTCTTGCACTGCCACTCCATTGATGGAATATGTTGATTCTTCACCCATAGAAAAACTGTTTCTTATTTATTTGACCATATTTATCCATTTGGTATTCATTATTGGTTTACATTTTAACTTTTATCTGAATTAAACAATATGCTAGTTTGTAAAACATAATGAGTAATATCTTTTTGTTTTAATATTTATAAATTAGCACAATATTTCAATATAATAAATATAAATAATATTTTGTTCTAATTATAATTTCTGTTTTATTTTTGTACAGCCAAAGTTAAAGCAATCCAATCTTCAAATTGTATGCATATATACTGAAGACCCCTAAACAACTCAACCATCAAATTGTTTTTGTTCAATTTGTGAACCCACAGCCAAACCCAAATGCAGCTACCATTAAGAAAGAAATAAATTTACATTAATACAAAGAGCCAAGGGGGGAACAAGGTCCAAAGAGTTTAAGCCAAGGATAGAAATCTCATTGAATATCTCTGTTGGGTGTGGAATGTAGGCCTGTCGATTGATATGACCTAGAAGATTGATATGAGATTTGATACTGATCGCCAAGTACCTAAGGCCATGAGTGTTGAGCTGGTGGTTTTTAAGAGGAAGCTAAGCATTCCTTTTATAATCACTCCCAACTTTCAAGGGCAATGTGAATCCCATAGTAATGAAGAAGCTCACAATATGCATCTGCCTCGGTGCAAATAATCTGTGTAGAGAGAGCAATGTTCACTAGGGTATGTGAGGATTTCAGCCTTAAGGTTATTCTCTCATTCTTTGGCTGAGTTTTGACTTCATAGAGTGATAGGTTGTAGTGCTACCAAGATCCCATTTTCTCTGTTTTTTGTTGTGGTGATGTTTGGAAAGAAATGCTATATCTCCATGCTCCGAAGTTCAGGAAAAAAGGTGACAGAAACTTCCAGGATGGGGATTGAACATTTCATTTTTCATATACTTAAATTCATAGCCAAACCTCGAGGATGGTTCAGAAAGACCATAGGATTAAATAATTTTTGAAGCTTAAGTTGTGCAATTAGAACGAATCTGTGAAGCTTGATGGAAATCTTGCAGGATATCAGGAGACGCCCACAACACAATTCTGTAGGTACTCTAAAAGATGTTATCAAAATAGGAAACTAAATAGGAGATGGGATTTTAACCATTGAAGATTTTATCCTCTTAGAGTGCTTACTTGAGTTCTGTTCTTATTGAGAGCACTGGTCCAAGACGTAACAAGCAATGGGGCAGGGTGAGAACTTTGTACCCTAGAGAAAGAGCTATTAAATAAGGCTCCCTAACAAAAAATGTATCTTCATAGGTAAGCTCAACCGATGACACTAAGTGATCTAAAATAATATTTGTTGATTGTAAACAATACAAGGAAAAACAAGTTTGATAATTACAATGTATGCTTAAAACTCCAGATAATGCCATGATAAAGTGACAATACATTGTGGTTTGATGAGGAATTGGTTCTCCTCCTTCATAGTGGTGTTGTGGTAAACCAGGGGCACATAATTTGCAGTGATTTCACTTGGATTAACTATGAAAATATCATCCATCAAAGGGTGCTTTAAAATCTGGCACGAAAATGTAAGGACAGTCACTTTCCAAACAACAATGCGTCACATGTGAAGGGATTTGTTATAAAAATGAGCTAAGCACTGTTATATTTGGGGTTGTACTGTGAAAGTAACTCGGCCAACTATTTGAATTAGGTAGTATGAAACTGAGTTTGTTAAAAAAATGTGTTGGAGTTTTAAACTATGTTTTGGGCTAGACATGATCAGTTGTTAGAAAGATATGGGATGGTATGAAGTGTTATGATATGATTTGATTTTAAGCATAAGCGACTTTCCAAACATTAATATACCACATGTCAAGAGATGTGATTTCATGGAAAATTTCTTCGGCCAATTCAGCCTTGCTATGTGCCAGCACTATCTTAATCAGACCGAGCCAAACATTTGTTGTGCTTGGTCAGTGAGTAAATGGGCCTCTTCATTTGTTTTTTCTGACATCTTCCATAAACACACTTGGTGATAATTATTGATTTTCTTCATAAAATGTGTTGGAATTGTAGATTCAAGCTCCTTCTGTGATGTAAATCATACAGTTAGAGTGCATCTTATGAGAACATAATAATAAATCTAGCATTTATTTTTTAACTAGTTGTAATCACTAATTAAAGCATTAAATGGATAAACCCCTAAGGTGACTGTTATTTTACTAATTAATTTATGATTTCAGGGAAACTTTCTCTAGTTGAGATGGGCCCTTTCGTTAGACTGGGTGGAAGCAATATCTGAGTCAAGTGTGAGACAAACTTTGTACTATTACTCTTTAGAACTTTACGGCAAGACAAGATTTGCCTGCCTTTTAGGGCGTTAGAGTTTGTCTCAACTCTAATTCTCACATAATAGAACTGAGTCACAGACATACAACCATCACTCAACCACCACTCTTAAATATATACGTTTTCTTTTAAGCTAATGAGAATTGACGAAGAGTTTTATATTTGAAATATATAAAAAAATATGAAGTGCACCTTAAAATTTCTAGTAAAAGAAATTAAAAAAAATCATAAAGAATGAGAGACATGTAAAACATAATGGAGATAAAAAGAATCTGTCCGAAGACCAAAAGATTTAGAATGTTGTTTTGAACAAATGTGATACATTTGTTTAGCTTATGGAAAACATTACGGGAGAGATTATATTAGAAAAAATGTGACTACTAAATTTAAGAGTATAAAATAAGATGAAAAATTAAAAAGACTACGACATTAGATGATCCTTTTAGTAAGAAATATCATTGGGATTACTTTTCTCATTGAAGACATAAGTTGACGGAAATTCGGATTTCAGATTTGCATTCATCAAAAGTTTGAACAAAACAAACAGAAGATTGACTTGTTATGTCATCTATAACCAACTTGAAGAACGTGACAAAATATAAATGAGAGAATGGCTAAAATTCACCAGGCAATAGAGTCCATTTGATGATTGGTTCACTGATGCACATTTTGTGTTACATGCCTTAACATGTCTTTTTCATGATATATAACAAGGTTATATGTGGATAAATTTGCTTTAAAGCATAGACTCTGACTTTTGTCTCGTGTCTTTATGCCTTTATGCCGAGAGGCATAATTATGTTGAGAGGCGTAAAACTACAATGACATCAATCTCCTCTAAAGGAGGTCATCCATAAAAAACGGTGTAAGAAAAAAGTAACTCTTCAAATTCTGGTGCCAACTCACAATTCACTATCCATGCATAAGAAAAATCTAAAAATAATAGAACCAACAATTGCATCATTAATAATCGAATACAAACAGGCGCAACAACAATGGAATATGAACATTGAAACAGTAGTGGCTTTTTTGACAGTTTTAACAATAGAAAGTGACACGCTCGAGTGCAACAGTATTAATTTTAAAAAACTAAAACTCTGTCAAAGCCCGTATTTTACATATGCCAACAGTGTAACTGATGAATGCGAAGAGATTATTGATGTAGGTAAGCTTATCATTATGGAAGATTTTGAGATCAAATAGAAATGAATAACTCTCATACTTAGAATGCACATTCCAATTCTGGAGGCATTTTAGAAAGATAGAGAGATGCGAGAGACAAATATCCCAAACAAACTCCAGTTGCTGGTTAGAAATGGCGATTTTCAAGATTGAAAACGACCCAAGAATTAGCGTCGGGTTTCATATTTCAGATTGTAAGTTCAAATGCTCTCAAAAAATGCCTAAACATTGTCTTTCAAGATTTGAAATCCTGATAGAAAACCCTTTTGTCTTTGAAATCACTTGCATTGTATGTTAGAAATGACGTATGGGCTAAATTTAGGTTTTGTTGGGTTAAAACCACTTATTTTATGTGCTTCCGTGTTTTGCATGCATGTCTACCAGAGCATTTCTCGACATAATATCTGACGAAAATCTCCAGGCACTATTATTGTTTGATTCATTTCCATGCCTAATTAAAAGGTCCCATTTTCGCTCAAGTAGGGAGAACGACGCCAAAAAAATTTGGTTTTAAAGCTTATGAGAATGATTATGAGAAAATGGAATAAAAAGAAAAGATCAAGAGAAAAGGTTAGAATTAAAGCTGCCCAGAATGCACTCGAATGGCAGGGAAACCATGTCAAGATTGTGGACCTAAAGTGCTTAGAAAATAAATGTGGAAAGGGAAGTGGTGTATGATAAGAACAAACCCTATTATTGCAATCTGTTAATTGTGTTTTCAACAAATCCGTTTAATGCAAATCTTTGATTGCATGTCGTTGAAGGGCTTTTTTTAAAGAATAAAACCACTCCATTAAGAAACCCATGCTTTCTTTTCTCAATCATACGGTTACATGCATGTCAACCATGTCCCATTGAAAATTTTTTGAGCATATTCTTCGACTATTGAAATTGTTTTGAGTATAATCTGCAACTAATGCATTTCATGAGAACACATCTCTTAGAGGCATTTTGTTAAAAAAGAGGAAAAAGAAATTGGAATTGTTTTTTTCCATGCTCTGCAACCATTGCGATTCTGATTGCCAAAAATACAATCTTTCCTCCATATTTTGAATGAATATATCCTGTTCGAAAGCTCCCATTTTTTCTGAACAAAGCTCCCATTTTTTTCTCTGCAAGCAAGAATATAAAATGAAAAAGATAAAATGGATTATATTAAATGGATAAAATAGAAAAGATTATATGGATTAAAAGGGATAATATGGAAAAAGATTACATTTTGTTATTTTATTTTAAACAATAACTTAATTTTTTTAATAAAACAGTTAGAAGTAATTTTAATATTAGAAAGTATAGTTGTTTAATAGAATATGAAATTTATTATTTAATAGAATATGGAAGGATGTTTTCTTATTAGTACTTGCGGTAGGCAATACTATTGTTTTCACTTGTGTTCAATTAATCTACCTTTTCCTACCAATCATCACAAATTATTAATACTGCTTTCTAAATAATCTAATGTTTTATATAGTTAAAATATATATTCTTAAATTTAACAAATTAAATAAATGATTTATCTGAAACTTCATTGGTTTAAAAATTTGTGCCTTATAGGCACGATTTTGTCGGATTTACTATTTTTGCATGTTTGATCTGTAAGGAAACTTCCTAAAACTCTTACTTATCAAAATTGCCATTCTAAGTTGTGATCGTCTTTACAATGAAATTCTGCCAATTATAAGTACTGGTTAGTTGTGCAAGGAAATAGAAACTTTGGAAAAACTGACGTCCATGTCAGAAAATATCAATATCTTTATTGCTAGTGTGAATAGGAATTTGTTACAAAACTTTCATGGCTGCCAGAGGAAGAAGTGTAGGGCGCTTCAAGTTTACATCAAAATAATCAACCTGAGGAGTGATACGTGAGATAAGAAGGAGATTCAAATATAGATGAAGATCAGTTTAATGTATAAATGATAGATCTGTGAAACATCGTGCAAGGCAACAGATCAATGATGGTAAAAATGAAAACCCCCGAAATATTTATTATTAAGATTAGTATATATTATGATTTTTGTTACAATTTTTTTTAACCCAGTAGCTCGGGAGTAAGTGAATGCGTTGATTTGAGTCAGTCTCTGTCCATCATTGATTTATTTTGGCGTGTTTAAGATATTATTATATAGGGGATATTGATATGTATAGATATTTTTTCTTTTGCAGAAATGGGTCCGTTTGTTTGCTGAAATTGATCTGGAATTTGAAAACAGGAATTGCTACGGTCAATTCTCATTTTGATCCAAAATGAGCATTCAGCAAATTCCACCTCAGGACCTGGAATTAGAATTGAAGCATAAAATTGGAATTGGGAATTTAATTTTGTCTGTGAAAACAAATTCCCGTTTTTTAATTACAGGTCAATTCCAGCAAACTGGGAAAGTAGGAGGGTTATGGATTTGGCGTATTCTGAAGATAATCACTTGCACCACAGACTTCTGTATTTCAGAGATTGAGATTGAGCAAACATATTCCTGTCAAAATGATTCTCATACATCTCAAACCAAGGAGAACTTCTCATCAACAAACAGTTATTTTCAAACTCGTCTAGCCTAAACACGGCTGGCTCTTAACAATCCTTTGCCGGCGGGTTTGTTGAACGGTCCCATTGGAGGTCATGTGGACGGGGTTATCAGGGAAAGGACTGTTAAGTTCCCCACAGGTGTGCGCGGTCGCGCGTATGCTCTGAATAGCATTGCCAAAGTAAGATCTCGACACCGGAGGAAGAAGCCGAGGACGACAATTGACGGAAACATGCGTGCGCACAAGGCCTAGAAGGAAGAGATCGTAAAGGATGAATTATGGTTAGCCCGCTCCTTCGAGCGGCTGATCGTATGGGCACTGAAATGGAAGATTTGCACAAAAACTTATATAATTTAATTTTAATTTTCTTTCTAATAATGTAACTTATTTTATTAGTCAATTAATTTTTTCATTAATGATAACACTTTTTTCTTGTTTTTTTTTCAAAATAACAATAGTTTTTATTAAGTTTAAAATTTATATTTTTAACTTTTCAAATTAAAATAATTATTGATTTGCAATATCATTTAATGAAAAATGCAATGGTCTTTTGATAGATTCCTTAAATTTTATTTTTTTTCCGTAGTATTGGATTAAAGTAAAGGGGTGAATTGGTTTTGTTGCACCTATGATGACAATGAAATACAATTAAATAATTAAAATATGAAAAAAAAATCATCATTTTCTCTAATACATTTAAGATTATTTTCAATAATGGTTGAACAAGTTAATAAAATTCACATTAATTAACTATAAGAGATTGAACAAAATTGTCTTCCTTCAATATAATTCAATATTAGAATAGATTTATATAGTTTGTGTTAACTAAATCGAATCTTAATTATTCTATACTTTAAAAAGTGTGAGAGATAGAAACTTTCATCAATTATCAAAATAATTAGTCTACAATACAACAATTACATCTATTCAAATCAAAAGAATATCTAAATAAAATCAATAAGGAGAATAACATTATTCAATACTCAAAAAACTAGAATATTGCACATACTCTACCATAAGTAATTTTCAAAATTTGAGTAACGCATTTATATTTTATTTTAAAAAAAGAGGACTTTTATTACATAACCAATTATGAATTTACCATAAGATAAACATATTTTATCATTCACATATTACTTAATTCATACAACTATACATATACAATATATAATTATTGTTAAAGCATACTTATTTACAATATAATAACAATTATTATTAAGATTTCAATTAACATTGTAATTATAATTACAATTTTTATTAAAAAATTAGGTATAGCGTTTGTTACAATATCATTCTTTCGTACTTATAACAACTACAATACCATTAGTTTCAAACTCAAGCTACCCTTGAACAATCTCTATATTCTACAACGACAAGTACTCGCCACTACGTGGCACTTGTTTTATTGGATGCAATATTGTGAGATTATAATAAAACAATTTCATATTAGAAAGTAAATTGGTTGAATTTTATAAAACATAGGATTATTTTATAAAAAAGTTGCAAGGAAATCTTATTTTATTGTTTAATAAAATATAGAAGGAAAGTTTCTTTATTTTATTGGATACAATAATGAGTTATGATAATAAAATAATTTTCATATTAGAAAGCAAATTTTTTTAATAGAATTTAGAATGAATTTTTTTTGTGATCTTTAATGTTATCAATAAACATCTCTTTAATTTATTGTATAATAGAATATAAAAGGGAAGTTTCCTTATTAAAATAATTTTCATATTAGAAAGTAATTTTTTTTAATAGAATCTAGAATGAAAGTTTCCTTATTTTATAAAATAGGTTGAAGTAATAAAATATTTTTCATATTAGAAAACAATTTGTTTAAAAGAATATGGAATGAAAGTTTTCTTATTTTATCTTATTTAAAATAGTTGGACATATCATAAAATATTTTTTATATTAAAAATGTAATTTCATTTTGTAGAGTATCTTCTTATTTTATTAGATTATGTAAAACAATTAGAAAGTGGCAATAAAATCATTATCTATTAGAATGTAATTTTCATAATAAAACAATTAGGAAGTGGTAATAAAATCATTATCTATTAGAATGTAATTTTTTTTTCCGAAATAGTATGAAATTTTAATTATTTTACTTTAATTTATCCTATAAAATAGTTGGCAAACATACTAGGATCATTCTCATATTATTCTATGATCTCTTTTACTATATTATTTTTTCCAATTTTTTATATAATCTAAAATTATTATTATCAAGACTAATATAATTTATTGATCTAAAATATAACATTACTCCATCACAATAATCTAAAAGTTATGATTATTAACACTAATATAATATATTAGAATTCAAATAGATAAAAAAGCTAATTTTACCATTGGGTCGATTACTTATGAGTTAAATAAATTCAAAATTAAATGGTCACCTTATTTTATTTAAAGGCTACGGTTGTTAAAAATTATTTCAATGCCTATAAACATAAGTTAAATTTTTTTATTTCAATCATTATTTGCAACTCATTTTATGCTCTGTTTATCTCTGTCCTATGTTGATGATGGATTACAAAGAGTGATTATTTTATTGATGCAAAATACATAATCTAATACAAAACTCCACAACTTGATATTACAACTATCATAATCCTAAATGCTAAACCTTAATCCTAAATTCTAAACCCTAAATCATAAATCCTAAGCTAAACCATAATCCTAAATAGTAAATCCTAATCTAAAATGTTGAACCATAATCATAAATATTAATCCTAAATGTCAAACCATAGTCCTAAATGTCAAACCCTAATCTTAACCCTAATTTCTAAACCCTAATCCTAAATACAACTTTAACCATGACATGAACCTAAACTTGTATCCTAACCTTAACCCTAACCAAAATACCATCACAAATCATAATACTAACCATGATTTAAAGCCCAAATCTACGATAATCCTAATTCTAAACCCTAAGCCCTAATCCTAACTATAATAAAAATCCCAACCCTAACCATAATACTAAGTATGATGTAAACCCTTAATCTAACCATAATCCTAAACCTAACCATAATAATACTATCAAGACGTAAACCCTTACCTTGACTATAACCCTAACCTTCAACCCTAAACCCTAATCCTAACCTTGAATCCAAATCCAAACATTAAACCCAAACCCAAAACTCTAATCCTAATCCTGAACCCTAATCCCAATCCTTATCCTAAACCGAAATCCAATTCATAATATTAACTCGAACCCTAACCCTAACCTAAACCTTAACGTCAACTATTTCCTAAACTATGAATCATCCTAAACATAATCCTAATGCTAAAATCTAAACCCTAACCTTAAACCTAATTCCTAATGCATAATCCTAAACCATATCTCACCAACCATAATCCTAACTCTAACCCTAAACCTTAACCGTAATAATAATCCTAATCATAGTACTAATGCTCACCCCTATCCTTATCCTAATCCTAATTACCAAAATCCTAACCCTGACCCTAATCAAAACCCTGACTCTAACCATCATCCTAGCCATAATCCTAATGTTAAACCCTAACCTTAAACCTTAATACTAACCCAAAACCTTAATCTTAATCCTAACAAAAACCCTATTTACCTTAATTCTAATCCTAACCCTAACAATAATTCAAACCATAGTCTTATTTGTAAGCCCTAATTGTAACCACTTCTAACCTAACCTTAATCTGCATCCTAATCCAAACCCCAACCTTAATCCTAATCATAGCCATAGTTCTAACCCTAACCCTAATCTAACTTTTACCTTAAATCCTAACCCTAACCATGATGTATATCATAAACCCTAACCGTATCGTAATCTAAACCCTAACCATAATCTTAAATAGTAAACCCTAATCCAAAATGTCAAACCCTAATCATAAATACTACACCCTAAATGTCAAACCCTAATCCTAACTCCAATCCTAAATACAATCCTAACCATGGCATGAATCTATACCTTTATCCTAACCCTAATCAAAATACTATCTCAAACCATTATACCAACTGTAATTACCTGAAAATAGAAATGATCAATTAAGTGAGAAATCAAGGCAAAGATCAACACAATTAAATACAATTCAATCAAATCAAGGATAAATTGTAATTGAACCTAAATCCAATAATAATTGAAAATCAAAAGCTATCAAATCAATTTAAATCAAATAAATCATGATAAATCAATAAATTGTGTAGTTAATCTAATTAATTACATAGTTCAATTTAAATCAAATCAACCCATTCAAGGGGTACACATGGCTAAACAAATTAAATCAATTCAATTAATTAATTCCTATTTTCTCTCAACCACCAAATGGGAGAAAAATCAATCAACCAATAGGAATTGAGAACCAAGCTCACATGGATCAAGCCTAAAATAAATCTCAATCACTCACTTGGAGGATGAATCTTGTCCACCCATTTTGTCTTCTTGTCCCAAGCTTTGAGGACAATCCATTTAAATTGTCTCCAAAGGGTGGAACCAAGGACTTAACCCCAACTTAATCATGATCAACTCAACTACACCCCCTACCCTTGCCAAAATCTATAAAAGCAAGGCATAAATCATCTAGAAATCTGAGAATAGCATCAAACCTCTTGCAATTTAGAGTTAGAAAGGCAAATATAGAAGCTAATTAGCATTTGAATTTGGAATTAACATTGTTATTAGCTTTGCTTATCATTTCTCATTTTAGGACTGTCACTAATGGAGGCTTGCTGAGAGCTTTATCATTAGCATCCCTAACTAGAGATCCATAGAGTGCTTAATTGCTCTTCATTTGTTAAATTAGCTTATTCTTTGTGGTAATTTAGCTATTTTATTCATTTATTTGCAATACTAACCCTATGAAGGTACTTTTTATAGTACACAAAATGGCGCCCACTGTGGGGCATTAGGCCTCATAAATTTATAAATTCGGAGAAGTAAAATTTTTCTTGCAAATCTTGTTTTCTTCTTTATTTTGCAGATGAAATAGCACGTTTGACACTTTCTGCGATGCTTTTACTAGGTTTTCTAGCGCTTATGAGCTCTAAAACAACACGTTGACAACAAAGTCTTGCGCCTTTACACAGAGTTTCAGTGCTTTTGATTCCTTCTATTCTCTGTCTAATCTTCTTTCAACACTTTTGCCCTGACTAGCCAGCACGTTTGATCAAATCTCCAATGCTTTTACGGTGTTCTTGATGCCTTTACACATAGTTTTAGCACTTTTGATCTCTGTTTCAGTGCTTTTAAATTTTTCTTTAGCGCTTTTAATTTGATCCATAACGCGTTTGAGCATTTAAGTAGCACTTTCAATAGATTCTGTAGTGCTTTTGATTAAATTAAAAATTAACAGAATCTGACTATCGGAAAATGATTTCTCTGTCTCTGCAAGATGACTGGTCATAAAAGAATAAAAAACCCAGAGATCAGATTCAATAGTGAGGGAAAAGCTTTGACAAAGAGGAGAATATTGCACACATCAAGCTAGTTTTGGAAGATTCTTAGCAAGAAAGCAAGGTATATGAACAATACTTAAAAGTTGTAGAAGCATATAAAGTAAAGTTCATATCATTAAGTTGGATTTATTCACCTTAATCATGTTTAACTCAAATTTGATAAATAAGGCTTACATTCAAATTTATCTTTGTTTTCTTCATTTTGGCTGGTTGTGTTGACTAATTTGTTGGAGGAGAAGCAAAAGGAAAGGAACGATCGCCACTAGGTGAGCATAAAAATGAAAAATTCATCAAAAATTCCCCTAGCCTTAGCTAGCATTGATTGAAGGTAAGCCTCAAACTTAGTCATTTTTTTTTTGCTTAAATTGTGGCTTTGTCAAATTCAAAATTTAATAATTAAAGCAACCTATTATTGTTTGAGGAATTTGACATTAGGCCTATGCTCTTCACTTTCTAAGTGAATCAAAATGCCAAAAGTGTTAAACTCCTTGATTAAAAGAAAGGCTAAGTAAATCAAGCACTTAATTTGAACAACCCCTTATTTGTGGAGGAGAGTAGAAATACTCGATTCCCTTTAGTTAGTGGGTTTGGTAATTGAACCTTGTTAAAAGTATTTGGAGATTGAGCAGTAGATAGGGATATGCTCTTCATCTTTTGGTGAATCAAACTCCCAAAACCTATTTCTTCATTCCACTTTATTGCTTTCAAAATGAACATGCTAGATCAATAGTGGGCTCGCCTCCCGAGATTTGCCTTGATAAGGTCAGTGAGAGGGACAACCCAAAGTGGGATACAATTGCCTTTGCCATGATCATCCAACCCACTATAAAAGGAAATGCATGCATCCTTAGTGGGGTGTGTGACAAAATAGTGTTAAATTTTTGAACTTCCTCGAGTAGTCCTTTGGGATTGCGCAAAACTCTGACATACTGGTGGTGGGAAGCCTCTTAATATATTTGGAGGATGAAAGTTTAATATCCATTTTGAATGGAATCTTGATTAAAAACCTTGTTAACTTAGCAAAGACTACCTTATAGAGCCATGTTTACGAACCAAATCTTGAGCTAGGTAGATTGCTTGAAGTCTCTTTTTGTGCAAAACCCCATGATAACATCCTTACAAATTCAAACACTTATTGTGTAGAGGGTTATAAAGAATAAGTGTATGTGTGGTTGTTGTGTTTGGAAAATACATAGCAAAAGTAAGATACATCCCTTTGAAAATTCATCTTATATTTTTAAATCTCTTCATAAAAACAACAATTACCAAATTGAGGGAAAACTATTCAAAATTGAACCTTGTGGATGCCGGTTTCTACATGTTCGCATAAAATTAAACTATCTTTCTAAGAAGATGACACTTGCATTGCCAAAGAGGTCCCTGAATTTGAATATCAAAGTCTTTTCAACGATCACGATCAAGGGGATAGTCTCCCAAATCTATTTGAAAAGAGACTTGAATCAATGGATAGAAACTCCACATTTCACGATTACCATCATGGAGGAAACAATGAAAACACTAATAATGCTAACCAAGAGCCTAAGGAAACACTTGAGGAAAGGGCTAATTGAGTGGCTCAAGATAATGATTTTCTTGAAGTCATGGATAAACTATTAGATAGAGATAGGGAGAAGTTTTTCCTAACTCTAGCCCAAGAAGGGGTAAAGCTCCCATAGGACTATGATGTGGATCAACTTAAGAAAAAAGAAGAAGATGAAAACCCGATGAATGCTATGATTCAATAATTGAAAATGTTTCAAGCGCAAATTGACTTAATGAAAAAGGCCGTAGAACCTAAGCCACTTTCTATCGAGGCCTTGTGCCCATTCCCTTTTGACAAAAGCTTAGTCATGGCACCTTTTCCTATCAATACAATTTTTCCTAAATACGATAAATACATGTGTAAATCAGACCCATAGGATCACCTTAGAGAGTTTTGTGCTCTAAGAATTGAATTTATGCATAACACCACATACTTAATGAGACTTTTGCCAAGAAGTTTAGGAGGGCAAGCCATAGAATGGTTCTCCAAACTTCCGCAAGAGATAAATACTTTTGAGGAATGAGCCTCTAAATTTGTAACTCATTATTCCTACAACATCGAACATGAGATTACCATGCTAAAACTATGTGATACAAAACAAAAGGATGGCGAATCTTTCTTAGGGTTCCTTAAAAGGTGGAGGACCATTTTTGCAAGGTATCCACGAAGTATCCCTGAAAATGAGAAAATGGAAATATTTATGAATAATTTAAATATGGAGATGAACTATAGGCTCCAACTTCAATGTCCCCCTACATTCGAAAAACTTTTTGAGAATGGGATCAAAATTAAAGATGTATTGGTCAAAAGGGGAGAGATCAAATTGTTCAAAGACAATAAACCCTATACCAATACTAATAATAATCATTATATATCTAATTATACCAACAATAAAGGATCCAACAATCACAATGATAAACCTAAACTATGGTTAAAGAACAATAACAAAAACCTTGTGAATGATGGAGTTGTGGAGGCCCACAACTTAAAAGATACCCCATTTAATTTATCAAGTGGAGAAAATTATACATATAATGTGAATCAAACAAATAAAGCTCCTTTTAATAATGTCAATTCTAACAACAACAACAACAACAACAATGCCAACAATAATCCCTTCAATAATGATAATGGTAACAAACCTAAGCCTTTCTTTTCCACTTATCAAAAGAGAAAATTCACCTTCTTAGGTGAACCATTGGAAAATGCGTTAAGGACTTTGGTGGCCAACAAAATTATCACACTACCCAAGTTAAGGCCATATGAACCCCAAATTAAACCAAATTGGTGGAATGATTCTCACCATTGTGAGTATCATCGTAATAAGGGTCATAAAACCAATGAATGCATGAAATTGATGCACCTTGTGCAAGACCTAATTGATGGTGGGACTATCAAGGTTGAAGGGCCCCAAAACAATGAAGATCATACGGCCTTCAAAAATCCTTTCCTAAACCATGAAAAGGGTAAGTCATCAAACAATAATCAAAATAATAAGAGGTAATGAGAAAGTCAATTTTGCCCATACCTATGATAACATCATTAATACTTTGGATAGTAATGAAAATACCATAAATGTTATCGTGGTAAAAGAGAAGCAAAAGGAAGCAACATCTAATGTTGTAACTAGGGGGCAAGCATAAAAAATTACTCTACTTGGAAATGCCCCTAGAATTGTTCTACCATATCAAACTTCATCTTCATCATCAAAACAATACAATCTGGTAGACCAATTACAATGAACCCTTGCTAAGATCTCTATTTTAGAATTACTTTAGCTCTCACCAACTCACAAGGAGATTCTAAAAAAAGCCTTGGTAGAGACTAATGTGCCTCTAAATCTAGAGGCAAATAAATTTCAAAATATGGTAGGACATCTTATTGCAGCTCATTGCCTATCTTTTTCAGAGCAAGATGACATGTCCTTAAACCACCCACAAAACTTGCCTTTGCATATAGAGGTTCTAATTCACAAGCATAGGGTAAAAAGAGTCCTTATTGATGGAGGGGCTGTCTTGAATATTTGTACCCTAATTTGGTAAAATCCTTAGGATTTTCTAAGGAGGCTATTGACCCAAAGAAAAAGATAACTATAAAAGCCTATGATGATGAAGAGAGAGCTTCTAAGGGTGTCATATTACTTCCTATCAGAGTTGGACCAATGCAAAAAGAAACCATTTCCAAAGTACTAGACCTAAAGTTGACTTATAATATCTTACTAGGGAGGTCGTGGATTCATGAAATGCAAGCTGTGCCTTCAAATTATCATCGATGTCTCAAATTCCCTTATCTAGGACAAGAAATCATGTTAAGCAGGAACTCAAACCCCTTTCAATATTGTAATAACATGAAACCTATCAATGATTCCTTAGTCCCACATAATGCAGAAGGGTCTATTCCTCAAAGAATAGAGCAAGGTCAAAGTTCAAAAGATCTTCCATCTTTGAAAGGGAAAGAAAAAGAAGAAAAAGAAGTTGTTGTTGAAAACATCCAAAGTCCTACTAATCTAGCTACATCGACAAAAGGAAAAGAAAAGGTTAGTGAAGAGAATACTCATGTGAAGAAGAAAGAAGACAAAGATAAATCCATCCAAATCTACACCAAAGATGCTCATTACCAAAAGATAGATCATATGATGAGAAACTTTGAAAAGTAATGTCAAATTAAACAAAAGGGAATAGGGGAATATTCCTTATCCATGATGGACCTACCCTTGTCTCCAAAATCATATGGAAGGCCATCCAATTTACCTCATAAATATAATGATCACTTTGTGAGGGAAAATACATCTTCATTCATGGAGAAAGAAGACAATGAAATTCTAAATTGGCTATACAAGGATGATGAGTCAAGTGCACATGAAAAACACATCCAAAATGTAAGCAGTCCCACACATCAATATGGGAAGGGATTTCAAATCATGCAGAAAATGGGATACAAAGGACGAGGACCTTTAGGAACAAGAAATGAAGGACTTATTGAACCCATTGAAATGACATGGAGAGATAGCAAGGAAAATACAGGATTAGGGTACCTAGAACAAGGGTACACTCAAAAGAACTATCCTAAGATCTATGACCAAATTTTACAATTAGGTTCTCAAAGTGATGAGGATTCCAAGAATTGGGAATGGAACTCATTGTGAAGTGAGTCATGTCAAGATAAGGAAGTTGATGTCATCCACACTTATACTCCTAACAAAGGAAAATAATTAATTTTAGAATCAAATTAGAATCAAGCCTCAAGCTCAAGCCAAGTGGTCTTAGATAATGTCCTAATTCAAGAAATTTAAATAAATCAATGGATAGGAGAACCCTACGTACCATCATGAAGACCTTCTATGGAAGAATCAAATCATAGGTTTAATCCACAAGATTTCTACCCAACAGAAACCGTAGAGGATTCTAGTGAGGAGGATTTTGACCCTAGTTCTCTAGAACATTTGGAAGAAGCACATTGTATAGATTTAAGCAATACAATGTTCAAACCTTCAAATGAAGTGATCCTATCCTTAAACCCTATTGAATTAAACCAAAGCATTGATCCTTTGACTCTAATCTATCCGAAATTAATTGAATGGGATTCCATTGAACCTACCATACTTCATACCTTTTTGAATGATAACTTGGTGTCCCGATACCTAAATGCAGATGAAACTTCTTCTACCATGGAATATCAGGAAGGAGTGACAAAGGAAAGTATCCAAACTCTCAATTCAATAAAAAATGAAAAAAAAATAAAAATAAAAAATGGAAAGAATTTAATGTTGAAAACCATGTTGTGGCAACATTAGATCAAAAAGAGAAAGAAATAAAGAATGATTCCTTCTCCAAATAGACTAGAGTGCCCCTAATAAAGAATGATAAATCTTGTGAAATAAAGAGAAAGAAATAAAGAATGATCACTTCTCCAAATACCAGATCAAAGCGCCAGATATGAATTCCTAGTAGAAGAAGTTAAGCAACCTGCATTTGACCCTACCCATCCTCATACCATTTGTTTGATAACCACACATGAATCACCTTGGTATGGACCTATTTACACTTACTTAAAAGATCAAATCCTACCCATAGACCAAACCAGGAATCAAAAGAAAAACTTTATCCGACAAGCCACTCGTCATACCTTAATATTTGACACATTGTATCGTAAGAGTCTATATGAAATGCTTCTTAGATATCTAGAGAAAGAGGAATAAGATATAGCCTTAAGAGAAATTCACAAGGGGATTTGTGGGTCACATTTGAATGGCTTAACCCTAGCTAAGAAACTTCTTAGGATAGGATATTTTTGGCCTATGATGGAGAAAGACGCTTGTCACTTTGCTAAAACTTGTAGAAAGTGTCAATATCATGGGAACTTGATCCATGTACCCGCACAAGAGCTTCATCCTATGATGACACCTTGGTTGTTTTATCAATGGGGTTTGGATTTAATAGGAATGATTTATCCACCATCCTCGAATGGTCAAAAATTCATTATCACGACAACATAGTACTTTAAAAAATGGGTGGAAGCTGTACCCTTATCAACTACAACAGGAAAATAGATATCCTTGTTTATTCTAAACCACATAATATGTAGATATGGTGTCCCTCATGCCATCATAATAGATAATGCCAAGCACTTCAAAAACAAAGATTTAAAGGAGTTATGCACAAAGTTTCAAATGATCCACCACTCATCTTCAATATATTACCCCCAAGGTAATGGACAAGCCAAAGCAACAAATAAAAACATCTTAAAGATATTGAAGAGAACTGTGGACAACTCAGGTAGAGATTGGCATATAAAAATAAACCTGACCTTATGGGCTTATAGGAAAGCATCAGAATGCCAACAGGAGCTACACCATTTTCCTTAGTCTTTGGAATAGGAGCAATTTTACCTTTGGAGGTAGAACTTCCATCCTTGAGAGTATCATTACATGGTTTGATAAGTGAAGAGGACTATAGAGTTGCTAGGTTGCATGAACTAGAACTGCTAGATGAGAAACAACAACAAGCATTTGATCACTTGAAAGTATATCAAAACTAAATGTCAAGGACTTATAACAAGTACATCAAGTCAAGAACATTCCAAATAGATGACTTAGTTTTGCGAGAAAATCCCAAGAATCAAGCAGAAAGAGAAAATAAAGGAAAATGAGAAGAAAACTAGTTAGGACCTTTTGTGATCACTTCATCTTTTGGGACCGACACCTATGAGTTAGCTGATTGTGATGGAGAAGAGTTACAAGAACCTATCAATAGCATTCATCTCAAAAGGTTCTACACATGAAGTAGATGGAAGAGTATAGAGAAGAAAAAGAGTATCATAAAATCAGATGGAAAGCATCCTATTTATTGTACATAGTCAAAAGAGATCTTGAAAATACCAAAAACATTTGAAAAGCAAAAAAGAGAAAACAAATTAGAAATGCAGAAAAGATAAAAAACAATGGAAAATTGAGCATGAAGAAAGCTAAAAACTTTCATATATGATCCTCAAAAAGAAGTTGTCTTGGTGAAAACTTAGCAAATAGGTGCCTTGATGATATGAAAAGAAAAGAAAAATGAAAAAAAGAGAAAATACAAAAAAAATCAAAAAAGAGAAAAAGTGCCTTGGTGAAAACCTAGCAAATAGGCGCCTTGGTAGCAAAAAAAGGAAAAAGCTTTAAAAATAGAAAAAGAAAACAAGATCCATTCAATCAGTGAAAACCTGGTAAACATGCACCATTGAAAGTCCAAGTCAGTTGCATACCTAGCAGTCATCTTTGTAAATATTGCATTCACCAACATTTGTATATATTGCATAATAAAACCCCACAGACGTTGCATTTGCAAGTACCTAAAGATTTTGGTCACCTAATTTGCAAATTGTCCTAAGTCCCACAAACATCATCATATCAAACTAGGGGCAATCTACTCTAAAGGAGGAAGGATTCATCAAAAGAAAATCAATCATCAAATCAATTCATCAAAACGCAAGTGAAACGAGTAATCCAAATTACAATCCAATTTGAACCAAATGCAAAATTTGATCCGAGATCTTACACGACCCTATCTTTATCAGGATTAAAAGTATGAAATAGATGGAACTATACCTGAAATATGGATTTGAAAAACATTGCAATTTTTTTTTTCTAAAGTGTTGACTTGATTGATGAAATCATATCTTTCTAGCGAATCGATGAAAGTTTTTAAACTAGACAAGCTATGATGAAAGTGTGACATTTTATTGATTTCTGAATGACTGTCTTAAGATCAAAGTTTTAAAGCATGTATTATTTGTCTAAGGACATGATCATTAAAGAATCATCGAGGACTAGTACATATGATGAAACTAAGATCTTTGTTTGTTTACGCAAAAGGATACCTTGGATATTTTGATGTTCAATATCATAATACCAAAATCCACTTGCAACATAGAATCTGATAAAATCGGTATTCACACTCTCATGATTGACTTCAATCAGTGATAGTCATACCAGAAAGAAATGGGAAAGCAACGAAAGAGGTGCAAAAAGTATTCATATCATCATAGTTGAACTAGTGATGGTCTAAATCAGGATTCCAAAAATTGCTCAATGATGAATATAAGCTCCAAATTTTTGAATGGTGACAATTGGTTGCATACATCCTAGATTAAATGCATTTAAAGTATTTGCCTTTCTTAGCTTCAAAATTTAAATTGCAAGAGAAGAAGAGAAAGGGGGTGTGGTCAAATAAAAAATCAAATAAACTCAAAAACTATATGTGATCGAGTGTGTTGGAAATAAAAATCAATAAAAAACAAAGGTGCATTCCATTAGTTCATGAGCATTTGTTAGATCCATGTTATCTTGCATTAAGTTGCATTCATTTTAATTTAAGTTCATTCCATATAGTTTACATAATTTTCAATTCATTAATTGTATTAAGTTGCATTCATCATTCATATCTTGCAGAAAGTTCATTGCATTAGGTTGCATACATCATTTAAACCATTTTAATAAATTTCATTACATTAAGCTGCATTCATTTTAAAATTCATCACATTTAAGGGTGCATCCATTAAGTCATTCCATTTAAAATCATTTCAATTCATCATTAGGTGCATATCATTTAGTTCATAATAACATGGCACATTGCATTATTCATTTAAATCCATACATTTAGTTTCATCCTATATTGTATATCATTGCATTATCATAGCATGACATTCATTAACATCATTCATGTATATCACATATAACATTTAGAATCATTAATCATTAAATACCCATAATCATTATACATTACATAGGTCCATCACATTGCATACCATAAATCCATAAATTCATTACATTGCATTAAACATTGCATCATCATCTAACATATCTATATATCATTTGCATTCATAAAGTATTAATATCATAGCATTAATAATTACAAATCCATATCACATCCATTCATCTATTCTATGACAACCATTTAAGCATAAATAGAACATGTGCATCCATCATACAACTGCATTTTGAAAAGCATAAAATAAAGCATATATGAAATAGAACCATGTAGATCTGCATATCATAGTAAAACACCTGAAAAAGGAGGTCCAACACATGATGACATCACATAAAGTAAATATATCAAAACTGAGATTCAAAGTCTACGATATCATCAATTAAATAGAGTATCAAAGTCTATGATATCATCATAAATTAAAATGGAGTATCAAAGTCTACGATATCATCAATTAAACATTTGGAAATCAAAGTCCATCCGAGTATCAACATGAGGAACATCAACTGATCAAAAGAATACAACAAAGTCCAATGTCTCAATATAAAAAATGAGATCATCATATACATCAATGAATGAAATAATATATCATATCAATATGGATCAACTGGCCGAGCCACCAACACCATCACCACCATCAGGACCAAGACCATTATCAGGAGGACGACTTGAACTAGCCTGTAGCCCATGCTAACTCATAGCAGCCATAAAATCCTGCATCCTACCACTCAGCTACCTAACCTCCTGTCTAATCTCAGAAACATTCGACTATAAAGCTCAAACCTTTGATGTAGCCGCCGGAGCCTCTGAACTAGGAGCCTGTGTAGAAGGAGTTTATGGTGGAGGCATAGAAGAAGATGGCATGGAAGAGGATGACATGGAAGAAGATGGAACAAATAATGATGGAATGAAAGAAGAAGAAGAGGGATGAGATGAAGAAGATGGCATAGAAGCAGAAGTAGGTGCCTGTGATGGAGGAGCATGTGGAAAAACCTGAGGAGGAACCTATGGAGGAGCTTGAGGAGCCTGTGCTGGCTTACCCTGTGCCTGATCTAGTAATGCATGTGCAGCCTGGGAATCCAACTGCCTATGAGGTGTAGATCTACGATGGCCCTATCTACCTTCCAAATCCCTGGCAACCTGGTGTAAACCTCTATCCACACCATGAAACCTCACCTAACCAGCACCCCTAGGAGAAATGGGAGCAACATCGATAAATGGAATCAATACTCTCACTGCTTTGGTTGCTTGATGACCTGGTCATCCCCGACATGCTCAAATCCTACCTCCAACCCTACCACCATCCCCATCTCCACCATCATCACCATGACTGTCATCCTTAGACTCCTCATCAATACTAGGTACCCACCCGCTCAGCTGGATTTGTGAATCTCGAAAATGGGTTCCAAGAAAACCAATCGATGTAATCATTGATCATCTTGGCATCAACAACATGCTCCTACATATCCCATGGTAAATGAGCCAGATCCTCGATCTCCTACCTCGCTGTCCTAAAATCAACAACATAATCCCGTAGTGATCTCTCAGCCTGAACCCGAGTATACATGGCTACACCCTGTGGCATACCCTGAATGCGCCTATAATGCCGTAATACTCTAAGAAAGAAAAATATATCTATAATGTGTGGTGTTTGACTAATCATCCATCGAGGATTGCACATATATGGAAGCTCAGTCACATCCTTTGGCCACGACTCACAACCTAGGTAAGGACACCATATAACTTGATCCATATCATCGATAACACAACTCCAATATTCCAACTTACCCATATGGGTCTGAAATACCATGCCCTCATACATCCAAACAAATGGCCATCCCTGGTCATGATGACGTGCTATAATAGGTCGTGTCCCTGGGAGATGCTCCCATGTCCAAAGCTGAAGTAAAATAGCTCCTGCTGAAAGAGTAGAAGAACGTCTATACACTACTGTATGCAACTCATGATAGAGCTATGCCAACACACATGATCCCCAATCAAAATGTTGAGACTAAGCCATCAAGTCCTCCAGAATAGGACCCTAGCTGACTGAAAATCCATGCCCTCATCGATCTGGTACGAGGAAGCCTTTGATCAAAGCACCCAAAACCACTAGCAAAACTGGGAAGGAATGGAATTGAGACCACTGAATGTGATCATCACCAATGGTAGGATCCTAGAAGATTCACCGATATGCTGCCTTGCCATACACCTGATCATAGAAAACCAACTTTCCTCAAGTTGGGATACACAGGATGTAGTAGACGTCCTCAGGGGTGATGGTCATCTCACCCATCAGTAAATAGAAAGTATTATGGTCAGAGTGCCAATGCTTTGCCATAGCTGTAAGAAGAACCCAATTCACTTGGAATCGAGGAAGAATGAGAAGGAAAGATAAACCACATCAGCCTATATGTCTCTGACCAAGAGCACTTAGGTCGTCAATCATGTTGAATGGACAAGGGTAGAAACTATGAACAACCAGTGACTTAAGCATTGCCTGCAAAAAGCAAGTTCAATTACATCAGTTTTGAAATCAGATATCATTTGAATTATCCTAAGTCAATCAAACATTTACAAACAAATATCAAACCACAATCAATTTTCTTGATTCTATTAAGAGAGGATGAAATTTTTTTATCATCATCCATCATCTAAATCTAGATTGACAATCAAACATTCAAACTATAACTAACTCAAACTGACATCTTATGACTCGCTATCAAATCAAGTTTATTACCTAAACCGATCAACTAATTGATGACGGTGAACAGTTTGGAAAACTGACTAAGGCATTTTTAAATTTTTCCTATCAGGGTAGAAGCACTATTTTAATGTTTAAAAGTGGTTAAAATCAAAAGCTCTATTTAAAAGAGTAAAAGTGCTATCAAAATCGTCAAACGCGCTAAAAAGTTTCATACGCAATAAATTTTTTCAAAAGCGCTACTTTAAAAATAGAATGCGCTATTACAAATTTTAAAAGTGAAAATTCATGCATACACACTAACCTAAATTTCAAAAGCGAATTGTGCCCTAGATCCTACGTGTAAAAGTGCAATTCTGCTTCATGGACACACTATTCAAATGCGCGAAAGCGCTAAAAAACTAGTAAAAGCGCTATTAAAAATTACAAACGTGCTATTTCATTTTCAAAATGCAAAAAAATAGGGTTTTTGCTAGAAAAATTCAAATATTTGGAAAACTAAATCATGAAATGAAAAACTAAGAGGTTTAGGCACTTACCGGAGGTTTGTGGGTCGGTGGCCGTAGATATTGTCGACCATGCTCGAACCTATGCTCTCTGATCGAGATCACCATCGCAAAAATCTCTGAAGGAGTTAGAGAAAAAAGTCAACTAGCAAAGTGAAAATGAATTATGAAAATGACTTTTTACCCCTTTATATAAGCTATTTTGACCTAAAAAGGGCATCTTTGACCAGAAAATGCCCTGGGACCCAAATTTTTCACCAAATCTACCAAACTAGGGGCATTTATCATCACACGAATGCAAAAACAATATCAGAAATGAAATCAAAATTCATTAAAAATAGACCTAATTAAACGTGAAATGACCTAAACCGTCAACCTTTTCAAACATCTATCAAATTTCATTTCATTTTCGAGGGGGCATACACTCGGGTAATCATAAACAAACAACAAAATCATCGAATCAAGGGCATGCCCATCAAATCTGAGCATAAATATTTATCAATTTTTTTTTGCTTATCAATCAAAAGGGGCATCAAAGATCATCTCAAATCGAACCAAGTACCATATCAAGGAATTGTCATCAAATAGACCATCAAGACATCAAATCAATCAGAATTGCATCAATCCTATCATCAGAATCAACATCTTACATCAAACATCAAGATCGACCATCGACAGAATTAGGACCTTATGTCAGTTGAATCAGGACATTCTTTGAATTGACACGCTTCACACGCCAACTCAAAGAGGGGCATTTGTAATCACCTGAAAATGGACATGATCAATTAAGTGAGAAATCAAGGCAAAGATCAACACAATTAAATACAATTCAATCAAATCAAGATCAAATCAAGGATAAATTGTAATTAAACCTAAATCCAATAATAATTGAAAATCAAAAGCTATCAAATCAATTTAAATCAAATAAATCATGATAAATCAATAAATTATGTAGTTAATCGAATTAATTACATAGTTTAATTTAAATCAAATCAACCCATTCAAGGGGTACACATGGATAAACAAATTAAATCAATTCAATTAATTAATTCCTATTTTCTCTCAACCACCAAATGGGAGAAAAATCAATCAACCAATATAAATTGAGAACCAAGCTCACATGGATCAAGCCAAAAATGAATCTCAATCACTCACTTGGATGATGAATCTTATCCACCCATTTCGTCTTCTTGTCCCAAGCTTTGAGGACAATCCATTTAAATTATCTCCAAATGGTGCAACCAAGGACTTAACTCCAACTCAATCATGATCAACTCAACTACACCCCCTACCCTTGCCAAAATATATAAAAGCAAGGCATAATTCACTCATAAATCATCTAGAAATATGAGAATAGCATCAAACCTCTTGCAATTTAGAGCTAGAAAGGCAAATATAGAAGCTAATTAGCATTTGAATTTAGAATTAACATTGTTATTAGCTTTGCTTATCATTTCTCATTTTAGGATTGTCACTAATGGAGGCTTGCTGAGAGCTTTATCATGAGCGTCCCTAACTAGAGATCCATAAAGTGCTTAATTGCTCTTCATTTGTTAAATTAGCTTATTCTTTGTGGTAATTTAGCTATTTTATTCATTTATTTACAATACTAACCCTATGAAGGTACTTTTTATAATACAAACCAACCATGATGTAAAACCTAACCCTAACGATAATCTTAATACTAAATCCTAAGTTGTAATCCTAATTATGATAAAACCCCCACCCTAATCATAATACTAACTATGATGTAATCCTAATACTAAACATAATCCTAAACCTAATTGTAAGCTTAACCATAACTGTAATCTTAAATCCTAACCATAATAAAAAATCCTAACCAAATCATAATACTATCCATAATGCAAACCCTTACCCTTACCTTAACTCTAATCTTAAACCCTAAACCCTAATCCTATACCTAACCTTGAACTCTAATCATAAACCTAACCTTAAACCCTAATCCAAAAATTAAACCCTAATCCAAACATTAAACCCTAATATTAACCCTAGAACTATGTCTAAACCGTAATCCTAACCCTAATCATAAGCCTAAACAAAAGACTAACTCTAATACTAATCTTAACCTTAATCCTAATATTGACCTTAACCCTAACGAAACCATAGCCCTAACTAAATCTAAATCTTCACTCTTAACCTAATTATAATTCCAATCCCAACCCCAATAGTAATTCCTTGACCCTTCCCTTAACACTGACCAAAACCCTATTCCTAACCTATAACCTATTATAATTATAATCCAAATGTTGACCCTAACCCTAACCATTATTCTACTCCTAAACATGACCATAAACCCAACCTTAACACTAAACTCTAACCCTAATCATAGTTAGTACTAAGTTAACATTAGGATTTGGGTTTGGCATTTAGGATTAGGGTTAAGATTAGGTTTTAACATTTAGGATGTAGCATTTAGGATTAGGGTTTATCATATAATATTAGGGTTTACCATTTAAGAACATGCTTTATCTTAGGAATTAGGATTTAGGGTTTACCAGTTATGATTAGGATGAGGGTTTAACATTTAGGATTAAGGTTACAATTAGGGTTTATCATTTAGGATTATAGTTGCGTAATGAGGATTAGGGTTTAATATTTATGATTAGGATTAAGATTAGAGTTTAGAATTTAAGATTAGGTTTTAGCATTTGGGATTAGGGTTTAACATGTAGGATTTACAGTATGGGTTTACATAAGGTTAGTATTATGATTAGCTTTAGGGTCAAAATTGGGATTTATCATATAGGATTAGGGTTTACATAATGTTTATGTTAAGGTGTGGTTTAGTATTATCACTATAGTTTAATCACTAATCCAAAACCATACCCATCACATGGACCCTAACCATATTTATAAGACCCTAGACATATTTGGTCACAACCTAAATATAATTCAAACCATAACCTTAATCTTGAATCCTAACCTAACCCTAATTTATATCCTAATTTAAATTCTAACTCTAATCACACTTCTAACCTAAACACTAACCCTAATAATAATTTAAAGCCTTGCACTAGCCATACCTTAAATTGTAACCCTAATGCTAACCATAGTGTGGACCTTAGAACCCCAACCATAATTCCAAACCTCAAATTAATTCCTAACCCCATGCCTAACCTAAACACTCACTCTAACCCCAACCATGATGTAAACCTTGATTTTAACCACAATCCTTAAATCTAAACCTATTTAAAAGAAAAAACCTAATCCTAACCATGATGTAAACATAACCCTAGCTATACTCTAAAAAATATCTCAAATCAAAATCTAACAATTGTGAAAACCCTAGCCAAGTAACCAAAATCCAAATGATAAATCTAAAACCTATCCCTAATCATAATCCCACCTCAAACCATAAACCTTAACCATATCCATAAATCTAATCCCAACCCTAACCCTAATCCAAAGCCTATTCATAATTCTAACCCTAACCCTAACCCTAATTCTATCTCTAACCCTAACATAATTCTCACACCAATATTAAACATTTACCATGACCATAAAGTGAAGCTTAACACTAAACCCTAGCCCCAATCAAAATATTAAATCTAAACCCAACTCTAACCATAATGCTAACCCTAACCATAATATAAAATTTAACCATGAAACAAACCTTAACCCCGAATATTAACCCTAATCAAATAAATTTATTCAATGTGTTACACACACTACAGGTGCTACTAGCTAATATATACTCTATATTTAAAATACGCCGAGATGCATCGAGGCGTTGAATTTTTACATCATTCACCTTTAATAGAGAAAAAAATAAAGTTGAAAAATTCAACGCCTCGATACATCTCCGTGTATTTTAAGTATAGAGTATATATTAGCTAGTCATAATGGTTTTGGTATTGTATGTGTATCAAGTTGTCGTTACTTTATCTTGCTTTTAGATCATTCATAGGAGATTACCAATCAATTTGAAGATATTATTTGCGGCAAGAATAATGCCAATAAGTTTGATTGCAACAATGAGCATGCATCGAGGCTATTGCCAACTCTATTGGTTGTTTCATAAAGGTGGATGAGTATATAGTTGCTATGGGTCTTTCTACCTTTGCACACATTTTGGTGGACACTGATATCTCCTCACCTCTCTATGGTGATGTGGTTCTTATGTTGGGGAATTAAGTCATAGACTTAAGCAGTGGATTATGAGGGCATCCCATTTCGATGTCATTGATGTTTTTTACTAGTCACTTGGCAATTGATTCTTCTCTCCTATAGTGTAAAGATGTTGGCGAAGAACATTAGATTGTCCTACCTTCTGATTCTTCCTTTGATGAAGAGTTGTAAGCTAACAATGAGGATGAAGCTCATGTTGTAAGTTTTGTGATGCTCTTGCTGCAAATTTGGGTGCTCTTATTGTAAACCACGAGAATACCACTCTTGCTCTTACTATTGCGACCCTTTTTGGTCGTGAGGACCCTTCTTTTCTTGCTGCTTCTGCTCCACTCCTGGTCCCCTCCAGTCTCCAACTGAAAATATACAATTTATCAACACTGTGACCTTGGTGTTGACAATTGTTTGAATGAAGTCTCATTAGAAGCTCCCCCTTGTGGTAGGAATCCCAAGGACAATATTGCATGGATAGTTTTTTGACGACATAGGACAACTAGTTCTTTGAACTCACATTCTTCTCTACATGCAGTGAGTGAGCTTCTCTCCCACTCTTGAGGAGGGCTACCAACCTTTGTGCTAGTATGTTATTTATATTTTGTATTTTGGTTTTGCTAGCACCTTTATTGTTAGTGTGCTATTATTGTAAAAACTAGCACCCCTACTTTTGTTCTGTTCTCTTTGATGGTATTTTGGTTTTTCCAACAACTTTACTATTAGTGTGTTGTTATCATAAAACTCAACACCCTTACTTAGGTGTCGTTGTTCTCTTTGATGCCTTTGGGTTGTGGTTGTGAGGTCTAACCTCCTTGTTAGGCTGCTAATTTTAATAAAAAATAATGAGCATGCATTAATATTAATCTCACCTATCATGATGAATATGGACCATGAGGAATATGACTATGCAAAGACCAAGAGTAGTGAGAGATGAAACACTAATACATTTGAGGTCAATTTTCTACCTTTAATTTCGACCAAGGCCTTTTTTTGGCTTGTTAGATTCAATTTTTTTTAGTTTATGAGCCTGATTTGGTCAAAATTTGGCTTTTAATGTTTATGCTAGCCCAATTTGGTCAAAATTTGGCTTTTAATGTTTATGAGGCCTGATTTGGTCGAAATCATTTGGTATAAACAAAAAAAAAGGGTTCGATAGATCATTTGATCACTCTTTGGGTATTGTGGGCAGGAGGTTTGGGGGTCTGGGAACACTAGAGCTAGTTGAGTTGAGTGTGTTTTTGCTATAGGTTCTTCCACATTTACCCTTACCTTGACATTTGCCTTGAATCATTTGTTGCAGGTTCTTACCCTGCATTGACATTTTGACACATTTTTGGGCAACATTAATCCATTTTTTCCCCTAAATAGGTATGCGCTCCTTATATACCTCTACATTTTTGTCTTTCATAGCTCTATTTAGTATTTTATAGCTCATTTTTGGGAAACATTCTTGTCCATTTACATGGCTAGGGTTCCATTTCATTTCAAAGGAGAGGTATATTTTAATTCAAGGCCCAACTAGAGAAAAATGTAATGTTTAAACCGAGCAAGTGAGGGGTGTTTAAATTGTCATCCGATACCTTTCTCACACCAGCATTATCTAGAATTGAATCAATATCCATTCATCCATCTATCCAACTAGAGAAGGAATATATAGAGACAGAGAAATAATGGGAATTTATAACAATGCTTTTGATTGAGGTTGTGTTCTGTATAATTTGGTTGTATATTAAAACCCATCTTTTGAATTTCCAGTGGCATTTAAGGTATCCAAGCGGAGTAGAGCTAATGTAAGTCTGAAAACTCTTCACATGGTTCTTTATCGAAGGTGGGTAAAGGTAACTTTTATAATCTGACACATAACACCTATTGTTAGTATATATGGTCTCTTTTAGTTTGATCTTCCATTTTCTGCATCTACGCAATTTCATTTTGTTTTTCCTTATTTGACTTGTGTAGAGCTTTTGAATGGTTTTATTTTATATGCAATCATGAGTATTTTGAACAACCATTTTTAGTTTATGTTGATTTATTGCAATTATTTACATAAGTGACATCAAAGCACAATACACTATATAATCATATCTTTTGTTTTCTTTAGCATTGAGTATTCCTATTTGTAATTTTCATAAAATTTTAGATAGTGCACTGGCAGAATTCTTCACTGTTATTTATTTTATTATCCTCTTTTCACTTTAATTAAATTTTTAAGAGTGCACTAGCAGAGTCCTTGTTATTTCTTTTTGTATCCTCTATCAAAATTCCAGATCTTCAGTGTTATTTTTCAAGATTAGGATAATTTGAAGACATGGAGAAGAATGAAAGTCATCCTTGTGCATGGAATCATATCAGAAATTGGCTTAAAATTTTGTAACAGAAGTCTAACTATTAATAGGTTGTGCCACACATTCTGATAATATCATTACCCAACCACTTCAAATGGATTCACTTTTGACTCTTTGAGTCATTGTTAGAATTAGTCTCAGTAAGCTCCTCTAACGAAGAAGCCTACTCCTTTGGTTTTTAATGCACAAATTAATGCAGTTATGTTTAGTGTTATACAAAATAACTTCTCTAAGCATGTTATAAATTTTCAGTCTTGCTATTTGTTCACATGGGGAATTAGATGGGTGATATGATGTTAACTTACCCAATTTGTCCAATTTGTAGATGTTAACCAAGTGTTTAACATATATGCATCTTTGACTATTACATTCTCATGGGCATACACATATCCTAGAGAATTAACCCATACTAGCACGCCTCCATGGAATATGGTGTTATAAGCCATGTTGGTTGGCATCATTCAAAGGAGATGTTTGCATTAGTTTTCTGATAATTATCTACCCATATTAATTAGGATTATGGCTTTACATTTAACATTTTCATTTTAGAACACATGTAGTGCCCTTGGAAACCTTCAAATCCAAATAAACCTTCATGGGCAATATCAATTTTATAGTTTGTCACTTTTTTCTACAACACAAGTGATTACTATTTAAAGAACTTAGGAGTGGTTTGACATGAGGCTTAGAAATTATAGCCTTGTCAGTTTTATGTGTATGGTGAGGGCATGGGTGGGGCATATAAATCATCAAGGTTAGGGTTTGTGGCACACAAATTGAAGACACTTAATGACTTTGAGAAAATATTTTATTTTTTACTTCCTTTACTTGGGGGTTTATGGAATTCTTAGGGATGTCATGGAGTCCCCTAGTTGCACCCAAACCAAGAGGCTGTGTTGGAAATTCCCTTAGGTCTTGAGTCGTGGTAGTGGGATGGTGGGGCAATGCCCATTTTAGCTTGTATCATAGGCTGTCAATTGATTGGTAGTTTGATTAGGAACTTCAAGTTTGTTAATGAATGTAATTGTGATTCAACTCTTGATGTGGTTGGAAATTCCTATGCTACAATGTTACAGTTTTTGATTAAGGTAACAATAGGTTTTGAAGGGACCCCGAAACCCTTTACATAACTAGAACTTAAGATAAAACTATAAGGGTTCCAAAGATACAACAGTCTAGCCAAAATAGAGGCCTAGACACCCCAAACCCCTCACTAAGAACACCCCATTATACTGCACAAGATAGACCAATGGAAAATAATAGAACAAAGGAAGGGGACTAAAGTTTTGATCCCTTCTTGTGGGACTAAAGGATCATGTCAAAAGAGGGTGGAGATCTCTTAGAATGTTTCCCTTTAACAATAATCCACCCATCTTCAACTCTAGCTACCTCATCCTGCCAGCACTGCGAATCCAAGATTGAAGAACCAACACCCAGCAAAGGTGTTGGAACAACTTGCGAATCACCCAGCAAAGGACCATCATTACTCCCAATCGAGGGATAAACAATAGGAGGATCAAAAACATCAGGACCAACACTAGTTGAAACCCAAGTAGGGATAACAAAAATGAAACCCATTGAGCAGCCAACAGAGGCCCATGCTCCATCCATCAAAGAATTAGGAAGAGGACCAGCAGACGGGTGAGCATTTCCAACTAGCAAAGTAGGAGAAGGAACAAAATCAACCAAAGGACTAGCAGAGTCAGGGCCAACAATAACCTGCTCAACCACTTGTGAGAAGCTCCAATGGGAAGATACCTTCTCCACCGTATAGTGCTGAGAGGAGGCACTCTTCCACCATGAAGAAGTCTTTTTAAATCTTTGAATATGACATTGAGAAGCAACATGAACAGTCTTAAAGCATCTTCTACATCTGAAGGGGAGGTCTTCATAGTCCAATAACAAAATCTAGCTTCTACCCTAAGGAGAATAAAGTTTAATCTTTGATGGCAGGCCTATAGAGGTATCAATATCCACCAGGATACGAGCATAAGTAGAGTGGAATATGTCCAAATATTTCTCATCCACCATTAAAATTTCCCTAATAGCATGCCCCCATAGTCTCCATAATGGAATCAATCCAAAGATGGAGGGAAAGATGAGGAAGCCTAACCTAGATAGGTTGCATATCAAACAATTCAGAAGACGAAGAGAAATCAGGATGCCAAGGTTTTAACAATAGCATAAAATGATCCTCCCAGCTAAATAAATTTTCACACAAAATAGATTTTCTATCATCAACATTATCAAATTTAGCCACAAAAAAGCCTTTAGCCATTGGGAAAATATGGACTATACCAGAGATTAGGGGTTCCCAATGTCTGGAAATCCAGGAATGAAGATCAAGTAGAGAGGGCCATAAACCCTTGAATTTTCAAATCAACCCATGCTCAGAAAAAACAAAAGCTGTCACATCAATCTCAGAGAGAATGTCCTCGTCCAACTTCACGACAATATGGTTGCAAACTGGGAAAGCATTGTTATGAATGCCATCTGTAGAAGAGTGACTATGAGCCTTGGGCAAGGGGACTAGTGAGGGCTGACCCTACAATGAGGGCACCACAAGGGGAGTAGGAGCATCTGTAGACTTCCATGCATTGACCACCGTAGAAGCTCTAACGGGTGCCAAAACAACCACTGCTATAGATTCCTTTTCGGGCACAAAGGAAGTGGAGGGGGAATCAGGAACCAATGTAGTCACTGCTACAACCTCCGCCTGAGCCCTCAAAGATGCGACAAGAGTAGAAAGCACTTCTGGAGCAGGAGCGGGAGACCCCATTTCAAACTCTTATTTTGAATGATTGCTATGATGTTACAGTTACCATAATCAAAATTTCAATTACATATTTTTTAGAATTGTAAAGAATGCTACTTGATAGGGCTATTGATGCATGGTGGAAATATGTTGTTGTTGCTAAATGGAAGAAATGATTTAATTTATAATTTTGGCTAGATATGTTTAGCTTAATATTCTAGTGTTTATCCAAGTTTTAAGGAATGGGGGGATAAGGTTTTCTGGCAGGGCAACCTTTTATCATTTTTTGGTGATGATGATTTAAATTCACAAAAATGAATGTGTGAATTTATGGAATAGAAAGTACCAAGGATAAAAATACCCAATTTGTTGGTTTGAGTACATGATTGGGTATAGGTTTTAGTTTTGGATTTTTTTCCCTCGGGTATGGCTAGGTAAGGCCTATTGTATATGTTAAAAATATATAAAAAATGCCCTTAAGTTGTAAGTAAATAAAGGTACACATTTGAAATCATAGTTAATAGTTATAAAATATTGATAATCCTACTAGTTCATTGATATTTTATAACCAATTTAAAATAGTTAATGCTAAACTATAAGCAAGAATTTGGATCTTGCTCTTCATTCATTTGGTTCATTTGAACAATAAGCAACCATGGTGCCACTCTCATTAGTTGCATCGAGCCATGCAATAGATGCATCCATATGTAGGATAGGTGTTGCCAATGGGAATGCACATAAACCTTTTTTTTATTTTTTATTTTTAAATTCTATTTATTATTTTTGGCAACTAATTGGTTGTGGACAACCTAGTATGTACTCTAGTTTTAGTTAACTGAAGAACTCAAAACTTGTTAAAATTTGAGTAGTTAAATGACTCTTGTAATTAAAAAAATGTAGTATTTAGCTACAAAATGTATTAAGAATGTTAAAGAAATAAAAAATGCTTGTGTTAGAAGTTTGATTGCAAGAGGTTGGAGGAAAATATAACCTTCCCTGTCAAGATACCAACATTTTAGCATACTCCTTGTGCTTGTTTTAGAGAATGTTAATTCTGTGATAACATGAAATTGGGGAACACATTCATAACTATCCTTGTACTTTTCAGAGGGCAACTTTTTCATAACAGTGGTTGCTAATTCACTACCTATAGTGTTGTGATCAAACGAAACTCGCTCAAGAACACTAAGTTGTTAGTTCCAAAATACAAACATAATAGAAGGTAATACTTTAATATATTAGTTTTGACCAAATAGTTAATATGGGGCAGTTTGTGAGAACAAAAATGTGTTAAGTCCTCGTGCAGAAATACAAATCCCAAAAACAACTTGAACTTAGTACTAACATTGAAATCACTAAACTCGTCATGTAGAGTACAATCAAAATTTCCTATAATTCATCTTTCCATTAATAGAACTATAGTGTTGTGATCGGACCAAACTAGTTGAAGAACACTAAGCTGTTAGTTCCAAAATAGAAACATAATAGAAGGTAAGACTTTAATATAACAGTTTCAACCAAATGGTTAATATGGGGCAGCTTGTGAGAACAAAAATGTGTTTAAGTCCTCGTGCAGAAATACAAATCCCAAAAACAACTTGAAATTAGTTATCCCTACAACAAATAATCTGAACTCAAGAGTACTATTTATTGCATCAACAAAGAGTTCCAATTTTAAAAAGAATAAGCCATAGACTTAGACTAATCATAATGTTATGCCAGCTATCCAACCTTATACTTTTATTTATATTCAGACAAACCTTAAAAATTGTATATTTATGTCTTTAATACATTTGTTCTTTCTAAAACATAGTTGAATTGGATTCCTTGAGTTTTGTTTAGTTAATATAAAATTGGTTTGTTGAATTTTCAGTTTCAGATCCAGCAATTGTAATAATTTTTGGGTGGATTGGATTCTTTTTTTTTAGGGGTTTTAAGCCCTAAATGGAATCCTTTTATGCTTTTGAACTTGTGAAACTAGAAGATGACTTTTGGCATTCTAGAAAATTTCCAAATAAATAATATTGTAATGAATAATCATTTGCATTGATTTTATATAATGAGTACACAGAGTAAATTAAGCATTAATATACATATGAAGAATATGCGTATGGAAATTATATGAGAGGAATATGTGTGTTTCATTTTGGGATTGATGATACAATTTTGAAAAACAATGGTGGTGTTGTGTTGAATTTATTTATCTTCATCTAAATTTTGATGGTGTTTCAAAATCTGTAAAGTTTTAAGAAAATGGGTGATGTCAAATTGAATTTATTTATACTCATCTTAAATTTACTATGAATCTAATATCTCATATAAAAAGTGAATATAATCATCTTAAATTTACTATGAATCTAATATGTCATATAAAATGTGATTTGTAATATGTGAGAATGATTTAATAAGTATGTCTAAAGATTTACTTATCTTTATGATATCTAAATTTATTAAGGTTATGTTTAAGAATATCTTTGAGGAGATTATTGACTTGATAAGAAAGCATGTTCTCCAAAGTCAAACCTGTTGGTGGATTAGATTAATGGCATGCGTGATACCAAAGACTAGCATTCACAAACATGTAAATAGCCTATGTAGTGATGGTACACATTTGGTTTATTTATTGTTCTTTAGAATTGGAGTGTGTTTTAAAAAGAAAATCAAGGTGCACATTAAATTTGTGAGCATGTTGCACAAAATTTGTACTAGCCAACTATAAAAAACTTGTTGAAATGAGTAGGGAAGTTGAAATTTGAATTTTATAATTTGAATTTCAAGTTCAATCCTATCTAAAAAGGAATATAGAAATGAACCATGGAAAATACATCAAAGATCTTGAGTTTAATTATGAATGTGCAAAAGTAATTCTAAATGTTGTAAATCAAAATGAGGAGAAGATAAATATGGATATGCATTGGGCTTTAATGCAAAACCAAGTACAAAAACATGTCACTTGTTGATATGTTTTTGCATTAAGTCATTCATGTCAAGGAAGATAGAATAAATAAATGGGAAATGACATAATTATGTTAATTCTAGGTCATTACAAATTCTTATGTGGAAAGGAGTACCACTTACCTTCTCTTAGGATTAACTTATAATATTAGTAAAAGTACTTATTCTAGCTTTTAATTTCACCTATTGCTAGCAATCATTTTATGATCTTCTTGCTTTAGCATTTATGTAAGGATAAAATATCTTACCATGTTCATTTAACCCCTCCTTTATATCACTTTGTGTGGATCTCATAAATGTGTGGTCTTAACAATTAACATGGATCCTTTGTCACACTCACTTATTTGTTTCCAATTCATATCTACCAACCACCACTTGACATTTCTCTAATCCTTGCCATATGCATCCCATAAAATGTCTTTTTGTGTAGCTATGCCATAAGTATGGTTGTGCCCCATAAATAGAATTGCATATACCATTTTTTCACACTAGCCAATTCATATCTAAATTTATCAATTTGATGCTTAAGAACACCTTTGAATATATCACTAACTTGATATATGAGCATGTTCTTCAATTTTTTAATGTAATTGGGTTGGTCAAGTTGTTAATGATAACCATTCATGATTAAGCTCACCAAAATAATCATAAATGATTATTTTGGTGAACAACATAATTATCATTTGTTATGAAGGGTGGCTGATTACTAATGAAATTTCATCCATGGTGGTTGATTATTAATGTTAACATTATTGTTTTTGCAAATTTGCATTCTAACCAATTATGAACTTAAAAACCTTAATCACATTAAAATACTAAGTCCAAATTATGGTGGAGGAAAAATATTAGGAAAGATGATTTGGGAAGGAATGTGCAAATTGGTTGGCCCAATCTAGTGAGCATGATTTGTGTGTGTATTTGTAAATTGTGTATAATCTTGTAATATTTTATTATTTTTGATTATATACAAGATACTACTAATGCTTGTATGTTTACATTTTGTATATTTATAGCCTGAATAATTGCCTGTGAAGAAAGTCCACACCTGACAATATGAACCCAGAACAAAATAATGAGACAATTGCTAGATTGTGGTCTCAGTTCCAAAGAAAAATTGATAAATGTAATTGTCCTTGCAAAAAGTGTAAGGGCTTAAAGAATCAAAGAATTCTAATCACAACAACCCAGAATCATTGTAGGCAACATGGTCACATTGAAGGGGGACATAATTTTCATTGATTGGTGAATGTGGATTTCCAATTGGAGGGACATGGAGGTGTGAATATCCAAGCTGAGGATAATACTCTCATGGAAGAAGATGATCATGTGGCAGAGAACATAATTAAAGATGATGGCATTAGTGTAGTTGATAATGTGCCAGAGGACATGATTGAAGAAGATGGTATTGGCGTAGCTGATCAAGATGATGGTACTAGCACATCTGATAATGATGAAGAAGATGGTCTTGATATACCTATACTTGAAAAGGAATACAAGCCCCTATACCAAGGCTCCCAAAAAACTCTTCTCTCCGCTATAGTGTTGTTGGTGAACCTGAAGGTTATGAATGGTTTATCCAGTGTAGCAATGTCACGTATGCTAAGGTATGCCATTTTTTTCATCTTCAATGTTAGCATACCATTACTATTCATTATATTAAAAATTCATATTTGTTGTCGTAGGTTGATAGGTGAGTTTGTGTTACCAACATCAAACATTCTGCCTCATTCATACCAAGAATTATCTACCATTATGAATCAAATTGGAATGAAGTATTAGACAATACATGCATGTCCCAGTGATCACATTATATATCATAAACAACATGAATTTGCAATAGAATGCCCTGATTTCCATATTAGTAGATATCAGTAAGATCAAATAACAAAAAAGGTTCCTCACAAGGTTCTTCGGTACATTCCCATTATTCCACATCTTCAATGATTATTCATGTGCACTAGCTTGGCACAATTTATGGATTACCATGCACATAATAGAAGTCAAGATGACTTTATGCGAATGCCTGTGGATGGTTCTGCATTTAAAGATAGAAACAACATGGCCACACTTTAATGAAGAACCTCTTAATCTCAAGCTTTCATTGGCAGCGAACAGTGTCAATCCATTTGGAGATATGAGATCTGTTTATTCAGTGTGGCTTATTTTTGTTATTAACAATAATATTCCTCCTTGGATGTCCATAAAGAGGGAGCACATAATGTTGTCAATGATTGTACCAGGTGTTTTTTCATTTAATAGTTATCTAAATTAATTTATAAACACTGCATCAAAATGTTCATAATAATTATATAATGTTTTTGCTCATTCAACTAGGTAAGTACCAAGTTAAAGATATGAACGTGTATATTGAGCCCCTTATTGACAAGTTGTTGAAGTTATGGAATGGGGTCACTATTTATGACATCTCTAGACCAATAGGACAAAGATAATTTCAATTCCATGCAAAGCTTGTATGGACAATACATGATGCCCCTGGGCTAACTCATTTTTGCGGTATGCTATATATTGTTAAGGTCACATATTTTTGGTATGTTATAGTGCTTACACATTATTGTTGTATGTTTAAGTTGCACATGATAATTGTACATGATCCAATTGTATGGTATCTTTTAGGTCTTTAGACAGAGGGTAAATTCACATGTCCAGTTTGTGGTCCGAAGATGAAATCTCGTCATTCAAGAAGTTTAGGAAAGCAGGTGTTCGATGAGTTTAGGAACTTTCTCCACAATAATCATAAGTATCAAATTATCAAAAAACATCTTTTTAATGGGAAAGAAGAGACAACATCAAGGCCACGAAGAATGACACCTCGTCTATGGAAGTTGGAATACAATAGACTAAATCGCTGAGGTAATGTCATTCCATTTGATGATTTTTGTTTGAAATTTATATTTTGATATTATCTTTTATTTACTAATGATGTAATTGATGCTCGTGAAGGTCGTCAAGGCATCAATGACCAACTTCCTAGAGGAATAAAAAGTTATCCTAGTCAATTTAGTAGGTTTTTGTACTACAAGGATCTCCCAATCGTGCATTTTTTTGATGCTATGCATATTGAAAAGAATGTAACAAAGACACTATGGAAAATATTGGATGGAAGGTGTGACAAGGAAAAAATTACCAAAAATTGTAATGACATTCATGAATCCAATCATGCATTGAAAAATTTCATTGAATCAAATAGCAATGGAGACCACATAAATACGAGTGCCCTTCCTTGGTTATTAACTGAGCATCAAAGTGATGCATTAAAATAAGTCATAAAAAAACAAAATTTCCAACAGGATTTGCTACAAATATAAGCAGTCTTGTATCAAAGAAAGGTGATTTTGGGCCAGGGTTGAAAACACATGATTGGCATACCTTCATCAAAGTAAGTCATGTTCTCTATTTACAATATATTTATAAAATTGCATGTACTTTTTATTGTATTACTTTACAATATATTGAAAAGATCATTTTTTAATTATTCTAGTACGTCCTACCTCTATCCCTCCCACACCAGTTTGACAATAGTGTTAAACAAGTTATATACGATCTTGGAAAATACATGAGGTTAGAAGTGTTATTTCTTAGACTTGTTGTACATATATTATATTTATGACTTGCTTTACTTTTTAAGTAATTTATTGTATATTTTTTTCTAAAATATTGCTTATATGTTCTTGCGAGTTGAATCACTCTTAAAAAACAATCTATTTGGTTTTGCAAATTTATACTAAAATCTCTTTGGTATGTATTAACTTCAGAATAAGTTTTCTTATAAGCTAATGAGATTTGATGAAGAGTCTTATATTTGAAATATATAAAAAAATATGAAGTGCACCTTAAAATTTCTAGTAAAAGAAATTTTAAAAAAATCGCAAAGAATGAGAGACATGTAAAACATAATGGAGATAAAAAGAATTTGTTTGAAGACCAAAAGATTTAGAATGTTTTGAAGAAATGTGATACATTTGTTTAGCTTATGGAAAACCTTACGGGAGAGATTATATTAGAAAAAAAATTGACTAATAAGATGAAAAATAAAAAAGAGTATGACATTAGATGATCCTTTTAGTAAGAAATATCATTGAGATTACTTTTCTCATTGAAGACATTAGTTGAAGGAAATTCAAATTTCAGATTTGCATTCATCAAAAGTTTGAACAAAACAAATAGAAGATTGACTTTGTTATGTCATCTATAATCAAATTGAATAACATGACAAAATAAATGAGAGAATGGCTAAAATTCACTAGGCAATAGAGTCCATTTGATGATTGGTTCACTAATGCACATTTTGTGTTACATGCCTTAACATGTCTTTTTTTATGATATATAAAAAGGGTTATATGTGGATAAATTTTCTTTAAAGTATAGACTCTAATTTTTATTTCCTGTCTTCATAATGGTTTTGCTATCATATGTGTATCAAGTTCTTATTACTTTATCTTGTTTTTAGATCATTCATAGGAGATTACCAATCAATTTGAAGATACTATTTGTGGCAATAATAATGCCAATAAGTTTGATTGCAACAATGAGCATGCATTGAGGCCATTGCCAACTCTATTGGTTGTTTCATAAAGGTGGATGAGTCTACGGTTACTATGGGTCTTTCTACCTTTGCACATATTTTGGTGGACATTGATATCTCATCACCTCTCCATGGTGATGTGGTTCTTATGGTGGGGAATTAGGTCATAGACTTAAGCAGTGGCTTATGAGGGCATCCCATTTGGATGTAATTGGTGTTTTTTACTGGTCACTTGGAAATTGATTGTGCTATCCTACAATGTAAAGAAACTAGCGAAGAACATTTGATTGTCTTGCCTTTCAATTCTTCCTTTGACAAAGAGTTGTAAGCTAACAATGAGGATGAAGCTCCTGTTGTAAGTCTAGTAATACTCTTGTTGCAAATATGGGTGCTCCTGTTATAAACCATGAGAATACCACTCTCGCTCTTACTAGTGCGACCCTCTTTGGTCATCGGGAACCTTCTTTTCTTACCACTCTTTCTCCACTCCTACTCCACTCCAATCTCCAACTGACAATATACAACTTTATCAACACTCCGACCTTGGTGATAACAGTTATTTGAATGGAGTCTCATTTTCTGCTCCCCATTATGGTGAGGATCCTAAGGATATTATTGCATGGATAGTTGTTCAAGGATGTAGGAAAAATACTTCTTTGAACTCACATTCTTCTCTACATGTGGTGAGTGAGTTTCCCTCCAACTCTTGAGAAGGGCTACTAGTCTTTGTGCTAGTATGTTGTTTATATTTTGTATTTTTTTTTGCCAACACCTTTACTGTTAGTGTTCTATTATTGTAAAAACTAGCACCCCTACTTTTGTTTTGTTCTCTTTGATGGTATTTTTTTTTTTCCAACAACTTTACTATTAGTGTGTTGTTATTGTAAAACTTGTTAGCACTATTCTGAAATTTTTCATCCTCATGCTAAATTTTTTGAAAAATTGGTTTTAAAACCTAGCAGTAGGTATTATGATGGAAACCTTAGCTGGTCCTAGCATTGTTATGTTTGAGAGTTACCTTTTTGCTCATTAAAATTTCCAAATAAACATGTGCAATATTGACCCCTTTTAAAGTGACCACTTTATGTGTTATACTACTAGGTTGTCCAACGGGGTCCCTTTTTAATATTTCTTTCAAAGCCTAAGTTTCCAGTTAATATTTCCAAGTGACTAACATTTTAAAATGAGTGGTTGTCGTTAAATCTTGAGGCTCCCAGTGGTCAGAGTTTCTGACATGCAATTTAGCAACGGGTTGACATATTTCTCAATAGGCCCATCTTCGGTGTTGTGCTGATGATTAAACAATGGAATGCATCAATGACTGTTGTTATACCATTGGGTCGAGTTGACTTCTTTTAAAGCTTTGTGGTATAGCAATGATAGTTCGATTCTATATGAAGGATGAGATATGAGGTGGGCCCTAAATTGCCATGTCACATTGATATGGTTGTTTTCTATTGGTTGGAATAAGTTGTGATGTGGTAGTCGACAAGGTGTTTGGTACTAAGAAAGAAAATGAGAAGGACCCGCCTGCCTGTTTTTGTAAACATGGTAGTTTATGACTCAACAAAGGGTTAAGTGAAGCATTAAAGTGGGGTTGGCCTTCTCAGATAGTTAAAGCTCGAGCAGATCCTGTGGTTGTCAGTATACCGCTGGGATAAGGTGCATGATTTTTAAAGCCTGCGGTATAGCGATGATTGTTTGATCTTGTTTGTAAGATGTGGACTGAAAGGTGGGTCCTCAGTCACCAAGTCACGCTGATATGTTTGTTTTTGATTGGCCAAAAGTAGGAGGTGACCTGTCAGCTATCAGTATGTTTAAACACCAAGGAAGAAGTTAGGGTCCCGCCTGTTGATTTATGAAATGTGGCATTTGTTGATTTGATAAAAGGGTTCATAAAGTAAAGGTGGGACCAAGGTTTTTAGATTTATGATGATCATCTGATTAAGTTGCATCAATAATTGTCACTATGTCTCAACCAAGTAACCTTGACATGTTTCTATTATCACTTTTGCGACAGGTTGACACCTGTCCACCCCGATCAAAGCCAAAGATAAGTTAAAGTTTTTTGCACATGCTTTTTTAAAAAATGTTCTCATTGGTCGAGAACTGATCTAGGGAAAAGTAACATAGGGTTACGTTGCTGAACTTGTTAACCATCTGATGCGCCAAAAATTAGAAAGGATCGATGGTTCAAATTTGAATTTTCACTCTGTGACATTGCTCGCGTCCTATGAATGTTGAGGCCACTAGTTTTCAGTAATGGTGAACTTAATGAGCTTTGTGTGGATGAATTGCAAATTGTGGACAAGACATTATATACCCCAATTTGATTATTGCATTCTTTACCTCTTTCAAAAGCATCTTGGCAAACTGGATTATTTTCTAGAGCGAAATTAAGCAGAGTTTTGCAGGCGCCTGGTAGGTCATATTTCTAACTCAAGAATTGTTTAAGGCTTTGAGGAAATTGTAAAGGAATTGTGTTGTTAGCTGGTAATATTTAGGGTTTTCTCTGGTATTTGTGCATTGTTTTGAAAGCCCTAGTTAAAATGCTGCCAAAGAGGGAGTTGTCTGGGAAAACATAATATAAAGATAGGGGTGTTTTTGAAGACTTGGTGCAATTTCTCCCCATTCAGACAATGGGGCAACAAGACTGAAGGAATTAGTCCCAAGGAACCCTAGGGATTATGTAAATAATGGGCTCCATGACAGAGGAAACTGGATGAGGGATGCTAGGGTGGGAGAGGATCACAATGGTCTTATTTTGTTTAGGTCAGCGTATTCACAGAGGAATTCATGTGCCCCCCTTAGTAATATTTGGCAATTTGATATAGGGAAGTTGGTTGTCCCTAGAGTGTTTATGGATGCAGAATTGTTGATTCAAATTGCTAAGTGTTATGATCCTGTGACTAAATGCATCAAGGATGTGAATGGAAATGACCTAATCAGCATTACAAAAGATGAAATCAGGGAGGTATTCTCATTGAATGACCCTTCTATTGGGTTAGAAAAGATAGATTTTAATGAGGTCACTGAGATATATGAAGCTCAGAAAGATTATTTAAGGACAGGGCCTCTAAGGGATTTCCTTGGCCAGATTGGATCAATGTGTGTCATTAGCCCAAGTACACCAGAGCCTTTTAGGTTGGATCTATTTAGAAAAAATGCACAAGGTTTTTAAAAATGTTTAACTCATATCTTAGGACATGATGAGGCAACCCATATGCCAGTTCCATATATGTTTATGATGGTGTAGTCTCTCCATCTTTAGTTGGCACTAATCTTTGACTTTGCCTCTCACTTGACTGACCTAATCCATGAGGGATTGATGGGGATAAAAAATATGAAGGTTAGTAGGCCCTTTGGGTGGTACTCTATGCTGATGCATATGTTCTTGTATAAAGGTGAGCAGTTTTTCAGTTCAACAGTCAACATTATCAAATAGAGGAATGGGGAAACTCTCCCAGTTCAGTTATGGACCACAGTTTGTCATGGGATAGAACTGATGTTAGTTTTATTATATTTGATAGGGATTTTGCGTCAAGTCTTAGGACATTGTTGTTTTTTGACAATCCAAGAATCCCAAGGGAATTGTTAAGATTGATTAGGCCAAAGGAATACTGTCAGGATATTACCATAGTTCATAATTTTGGTGATATTATATTATATCCAGTTTTTATAGTTTTTCAATTATATGGTTGCAAGAAGGCACCATACATTTTTCCCTACCAAGTTCCATTGAAGATAGGATATGTAGAAATTTTAAGGCAAATTGGTGACATGCAGGAAACTACTCTCACCAGTAAAGAAAGAGGGACTTTCTTCCCAGATATCATAATTGCACATCAATATGTTAGCACTAAAGGAGGATGGGTGCATTTAAACCAAGTCTTGCAACCCTATAGGATGCCTACTACTGCAGTTAGATGTGCAGACAATGAGGGTTTCTTGTCAGGAATTTTTAAGGAGAAGATAAGGTGTGCTCTTATGGAGCACCAATTGTATTTTCCTAAGGACATAATAAGGAATGAGTTTGACCTCAAAACTCAAGAAATTAAGAAGGAGAAATGGATAATCTACAAAAAGACTATAGACTTTATCAAGAATTTTGATAAAACTTATGACCCATTGAAAGGTTTTGAGCCATGGGCTAGAAAAGTTGAGGCTCTTATGGAGCATTTCAAAGGGATCATGCATGCAGTGAATGAGAAAAGAGATGTGGTAAGCAAAGCAGACCTTGAGAGAGCTTGGCATATTTTAAGCCAACCAGGATATACAAAGTTGACCCCGAAGAGAATTTACATTGTACAAAAGAGAAGTGGTTATACTGTTCTTCTACCAACACAATAGAGAGATGAGAGCCTTCCTTCTACTTCAAGAGGAAAGAGGCCTATGGATGATCAAAAAATGTATGGACCCTCTCCTAAGAGGCAAAAACAAGAGGAATCAAGGCCAGAACAAAATGTTTATTCTCCTTCTCAATCCCCCTTACACCTAGGTGAACATGGGGTAGCTGAATAGTTAGTGCAAATGAGGAATGAGGGAAACATTTTCATTTCCAATGATAAGTTGTAGGAGGGAATAATGAAGGCACCCAAAGAAATAGCAATGGATTTGACTATTGTAGAGTTTGAGGGTAAGAAAATTGACCCTATTTTGAAACAGGCTAGTGATTCTTTTATTGCTGATGACAAGTTTGTAAAGACTAGGGCATTTTTTCAATTTTTATGGAGAGTGAAAATAAGTCAGTTTAAAGAAATTTTTGAAAAGAAGAAAGAAGAGTTCCCTGATAGGGACATAACATAGACTGAAAATGAAACCAAGGGAGAAATGATAAAACAATTTGAGAAGATTACTCCTGAGGAGGGAAGGGCTATGGTCCATACTACAGGGGTGTTGATTCTTCCAGAATGGGATATTGTAGATGCAATAATTTTTTATCAAGTCAGGAAGAGCAAGATAAAAACCCTCACCACTACAAAACAAGCACAACAAGCTGCTAGAGGTATTTCTTTTTTAGATGATCATGCTACCCTAGTTATGTGGTCCCTTAAGAGGGAAGAGAACAAAGGAAAAAGAGAGGCTCTCTCTTCAGAGTATGCTAGAAATTTGTTAATGCAACGAGTAGGTGAGACTTCTGGTGTAGAGGCTTCAAACCTCATTTTAGAGACTACCAAATTTAATGTTAAGGTGGCAGAAAAGGATGCACAAGAGAAGGAAGAGCTAAGGCTTAAGTTTGAAACTATACTTAAGTCCTATAATGAGCTTAAAATAGAGCTGATCCAAAAAGACAAGTTGATTGCAGAACTGTCAGGACCCCAAGATCACAGGTCACCCTAATTAATGATAGCTAATAGACCTGTAGTAGCTTCTTCATCAAGCCATATCATTGAATTTCCACCATCACCATACCCAAAGACAAACCTAGATGCAAGGCTCAGCTGGGAGAAGCAACAGTTGCTTGAGGAAACAAATCATTTCAAAAGAAAAAGGGCAGAATTGGACAAGCTGAGGGAAGAACATTTGAAAGATAAGAGCTTGTTAGAGAAGAAGTATGAAGAAAAGGTAACAGAGGCTGTGATGCAATTTGCTACAAATCTGAATCCCACAGTTCTGTTTGACCATGCAAGGAGGCTAAGGATATTGCTTACATCATTAGATAAGAATAAGAGTGAGTTTGGACCAATCTTCAAAAAATGGATTGAGAGATCTCTGAATGTGAGATTATTTAGATGGTTGTCCAAGTCTCAAAATGATCCTGACCCATTGATCAAACTGTTGCATCACAATGTGAAAAAACTTGTAGAGCATGACATACTTTTAGATGATTTTGAAAGAAAATCAAGTTTTCTGAAGAAAGAATTGACACTCCCCTGCTGTGATTTGGTCCCAGGAGTTTTTAAGAAAAATGGTGAACTTAAGGAATTGATCAAGTGGAGAGCACAAATAGATGATGACTTTTCTGCTAGAATGACTAGCATTTTGACTTTAGAAAATACTTTATTTTTTATACATACTATTGAGACATAATTTTTGCCAAGTCTAAGTTTGATTTCATTCAGCAAGAAATCACTCAACTGGAGGACAAGTGGGAACAGTTATCCAGCAAAAATGCAGAGTTTGCAAATTCTGAGTTCCCAAGTGAAGAGGTGTATAACAGGTGGAGGTATCAGTATATTCCACATGCAGAAAAAGTAAACACTCTGCCTACCTCTTAAGAAAAATAAAGATTGTAACCTTTTGAGTCATGAGGGTTGTTGAGATATAAAGAGGTATTTATTGCAAGAATGACAACAAAGATATGGAAATTAGATTTGTTGGAAGAAGCCGAAGATAGAATTGAAGACATAAAGCAAGGCCGCTCATCTACAAATATCTCTCCAAATTTGATCGATGTATTTATTGTAAACCCAATAGGGTTGTTGTGAAAGTTTTGTAAACCCTAGAATGATCGATAGCTTGTTGCATCTCCTTGTATATAAAGGATTTTCCATGATCATTCTAGGCATTGAGAGTTTAGGTGTTGAGAAGATAGAAATTTTGAAACCCTAACCCTCAGTCGAGGATTGTAACATTTTGTATTATTTCTTATCAAGCAATAGAGAAGAAGTATAGGTTGCTGCTACTATCTTGCAAGCTTACTATTCAAAATATGATGTATACAAACGATCAAGGTTATGCTTAATAAAAATCTCAAATATTTGTCTCTCCTTTGTATTCATTCTATGAATCTTTAAATCTTTTAGAGATTTATATGTATGTATTTGGCTTTGAGTTTTGATCTAGGGTTGGATTAAATATTGCCCAGGGTGGGATGCATGTTCACTGAATTTATTTGAGGATTTTCTATAAGTAGGAAAGAGTTGGGGTGTTTGTATTTATGTTCAAAGGCCAGTTATTCTTAAAACATCTTTGTATTCATTCTGTCTTTTGATATTTTTGCCCAACGGATAAGGCACTGGCTGGTATTTTCCTATCTATGATTTATGGGAAATGATTGAAATCATTATAATCACACACATAAATCAATACCAGTTGTTTTACTTTTATTTACATTTACAGTTGTTTTACCCAGTGATGGAGAGTCAATGAATAATAGGTTGTTATTTAGTAATTTCTCACTGTTATCTATTGTAAGATCCAATATTGAATAAGGAATAGAGTTGTATTTATTGGATCAGGTGTACTCGCCTTGGTTTTGCAGAGCCAGAAGTGAAGAGGGTAGTCTTGTCTCTATAGTTGGTCCAGTTACTTATAGATTTCCTACATTTGGAATTAACCCCTCCTTAATATCAGTCATAAGTATATTGGTATCTCATGGAGTGTAAAATCTTTTGAAGAACCAATAAAACCCAACACCCTTACTTATGTGATGTTGTTCTCTTTGATTCCTTTGGGTTGTGGTTGTGTAAGGGCTAACCCCCTTTTCAGGCTACTAATTTTAATAAAAAATAATGAGCATGTATTAATATTAATCTCACCTATCATGATGAATATAGACCATGAGAAGTATGACTATGCAAAGAAAAAGAGTAGTGGGAGATACAATCACATTAATGAAGCATGGCTATCATTCACATCTAATAACTTGAATGCATGTGAAACCATGCCTTTTCAAAATTTGAGTAATTATTACAGGTATGCTAAGTTTTTTTAGAGTCTATGATGTCTAGTTTGACCATTAATGTCATTCTAGGTCATATAGGGAGGTTAGTGGGAGTGAATAAAGAAAAATGTGTGAGTCTTGCAGTTTGAGGGTCATGGATACCTTATGAGTTATGGCTTGTTAAGTGTTAGAGTTCAAGGGTACTAGGGGAAAGGTACTTGGGCAATGGAAAGGCCAAAGATTTGTCTTCAATAAGTGACTCTGTAAGGATCAAGGAGTTAAAGTTTGGTAGGAAACATGTTGGGATATGAAAATAAGAAAATATTTGAACTTGTGATCCAAATGAGTTGACATAGTGTGTCAAGGATCAGGGTTTGGGCATATTTCATTAAAACTACTTGAATAATGGAATTGTTAAATAATTGTGACTCTAATAAGATACTCAATGCAAAGTGTAAGTGAGTTAGTGTGTTAGAGTTCAAGGGGATCGTGAAAAAGGTACTTCGGTAAGGGAAAGTTGAAAACTTTGGCACATAAAGGAGTTTGATGTAAGAGGTTGGGATTTCAAATTTGGGAAGTGATCGAGAAAGGATACATTAGAAAGAGAATGTTTGATAGCTCAACATGAATAAAGGAAAACTAGAATTGGTTAGAAATACATATTAGGGGAAACCCCTAAATATTGATAACTTGCACAAGCTTACTAAATTGAATATATCTCACCACTTAGAAACTCTTGAATCTAGTAGGCATATGGGGGATGAACACATATGTAAACTTTGACCAAGAGAGGCATTGGAAATGGATGTTGGGATTTTGGTCCACAAGGAAAAATTTATTAAAAAGAGGACATTACACCACAGAGACACATTTAAAATAATTTGACAAATGGAATGGTGGGTATATGCACAAAGATGGGGGACCAAAAAGGTGCCACTTTGCTTTTTGGTCCCCCATCGACCATAGTGCGTATGTCGCACTAAAGCATGTGCACCCTATAGGGTGCATGTGCTATGGCTTGGGTTTTCGAAGCCTTAGGCTTGGGTAGTATAAACCATAGTGCGTGCACCCTATAGCATGCACGTGCTTTGTAAAAACACTATTTAGTGTTTGCTGCGGTTGGGAAAGCTCATTTTGCTTTCCACAAACCTGCGTTTGCAGCAAAGAAAGCCTTCCCAAGCGCGTATGCAGTATTGTTTGGGCTTGTTGAATCCATATTTTTCATTCATTCATCCATCAATTTGTATACAAAATGGCTCCATGACATTGTCAAGCTTGATTCAGAAGAAGAGGTAAGTGTTTTTACAGCCCATGCCTCTTATTTGTATTGCAATTTAAGTTTTGTTAAAATTTGTTTTCTTAGATTTTATGCACATAATTCAGATTTTAAATCTAGTTTTTTTAATTGCTAGGAAGAAATAATCTCCCTCAACCAAACCCTCCATCTCCTCATGAAGAAATGAATGAATAAAAAAATGAAGAAAATAACCAAGAAAATGAACCTCAATTACCTCCACCAATCGAGAAACCTCCTCCTAGAACACAAGAAAATTTGATGAGCCAAATTGAAAGATGGAAAAAAGAATTAGAATCTTTAATTAAGAGGTTAAAAGATTATATTGGTACAAATCCTGGAAGGGAAAGACTTGCAAACTCATTGGAAGCAATCTTGACCCACGTAAGCTCGGTTAGTGGGCAAATTAATTTATGGCAGGATAAAAGAGAAGAACAAAAATAATATTATGCAAATAAATTATCTTATGCGGACATAAAAAAGAAAAAAATCACAACAGATGACATTTGCAAACTCTTTAAAAAACCAGGGGACACAGATACTCTTAGAACTTAAACAAAGAGGTTCCCAATTCATTGGTGCTTAAATGAAGACATTAAAAAAAAATTTTGGGAGAGATGGTGGATGGTCTTTGATTCACCTCCATGTAACAATCATGAGGTTCCTATATATTTTTTGAGGAAACCCTATTTCAAGTTTGTACTCAAGGAGGTGCCAAATTATTTTGACTATCTAGATTCTTAGGGTAGAGGAGGGGGGTCATCATTTGATAGAGCGGGGGCACATTGTGACCCTAACACACCTAGGGTTCCTATTGGCAAGCCATAGGTGGATCATGTTACTATTCCTGCCATTGTGAAGGAACATGTAGAGGCAGACACACTAGGCATGATTAGTGCTCTAATAGAGACTCTCATTCAGTGTGCAACTCCTTTAGTTGAGGGTGACCATGGTCAATCTTGGAGGGGGCATATTTGTTGGTCATATGGATCCTTGTGCACATTTGGTACTACCGAGAGAGAGGAAGAGGATTTTGGACTGATGACTGATGATTTTCTAAATATGACATTTGGCATTGACACACATGTAAATATTTCCAAGTTCATTAAATTGCTTTGATCATATTTCATTTATAAAATAATAACTAATTAATTTAGTACCTATTGATTATGATCAAATTTTAGGGCAAGAGTATTGGTGGCGGTGGAAGTGGCAATGATCCTCCTATCACGATGATCACATTCTTTCACCTGGCTTTGTGACATCATCATTGAGTCCATAGGTATTTATGTAATAATGCATTATAATTAACATGTTAGCTTTATGTTCTTATATGAATGGTTATCTTATAATTTTCCATGTACATGTGCACTAGTTGAATGTTGGAGCTTTGACATTGACACCGCATACCGAAGGATGTGGTGGAACCTTTACGGAGGTATCATTTACTCATTAGTAGGGTTGTAAAAAATATATGTAATCTTGATAACTGCATAATACTTTTTTTGTTTCATTTTAAGTTATTGACATTAGAGACTCCTCCTTCTGTTCATGATACTTTGGATCATGGAGTAGCTATAGCAGTAGCTAGTTCTGAAGCACTGACTGAGGTATGAAAGAGATCACTTAATTTTAATTGTTATTTTAATAGTTTGTATTGAATTTTATAATGATATTCATGTATGTATTTTAATTATTATTTTGATCATTGTTGTAGGGACTTATTACTCCAGATCATCAGCATGCACCTTTGGTGGATGTACATAGTGACTATTTGCTAGCGGTAAGTGAATATTCTATTTTATGTCATTGTATAATTCAATTTTGATGTATATTAGTTATTGATGCTTAAATTTTTTTTTATCAGCTCGAGCTATAGAAGAGTCTAGATAGGAGGATGAGTGAGCGCACTCAGAAGACTACAACATCCACTACATCTCCATCGATGTGAAAATCGAAGACAGCTCAAGATTTTTTTCTTCCCCTGGCGGGAAAGGACTATATTAGGGATATAGATTCTATGCCTATATGGCATTAGTGGACATATTTTTTGTATATTATATAAGTGATATGTTGTACATCCATTTGGCTTTGAGGAAGATAGTTTAACTGTATTGAATATATTCAATGTATGACATTATTGGACATATATATTTGGCTTCATGCCCTACGAATATTTTTTTTTTAATGTTTTAGGTATGCAATTCATGTGTTTGGTGTATTGATGTATATTAATTTATGTTTATGTGGATGTCTTATGCTTTGTAAATTTCCCATGCCTTATAGTTATGCTTGTATGTTTATCGATGTATATTGTTACTATCACCCTAAGGAGATTAACTTGACAAAATTCACTATCACCCTAAGGAGACTAACATTCCTTGTTACTATAAACTTCGACAACATTCACTATCACCCTAAGGAGACTAACTCAACTCGAGGATTCTACAAACAACTTGGAATCCACTTAAGGAATTAACCTCACTCAAGGATCTAGTTGAGTTCTCTGACTTTGTAAGTCACTCCCACAACCATACTACTCAAATTCACTTCCTTGTTTCCTAGTTCCAATGCCTTCTAGCATCAACTCTATCCTAGGCCACCTAGTGCACCTAGTGCCTCCACCACACCAAAACTCAAACCAGACTTCACACCCTGATCCTAACACCTTAGATAATCTCAACATGCTATATTTTTCATGTTACAACTTCCCATTCAATCCAATCAACTAATATTTCACCCTTCCTCTTGTATAGCCCTTCTAAGCCTGCCTAGTAGCCCTTCCAACATTGAAATCAAAAATTTACTCTCAAAATCCCCATACAACCTAGAAATGTTTTTACATTTTCTAGTACCCTTTTTAGAGTTACTAAATTGATATCAATCTCAAACTTTAAATCTTTGACTGGTGAAGACTTTCTTCACCCCCAACCCTTCAACTAGGCCTAATTAGTCTCACCTAACAAAGCAAATCCTAGAACCACTCACTTCCAGGACTCCAAAACCCCAAAAAATCTTGATAAAGGATAAAAGAAAACCAATTTTCAACTTATTTTTCCCATACTCACCCATCTACACTCCCATTCAATAAACCCTCACTATTTGGGCTAAAAACCAAGGGTTTTGTAGAAAATACCCTTCCCTGCAACACCCAACCTCAACAAAAGTCCCAACACCTTCTAATACATCCCAAAGGACCTTCCCATCCATCATCTACCCTCTCCAATCATCAGGTCACTTCCAGCCATGACTGGTGCTTACCTTCAACTCCTTTCACTTGATTTCACCAGGTCTATCTCTGTCTCTTCTCACCTTCTATTCAACTTCCATGCATTCAAAGAAAGATCTAATACATACAATACATCAATGGAAATCTCCCACCAAACCAAAGTTAACACAGAGGTGGGAGTGCCTTACATATTATGGAGGATTCAAACCTTTAACTTGCTAACTATGCTACAAATGCTAGTCATTGTCCTCAATAACAATCAATTCCTTGACTGTAATAATAAAAAAAGTAATGAAATAAATGCAGAAATTGATGAACTACAACTGATTTGAATAAATCATATAACTTGAAGATCTATGATTTAAGATCACTGAGTTTCTGATTAGATATGTAAGATGATTAAATTAGTAATATGTTGTCATTGATGTCAACTAGTTTTGACAATACTTATCTTGTAAGTTACTATACCCAAACATTTGTAGAAAGAAGAAGAAAAGAGATGAAGAACATATATATCTACATGAGGAATATGGATATGACAAATAAGGATAAGGAATACATTGGGTAACTTATGAATGAGTCTATGACCTTATGTTATTGACTTGATTATGTTGCATTCATCTATGATGAAGGATAGAGAAAAATGCACAAAGTAGTATGGTCAGTTAAAGAAGCAATTTTAGTATACACCGACGCAGTGTAGTGTACACCGAGCACAGTATAAACTGAGCTTGTGATCACCGACACATTTCTTTGTTAACCGAGCAGGAGAAAAGAACTAAATGACTAGTTTAGCCGATGGAAGTTGATGAGTTGTAAAGTACTCCATAATCAGAGTTGAATATAATGTTTGTTACAAAGATAGACGACTAACATAATTCAAAGAAGATCTAAGGGATTGAAATAAAACATGTTATTGACACATCATCTGAGGATGGTTAAAGTGGCAAAATCAACAAAGGAGATTAAGCGGCAAAATCTGATGGATGGAATTAAAACGGTTTACTTGTCTATTTGAGAGACTAGGATTTCATGATGAAATCATGATAGAAGAAGGAGAATGTAGAGATATCACATGAACAAGCTTCATGCATGCTTGATCAGACTGGTTAATGAGAATCGAATTGCAGAGATTACCGAGTGTTAAAAAGCTATAACTGAGAGACAATAAGTTACTGAATATTGATACGAGGATTTGAATGAGCTTAATATAGATCTGATAATCTACAATTGAAGTTGTGTTGTAATCAGATCACTTGTTGTTACATTTTAACCATTGTAAACAAATAAATCTCTTAACATAGTGGACTAGAAAGTCTTGTAATGTCATTCATAGAGTGTACATTTGTTATCCTATCAACCCCATAGTGAATGCTGGTTGGACGATAACGGTTGGTCTAAAATCCTCTAACAAGGTCACACCTCATAGTGTGTTTGTAACCTTTAACAGGGTTGGGTCTTCACCAACCTCACTTCAGAAGAGTGGACAATTTTTGGGTTGTTAGTCCCAGGTGGTTTTTCCCTTTATAGGGTTTCCACGTTAAATCTCTTATGTTATGTGTTGACTGTGATGATTGTTTGCTATCATAATTTACATGTTGTATATTGGATTTTATTGATAATCACTATATGTTATTAACTGGTAATCAATAAAAGCACAAAAAAAATACTATTTTATGTAACCGAGTTGCAGAAGTTTTAGTAAATTGTTTTTGGATATACATTTTGTGATTGGGACTGTGGATAACTGATTCACCCCCCTCTCAGTTATTCTAACAATTGGTATCAGAGCGTTGGTTGCTTGGAATAGATTTTTTAGGACTTCAGCACAAAGATCTCAAAATGTATAAGAGGGAAGTGCCAAAGCTAAACAAGGATAACTTCATAGTATGGAAAAGCCGAATGAAGCTGTATGTATCTGGAATTAGGAATTATGCCCTCACACTTATGGAGAATGGCTACATTGCACCACCCACTGGTCCCTTGACCCTTGATCAATTAAGGGATAGACATGAACATAATGTTACTATGATGGAGATTGTTGCTGCCTATACAGATGCTAAATTTGAAGATATTAAAAATTACACTACTACCAAAGATATGCAGGATAAACTTACTGAAGTTTATAGTGGTGATGTGAATGTCAAAAGAGCCAGAGCTGAAAGCTTAAGGGGAAGATTCGATGATATGAAGATGAAGGAAGAAGAAAATATTGTGCAGTATACAAATAGACTAAAAGAGGTAGTCCATGCTATTAGAGCATCTGATAGTGTTATTGACGAAGAGACAATGGTAAGAAAAGTTCTCAGAACCTTATTGCCGGTTTATGCAATCAGAATATCTACAATTCATGAAACTAGGTCTGCATCTAGTAACAACCTTACTCTTGATAATCTGATTGGTAAGCTTACAACCTTTGAACTTAACAACTTTGATAATAGTGTTGTACCATCTATTGAATCTACTTTTATGTCTTCTCTGAAGATTGGTAAGTCTAGTAGTAGAAATAAGAATGATAATAGTGATAGCAATACTGATGATAAGCTTGATGAATTTGAAGCTCTTATGGCTAGAGGTTACCTAAAGGTAAAGGAAGATATAGAGGTAAATTAACTTTAGCATGCTTTAATTGTAAAGAGGTTGGTCATATTGCTACTAGATGTCCACACAGGAAAGATGATGATAGAAACAAAGACCGATCTGGTGAAGGAAGCTATGGAAGAAGAGGCAACAAAAGTTACTGACACTACAATAGAGACAACCAAGACAATAATGATAAAGGAAAGAAGGTGTGCTACATTATAGAAGAAGATGTCATTGATACCGACACTGATGAAGATGTGGAGGTAGTATTTGTTGCAATGAAGGATGACTCAGAGGAAGATGAAAGTTATGTAGAGACAACACTTATCTCTAAGGTTAATAAAAATGATACATGGATCATAGATAGTGACTGTATACATCACATGACTAGTGATGAAAAAAAAATGATAATCTTGAAGAACACAATGGAGGATCTGTTAGAATGGGTAATGATGCACCTTGTATGGTTAAAGGAAAAGGATCTCTGATGATAACTGATAAAATTAGATGTGACAATGCTTATTGGGTAAAAGGTCTAATTTATAATTTGCTAAGTGTGGCACAACTGAACAATTCAGGCCACCGAGTTTCTTTTGAGAGCAAGAAAGTGAAGATATTTGATGATGGAGGAAGACTTATTGGAACTAGAACACAATCGAGAGGTAATTTGTTTTATCTTGATAATGATCAGTCTTCTTATTTAATGATGAAAGATGAAGATGCATGGTTGTGGCATAAAAGGTCATGTCATGTGAATTTTGATAACATGATTAAGATCAGTAAAAAGAAAAAGGTTAGAGGTCTGCCTAACTTATCTAAGCCTGATCATGTTATGTGTCATGAATGTCATAAAGGTAAAATGACAAAATCTAGTTTCAAAAGCAAAGATTATTCAACAAAAAAATTACTTGAGTTAGTGCATACCGACCTATGTGGTCCTATGAGAACTCAAAGTTACTATGGAGATAGATATTTTATTCTTTTTGTTGATGACTATACTAGATTAATGACAGTCATGTTCTTGAAGGAAAAATCAGAGGCATTTAAGATGTTCAAGTGGTATAAAGCAAAAGTTGAGAAAGAGACCAGTAAAGAATTGAAATGCTTAAGATCTGACCGAGGTGGTGAATTTATTTTTGATGAATTTAATAACTTTTGTAATGAGCATGGTATTAGAAGCTAGGTCTCTGCACCGAGGACACCTCAAAAAAATGGAATAGCTAAAAGGAGGAATAGGTCAATTGTTGATTGTGCAAGGACACTGATGTTACAAAAGAATGTTGCTTAGACATATTGGAGAGAAGTAGTCAGCACATCTGTTTATGTCCTGAACTGAGTACAACTAAAGAAGGACACTAATAAGATACCATATGAGTTATGGTTTGGCCACAAACCCACTGTAAGCTATTTCAAGATTTTTGGAAGTAAATGCTTTTTTATGAAAGATGAAAGAAATGGGAAGTTTGACTCAAAAGGTGATGAAGGGATATTTCTGGGATATTCCACTAAAAGTAAAGCATACAAGTGTCTTAACGAAGTAACTAATAAAATGATTGAAAGTACTAATGTTTAGGTTGATGAGTTTGATGATAATAATGTAGAGGAAAGCACAAAGGCACCAAAAGACTATGGTAGATTCACCTACATTGAACAATTATAGTACCTACCAACATAGCAGACAGTGACAACCGGTCAGCAGGAAAACAATACCGAGGAACATGAAAAAGAAACCGATGAGCAAGAAGCACCTACTAAGAAAGAAAATGAACCTGCACAAGATGAACAAGAAAGAAGAGATCAGATACTGGCAAGATTTTTTAGAAGACATCATCCTAAGACACAAATCATTGGAGATAGACAAGATGGCATGCAAACAAGAAGTAAAGAAAGCAAGGTACATGTCTGGTTTGTGAATATGAACTAAAGAATGTAAAAGTTGCATTAGAAAATGATGAATGGGTTAATGCAATGAAAGAGGAAATAGAACAGATAGAGAAGAACAAAATCTGGAGTTTAGTACCCAGACCTAAGGAAAAGAATGTTATCGATACTAAGTGGATATTCAAAAATAAGCTTAATGAGAATGGAGAGGTAACAAGGAACAAAGCTAGGTTAGTATGCAAGGGATATGCATAGGAGGAAGGAATAGATTATAGTGAAAATTTTGCACCTATTGCTAGATTAGAAGGAGTCATAATGTTACTTGCATATGTTGCACATAGAAAGTTCAAAGTTTACCAAATGGATGTTAAATCTGCTTTTCTGAATGGAATACTTGAAGAAGAAGTCTACATAGAACAACCTGGAGGATTCATTGATCCAGACAACAAAGATATGGTATGTAGATTACATAAATAATTATATGATTCAAAGAAAGCACTGAGAGCTTGGTATGAGAGGCTGCATAACTATTTGTTGAGTATTGGATTTGTTAGAACCAGTGAGAACAGTAATTTGTACATGAAAGGAAATTCTGATGATACTATCTTGATTGTTGAGATATTTGTGGATGACATAATATTTGGAGGACAAGATCATATATGTAAGTCATTTGCTAATGAAATGAAAAGTGTAGTTTGAAATGTCTATGTTTAGAGAGATTAAGTTTTTTCTAGGCTTACAAGTGATTTAGTAGAATGATGGTATATTCATCACACAATCTAAATATATAAAGGAAGTATTGAATACATTTGGCATGGAAGATGCTAAACCTGTGAGAACATCGATGGCTACTAGATATAAACTGACTAAAGAAGATGGAACTACTAAGGTAAACTAGACACTGTACTGATCTATGATTGGTAAGTTGATGTATGTAGTTCATAGTAGACCTAATATAGCACATGTTGTTGGAATAGTTGCTAGATTTTTTGCAAACCCTAGAGAGTCACACATGGTTGCTACAAAGAGAATCTTAAGATACCTAAAGAAAACTAAAGATTATGGGAGTTATGGTATCCTATGAAAGGCAAGTTTGAACTTAAGGTATACATCGATGCTGATTGGGCTGGAAATGTGGATGATAGAAAGAGTACCATCGGAGGAGCATTCTTCTTTGGTGAAATACTTGTTACATGGACAAGTAAGAAATAGTCTTGCATTTCCTAGTCTACAGCTAAAGCAGAGTATGTTGCTACTGCTACTAACTATTCAAATATTACATATATCAAGCAAGTGTTAGAAGGTATGAATGAGGTAATCACTGAGCCAGTGATTATATATTGTGATAACACTAGTGCTATTAATATTTCAAAGAATCGAATGATGCACTCTAAAACAAAGCACATATCTATTAAGTATCACTACTTAAGGGAACAAGTACATGAGAAGCAAGTAAAGCTAGAATTTGTTACATTATAAGAACAACTTGCTGACATATTGACTTAGGGTTCATCCCCTATCTACCGGTCACTAAGGTGATATGGAGGTTGCATCAGCCTAATCTTATCAGAAGATCATACATGTTGATGCAGCAGAGTTCACACTTTGGATTTCTGTCTAAAGTTGTGAAAGGTTGAAGTACTGGAATAGATTTGCACATCAGTATACTGAGATATAGAGAATGCACTGGACAACAGAGAGTTACATGGCTACTACAGAGCTGTATGTTTTTATTTCTCTTTGGCATTGCTGTCAAAGGGAGAGAGATCTCAATATGAAGCCAAAGACAAAGGGAGAGAGATACAAAAAAAGGAGAGCATTGAAGATCAGTTACTAAGAACAAAAGAAAACTTGTAAGCTGAAAAGATCATATCTGTAGAAGTTAGTCTGCACTTGCAAATGCTTTTATGTAATGTAGTGATTAAACATATTAAGCTAGGGAGAGCTTTTACCAAGTTACAACATTTATTGACAGAGTTGTAGAATACATGTTTGGTATGTGTATGGCATAATTCATAGTGCTTGTGTTGCCATCAATGCCAAAGGGAGAGATTGATGAACTAAAATTGATTTGAATAAATTGTATAACTTGAAGATCTATGATTTAAGATCACTAAGTTGTTGATTAGATATGTAAGATGATTAAATCAGTAATATGTTGTCATTAATGTCAACTAGTTTTGACAATACTTATCTTGTAAGTTACTATACCCAAACATCTGTAGAAAGAAGAAGAAAAGAGATGAAGCATAGATATATCTACATGAGGAAGATGGATATGATAGATAAGGATAAGGAATACATTGGGTAACTTTTGAATGAGTCTATGACCTTATGTTATTGACTTGATTATGTTGCATTCATTTATGATGAAGGATAGAGCAAAATGCACAAAGCAGTGTGGTCAGTTAAAGAAGTAATTTCAGTATACACTGATGCAATGTAGTGTATACTGAGCACAATATAAACTGACCTTGTGATCACCGATGCATTTCTTTGTTAACTGAGCAAGATAAAATAACTAAATGACTAGTTTAGCCGATGAAAGTTGATGAGCTGTAAAGTACTCTGTAATCAGAGTTGAAGATAATGTTTGTTATGAAGATCGACGACTAACATAATTCAAAGAAGATCTAAGGGATTGAAATAAAATGTGTTACTAACACATTAGCTGAGGAAGGTTAAAGCGACAAAATTAACAAATAATATTAAGTGGTAAAATCTGATGGATGGAATTAAAAGAGTTTACTTGTCTATTTAAGAGACTAGGATTTCATGATGAAATCATGCTGGAAGAAGGAGACTATAGAGATATCATGTGAACAAGCTTCATGCATGCCTGATTAGACTATTTAAGGAGAACCGAACTATAGAGATTACCGAGTGTTAGAAAGCTATAACCGAGAGATAATAAGTTACTGAATATTGATTGAAACAAAATTGATATATTGATCAGAGGATTTGAATGAGCTTAATATAGATATGATAATCTAAAATTGAAGTTGTGTTGTAATTAGATCACCTGTTGTTACATTTTAACCATTGTAAATAGATAAATCTCTTAACAGAGTGGACTAGAAAGTCTTGTAATGTCATTCGTAGAGTGTACATTTGTTATCTTGTCAACCCCATAGTGAATGCTGGTTAGATGATAACAGTTGGTCTAAAATCCTCTAACAAGGTCACACCTCATAGTGTTTGTAACCTTTAACAGGGTTGGGTCTTCACCGACCTCACTTCAAAAGAGTGAACAATTTTTGGGTTGTCAGTCCTAGGTGGTTTTTCCCTTTACAAGGTTTCCACGTTAAATCTCTTGTGTTATGTGTTGAATGTGATGATTGTTTGTTGTCATACTTTACATGTTGCATATTGGATTTGATCAATAATCACTATATGTTATTAACTGGTAATTGGTAAAAGCACAAACAAAATACTATTTTATGTTACCGAGCTGCATAAGTTTTAGTAAATTGTTTTTGGATATACATTTTGTGATTGGGACTATGGATAACTGATTCACCCCCCTCTTAGTTATTCTAATAGGAATGTATAAATATAATATAAGGAAATATTTCTAAGTCACAACCTATCCAATATCAGGTGGAATCAAACATTTATATTCATTGGTGTGTTCCTTGTTCCATGGGATAGTCACAATATAAAGACATGACCTCAAACAGGTGAAGCAGCATATGGCAAGGTTGTTATCTATTTACCCCAATACTAGGCCTATTTTGATCTATGGGTACCCTAATGTTGGAAAGAGTTCTTTTATTAATAAGATTACTAGGGTGGATGTGGATGTGCAATCTTATGCTTTTACTACTAAGTCTCTGTTTGTCGGGCATATTGATTATAAGTACTTGAGGTATTAGGTTATTGATACCCCTAGTATTTTGGACCACCCCTTGGAGGACAGGAACACCATCGAGATGCTCAGTATTATTGCCTTGGCTCATTTGAAGGAAGTTGTTTTGTTTTTCCTTGATGTTTTGGGGTCCCTTAGTTGCTGATTGTACCCCTGTACCAATCACTGTCAATACACCAGTTAAATCCTTGGTGTTGTCAGTGATAAAGGTAATGAAAAGATATTATAGCCAAGTCAAAAAAAATGCAAATAAACGTTCCTACATCAAACTAAACAAGGATCACATTCAGATCAAGTACAATAGTTCACTGTTGTTGACTGTACCTATAGGCCAGTGGAATACAAATGTGTAGAGAAATTTTAATTTTATTGATTCAAGCTAATACAAACCCGATCCATTTATTGATTCAAGCTAATACAAATTCGATCCATTTCAAAATATCTCTAACTAATTTTAATTTGAGGATACATATGCATAAATTTTGCAAAGAATTGCGTCTGAGTTGAATCCAAAAAATATTTTGGATGTGGAACATGAATTCAACTACCAATCCTCCTTCTTAAAACATCTCTTTGATTAGGAGATACCCCTGTGTTATTCTTCCAAAATTCTTCAATTAAGGATTTCAAAGCTTCAAAAATTGCTTTATCTTTTCACGGTAGTCTACCGAAAAATGCCCGTAACTCATTGCTATTTGGATCTTCCACTCTTTGATGCCTTCCCAAGGCTCTCATTAGAGACTTTCTACTTATCTTGAATGTTTTTCTTGTCTTTCTAATGAGTCAATATTTCTTCATTTGAGTGCTTACTATCATTGATGTAAGTACATGTCGTGTGACATCACTATCTTTCATGTGTGATGTAGAACCCACACTCTCATATGCAGTCATTAGATTCTTTACAATAGATTTGTCACTTGACTCATCCATTGTTCTTAGCCCAAGAATCTTCATGATGGGCCTAAATTTTAGATTTCTCATCATTTCAACAAATAGTTGACATCTTCATGTCATGTTTAAATTCTCAAAAAATGATCTCCAAATATGATTAGCATTTCTTTGACAAGTACGCTTGGGAATCTTGTTAGGCATTGCTTGTAAAATGTTAGTATCAATATCAATCAAATATTTTGGCTTTCTATAAATAATTCTAGGAGTATCAAAAATATTATGTGTGAATTGCGTACCATCTTGAGTGCCTTCAATATGAGACGATGTTGTGCCTACACCTTGGGATGTAGACAATGGTGTGCCTTCAACATGATACAAGGGTGTGCCTTCAACATGATACAATGGTGTGCCTCCAACATTGGATGATGATATCTCTTCAACTTGGGAACTCATAGATGATGTGCCCGCATCTTCATAATTCAATTGTCTTGTTGCACACAAGTTTCTCATTCATTTTCTTTTTTATTCCAATTCCAATTCTCTCTTAATTTGTATTGATGTTTCATGTTCATCATCCAAAGAAAAATCTTCTTCTATGTTATCCTATTTTTTTTGTTCATGAAGTTGTCTCATTCTTTCCATTTTCTTCTCTTTGTCTCTTTCATGCTCTTCCGGTGTTAAAGTCTTTGCTCGTTTCCTTGGCATGATGATGATTTCTACATATGAATTGATTACAATTTTAAAATTATAATATAAATGTAAAACAATAAGTTAAATTATAATATAAAACTCTTACAATATGATAAATTATAATATAAATTTATTACAATTATATCAAATTATGTATTGAAAAAGTCTATCTTATACCAATTATAAACCAAAACACTCTTTATTCACATTTGACATGTAAAAAAATAAAAAAATAACCTCAATCAATAAATTTTGGTGATAATGATTGACTTTCACAATTTGATGTTGATTTTTTTAAAAAAAGATGGTGCACATTGATAGAATATGCTTCTTTGTCACTATCAACACCATGAAAAGTGAATATTTGTCAGATAACACACAGAAGTCAGACAACATACATAAAAAGTGGGCCTCTTTCATGAGCTCTTTGACAAAGAAGACCATTTATTTTAGTCTTCCATAGCGCGAGCGCACCATATCGCATGCGCCCTATGCAAAACTAAAAAGTGTTATACATACTCTTGCATAGCATGAGCGCGTGCACCCTATGTAAAATAAGAAAAAGGGAGAGATAGAGAGAGAGAGAGAGAGAGAGAGAGAGAGAGAGAGAGAGAGAGAGAGAGAGAGAGATCTCTTCCTCTCACTCTGACTATTTCTCTTTACAATTAAAATCTATGACTTAAATAGGGCGCACGAGCTATAGGGCGCACACCCTATAGCGCACACGCCCTATGGAAGTCATAGATTTCCATAGTGCGCATGCCCTATAGGGCGCATGCGCTTTGTAAGGCATTGGAATTTACCAATCCTAAGGCTTTGATTTGCCTTGGAGATCCAACCCAAAGGCTTGGAGGATTCAAATAGTCTTGAGACGTGTTTTCCAGTAGACATACAAAAAAATGACAAATTTTTTTGTGTGCTCTTTGTTAGGTTTACTCATGGTTCAATAATGTAAAAATCAAATGACATGATATTGGAGATCTATTTGTTAGCTATCTAAGCATATAATTTATTTTGAATTCTGATTATGTTAAGTTATTCATCTCTAATTTCTTTTGTGTGTATGTCTATTTTTTGTAAAACACCAACGTGTAGTATTTTGGGCATAGATTTTGGCTCGTTCATCAAATTTTGCAGCAAGTTACATATTTAGAAACTAGACTCCATTCTACACACTTTAAAAAAAATAAAATTTGATTTTCGATTAGTTTTAAATGATTTCTAGGGGGAGCACACAGAAATTTCATGTTTTCAGGATGTGTGCACTTCGTAAATTCATAAAAAATTATACATTCATAAAAAAATCAGCAAAAAAAATTAGGATAAACTACGTGGTGTTAGCTAACTTCTCACTGGAGCGATTAAAAAAATTAGAAAAAAAAGTTAACATTTTAGGGGGAGCACACCAAACGCTATGTTATGTTTTTTCACCAAAAACAAGACCACTTTTTGTGCTCCCCCTTTTTGAGGGCCTTAATCTTCACCATTTTCAAAATAAATTAGTAGTTTACGAACTAGATTCAGAGTATTACAACTCTTGTTCTTGTCGCATCTTAAAATTTTGAGTCTAACTATCTTCAATTTCTTGTTGAAGTTCAGATTTTTCTGATTTTAGGAAAAAAGTGGCATCTTATACCCCCTTTTTGGTCCCTCATCTTTGTGCACTTACCCTGGTAGATACTCAACTTGTTAAACCCTAAAGATACCTTAAATATTTTGAAAAATTGGAATGATCCTTTAAAATGGAGAGGGCAATCTTCATGAGATGGTTAACTCAACTACAAACATAAATGAGAATATTTTTAAAAAAGACCAAGATGAATTTAAAGAGATAGGATTTTAAAGATAAAGAGAGCATTAGTCAATCCAAAATGCATCACTAATAATTCATGGTTAACTTCACTTTTTGGAAAATCATGTTACAAATATCTTAATGATTGAATTTGGTGATATCTAGACAAAAGGTCTAAGTTATTACATCCAACAAATCACTACTAATGGGAATAGGGAAAATTTCCTTCAAGGTGAATCAATTTTGTTATTAGAGATTAGGACAAGTTCACTATCCTCCATGTTTCACAAGCTTAGTAAATTGAGCATACCTCCTGTGTGTGTGAAAATTGTACCTAATCTGTAAACACAACACTTCAGTAAAACATTAGAGGTTAGCTATAATCGAAATCATGCAAAATTGAAAACTATCTAACCAAGTGATTTATTGCCTTCTAGTAGGTGCGAGATTAATGTTCTCATATTGTTATCGAGATCAGTGACCTAGATGACACCTAAATGAAGGATTTGAATGCAATTGATCTAGATATGAATTGAATGCAATTTATCTATACTTTTGATATTTTCTATGCAATGATATGAAAACTTGATATGGAATCTATGCTAATATGGAAATTGATATGCAATGCTAATCTAGAAATGATATGATATGAGAATAAAGATTCTAACAATAATATGAAAGCTATGAATTTGAAATTGATCTCACAACAATGTTGATTCGCAATAAGCTTTGAGCCTTCGAATCACAATTCTCCAGCATGATTGTGCAAAAATATGAGATGCTTGGATGCAAATTTGAGAGATGAATTATGAAGAGCTGAGCCTTATTTTTATAGAAATCTAGGGCTTTGGAGGTGCATGGGAAAAAAGCCATAAATCACTCAAATAACTCAGCTTGATTTTTGAATTATTTTTAAATAACAGATAATTAAGTCACAAAAATCATGCAAAAGCACAGTTCAACTCGAATTAGAAGTTTAGATCAGCTTTAAAACTCAAAAAGATGTTGAGTTTCAAAAAGCTAACAACTTGCATTGATTTTCCAATTTGAGTTTAACTGGTCCTTGAATGTGCACATGGATAATTATGATTTAATAAATAAATAAAGTGATTTATTCTCAACTTAACTACTTTTTGAAATAAAATAATTAATTTATGGGTTAATTAACTATTTTACCAAACTTTTATTAAAAATTATATTATTAAATAATGACAACATGCTTTAATTAATTAAATAAGAATTTAATCAATTATTCATAGGAATTTTGATTTATTGTCAAAATTAAATAATACAATTAATAATAGATAGAATTAAATTTAATTAAACAATTAAGTGGCAAATATTAAATCTAATTAATTAAATATGAAAAATATTTAATTAATCAAATTTTAGGATAAATGTGATTTATTGCCAAATAATTATAAAATTAAAGATAATTATGATGATTAGGAATATTACTAGAAATATTCCCTGATGTAGAATTTAAGATAATCAATTATGATTCGATGATGTTTAGATGTGCCTTAGATTAGGACTTTGATGTCGATTTCGTTCGAATTGAAGATGTAGGAGATTAATGAACTTATAGCCCATTTTTGGGGTATTACATTTTGCCCCTCTTTGAATTACTGTGCAAAGTGCAGTGGTTCAAAGAAAGTCTGTGTTTGATAGATATATGAAACTGATGTTTGAAATTGATAATTGATATGAGACAGAAGCTGAGTGATATTGAATTGATATGGAGATAATATGTCCTAAATGACCAAAGATAATATTCACTGTAGCAGCAAATGAACCTATGATTGCGAAAAAGTGTCAAAATGCCTGATTCCAAACCTTAGGATTGCTAAGAAGTGAGTGACTGGTTCTAGACTCAATTGTCTTAGCAGAACTAGCAAGTATCACATCCGAATCCTTCAGTTGCCGAAGAACCAAGGAAAGAACACTATGATCTGATGGTTACAAAAATTGATACATTTTACAAGATTAGGAGAATACTAGATTGATATGGATCTTGATGAATCTGATATGTCCCAAGTGATGATAGATTTGCCCCGAGTGATGAGGTCTTTTGATGAATCAGTAACTAGACATGATTGTTTATCTTGATCACTGATGAAAGATATTGATTTCCATAAAGATATGATTTCAAATTTGATTACAAACTTTGAATGATGTGCAATACCATGCCCCCTTCGGGATTAAAATTGAAATCTTGCAAGAAAAGTCAGCGTTGAGAGCTTAGAAGCATGTTGATTGATGGGAAAAGTGGTTATACATGTTCAAGAGCGCATTCTGCATCATTGGAAGGTCCCAAAAGACCAAGTTTGACTAGGTTTGACCATGAGTTGACCAAGTTGAATTTTTGTTAGTTTGATGTAAGATAATCAGTTAAGTTGAATACTGGATTTCTGTGATGATTGAAGGTCGATTATGCAAGTAGTTAATAATATGAATGATCTCAGATTTGAATTTTGATCCCGAAAAAGGATTCTACTCGCTGCTTCGTTGGAGGAACCTTTGTGTAAGATTCAGCTCTTGTTAGATTTGAAGATGCAATTTGAAGAATCGTTTGAGCATTGAAGTTTGTTTAGTCATTGTGAGATCATGCAAACATGCAAAATGCAAAGAGACATGCAAAATGAAATGCAACCTAAGACCTAGGACCTAGTCATTGATCATATGTCGATTTGTTATCATCATTGAACTTTTAGGTAAGCAGATAAATCAATACAATGCCCACTAGCTAAAAAAAAAACCATAGACATATGAATATTGATTTGTATGCACAAGAATCAATACAACCCCCACTGGTCAAACAACCATGGACATATGAATATTGATTTGATTTTTGGAATGTCGGATTAGATATAAGTACCAAGGCATAAACGCTAGGATGACCTGAATATCATGTCCATTTTGATATAGCAATTTGTATAAGCATCAAAACATAAATGTCATGATGACCGGAATACGTCTTGCATTGCAAACACATCAAAGAGTCAAGAGATCATTCTAAATCCAATGTGAATTACCCATAGTGACCCTTTATCGTTCACATCCTTAGGCAAGATCGCGTTCCACAGTAGGAGAAAGAACTTACTCAAAAAGACAATAGTTAGATCAAACTTCCTTGAATTGTTTGGGTATCAATGGTCAAGGTACGCATGGCCATCCAATTCGAGATAGAGGTTCTTATAGTCAGACACCATTTCAATCCAAAATTTCCAAAGTTGTTAGATTTTCACATACAAGCAGAAGACAAAGAAAAGATTATGCCCCCAGTCATCACTCTCTAAATCCTATAAAGGACATCATCGAAGAGCTTGAAGGGACACAATATGCAAAAATCTTAATGCAAATCAGTAAGCATACAAGGAGATAAAAGCATGTAAAAAGCATAGATTGTTTTCAGTTGAGTTTTGATGTTTGATTGCATTGTTGTAGATGCAAAATCCTTTCTGGAGATAAGACAGACTTGACTGACTCAAATGAAGCTTCAAAGGACTCTGTCTAGATATGAGACGTCTAAGATATACTGGAGGCCATAGGATATGACATTGATTGCCCCCAAGTTTTAAGCATTGATAGGATACAGACACTTGAGTAGATTGGCGTACAGACCGACTTATGGAGAACAAGAATGCAGAAACAAACCAGGAGATATGTACAAACTAAAGCAAAACTGAAAGCTGGGAAAGACCAAGATTGCGCTGATAGATGGAGCATTTTGAAACAAGTGGTGTCTGTTTGCTGGGTTTTCACCATCTTGGCAGAGATTCTATTTTTGCTACCAAGGCGCCTGTTTCCAGGTTTTCACCAAGGCACTTTTTCTTTTTCTCATTTTTTTTGTATTTTTCATTTTTCAATTTTTTTGAATTTTTGATATTTTCTTATTTTTTTGTGAATCATCAAGGTGCCTATTGCTAGGTTTTCACCAAGATGTTCATTTTTTCAGGACTTTTTCTAATTTTAAAGATTTTTTCAGGATATTTTACCATAGACTGAATGCCTTAGGCGTAGAATTTCTTCAAATGGAGAACGTTGATTGGTTCTCGGAGCTATTCTCCTTCTGTCATTGAGAGTTGATAGGCACCAGAGCCAAAAGTAGCAGTGATTACAAAGGGACCAAGCCAGTTGGGTTCAAACTTCCCCTTGCATTCTCGATGGGATTGATTTTTAGGATTTTCTCTCAAGACTAGATCGCCAACCTGAAATTCTCTGTGTCTGACTTTCTTGTTGTAGCCTCTAGACATTCTCTTCTGATATACTCTGAGATGATCATACACTGCTTGTCTGCGCTCATCTAGTAGTTCAAGTTCTTGCAACCTAGACACTCTGTAGTCATCGTTGGTGACAAGTCCATGCATTCTGATTCTGAGTGATGGGATTTCAACCTCAATAGGCAGTACCGCTTCAGACCCATAAACTAAAGCAAAAGGTGTAGCCCCTGTAGGCATTCTAATACTTGTTCTAACACTCATTCTAATACTGATTCTGATATTGATTTTGATAATTATTTTGATACTCATTCTGATACTTGTTCTGATACTGATTCTAATAATTGTTTTGATACTGGTTTTGATACTTGTTCTGATACTCATTTTGATACTGGTTCTGATATTTGTTCTGATACTTGGTATACTTGATAGCATCTTTTTCCATTACAAACTCCCAAGTAAGATCATATCATGCAGTCCCAATGTCTAGCAAGGTGGAGAACAAGAGGGATTGGCAAGTTGGTGGAAGAGATGGAAGACAAGAGAATGAAGGAGAATGAAGGGAAGAAATCCTCAAGGGCAAACTCCTCAAGAATACCCAAGCTAGGGAAAAATTTTCATGTAAAGCACATTTGGATAAGCAATGAAAGGCTAGCATAGGATAAGTCACAAAAGCGTAATGCCAAAGCAGGAAAGGATGCAGTCCAAAGGAGTAGACATGTCAAGAGGATTCATAGCATCGTGTTTGACTCTTTCTTTCTTTTATTAGATCAAGACCAAAGGGGAAAATGATAGTGATAGGTGAAAATGAATGGAGGAAGATGGATATGAAGGCTAAATAGGGAGGGAATGAAAGCAAGATCATCATAAGATAGCTCACAAGATAGCCAAATATTCATGTATAGATCAACATTGTCAAGATCAAAGAGAGAAGATGGAATGGATGAAATATGTAGAAGAACTACGCATGATGCCTGATTGCCAGGTTTTCATCATGGTACTTATCCAAGGTGCCACAAGGGAGTGGTTTTCACCATAGGATGAATTTATTTCTCTTTACTTTTGCTACCAAGGCGCCTGTTTCTAGGTTTTCACCAAGGCACATTTTCAATTTTTTTTCTCTTTTTGGAAGAAGGCAAGCTTTTTAGATAGTGCTCCTTGAAAGGATAAACCATGATATACCAAGGATTCAAATGATATGCTCAAAGATGCTGATAGGAAAAGGGAGATGGAAGAGGAAAAGGGAGATGGAAGAGAAAAATGGAGGATAAGGTTTTATGTAAAGCAAGTGAGGTTGGAAGATAGGAGGAATAGGCAAATGAGGAAAAATGATAGAAGGTAGAAGGATAATGCATGGAAGGATTGTAAAAAGGTAGGTGGAAAGGAAGGCAAGATCAATGTCAACACATACCTTGAAGGGTGGTGAGAGGATGGAGGAATCGTGAATGAAAAAATACATGAAGGAATATGGCGAATGGATAGCAGAGGTTGTGGTTTAGGTGCATGGAATGGAGGAATGCTTTTGGAAGAAGATGAAGTGGAAGTCTTTGGAAGCTTGAATGTCAACTTAACTTTTTGCGCAACACCAGACTCTTTCAAGAGAGACTTTGGAATCCATATAGCCATAGGCTTTTCATTTCTTTTTGGTAATTTGGAAAGAATATCTTTTTTTGATGGATTATTGTATTGCTTCTTTTTCTTGTATTGAACATTCAAGTTACTTTCAAAAGACTAGGGACTTGTGGAAGAAGGAGGATATGACTGGTTTAGATGGGTGGGTGGATGAAAAGGATTCAAGGGTATGCATCTATGTTGATCTTGAGGAAAGATGGGAGATGGAGGGATGTAAGGGCCCAATATGGATGGTGAATTAGGAGAGTTAGGAGGGGAAAGTGAAGGGACATAAGGACCCAATATGGAAGGTAGATGTGAATCTCTTAGTAGTGGTGGAAGAGGCCCAAGGATGGAAGTGGAAGATGCAAAAGGATAATCAATAAGTTCATCAGCATCTATATGACAACCAAGGATATCAGCATCTTTAGAGTGAGTATTAGAATTTTCAATAGAACCGTGGACATCTTGAATATGAGCACCTTCTTTGATAGGATTGTTCAAAGCTTGCAAAGACTTAGGAAGAGTAGAAAGTGGAAGCGAACATGGATTGGTAGAACAAGAAGATGGAAGACTTTGATCTTGACAAGGATCTTTGGAAAGCATAAGCGTATAATTTTTCTCTTGATTTTCAATAGGCTCAACATTGGAAGTAACAACACCATTTTCAATAACCTTAATGGAAGTATCATCTTTGGAAATTGGAAGTGGGGTAAGGTTATTTTGATTGTCAATAAGCTCAATGGTGTAAGTAGTAGCTTGATCTTGCTTAGGAGAAGACTTAAGACATGGTGGAATGCATGAAAAAGGGTTTGTAGGATCAAAAGAACCATGAAGCGGATAAGAGACATCACGAAAGGAATTGGATGACATGGAGGGTTCTTGATCTTGATCTTTCTTTATGTTCTTTTCTTCATCATTTTTAGAGTCCTCTTGACATGGAGCCACTTCTAAGGACAATGAAGCATGTTGGGATTGTATGGATGAATTTGGAAGAGATGGTGAAGGACTAGCTGAAGTAGGCATTGTAGCATATGAAGGCTTAGGCTCTTTAGGTTTATCATTATTGAAAGTATTTACAGCCAAGTGAAGGTTAGCTTGAGTTTCTTTAAGAGATAGCCCTGGAGGATAACTATAGGGAACCACATGAAAAGTATCAGGGCTTGTGTTGGATGAAGGTTCTGTGAAAGATTTGAAAGACTCGGAAACTTTAGGAAATGTATGAGTATTGGAGGAAGTAGGGGATGGAAGGGAACCATCACAAGACAAAGGTCTAACATTAAAATGATCTTGCTTGAGAGTGTAATCTTTATTTTTAGCTTGAGAGTTCTTAGAGGAGAGATCCTTATAGTATTGACATTTCAAGCTAGCACGATGCATTTTATAGTCCTCAGCAATAGTAGATGGATCATAATCAAGGTATTGTCCACAAAAGCCATCAAAGTCTCTTTCAAAATTAGAATCATATGGATCACCATCATGATCTATCCAATGTGATGGCCCATTTGTAGTAAGCAGGAACGAATGACGAGGAGGATTCTTAAGAACAGAGGTGTCATAGGTATCATTACATTGTCTATCATCATAGTCATCATAGTCTCCAAAGCTGGATGTGTCACTCTCTGTGGAAGAAGTATCATAAGGGTTGTCACATTGCTCACATTTTTTCTGAGGGCATGGTGACATGTACAATTCTTTATCAAATGGAAAAGAGCATAGAGTTTCCATGGAGAACTCTTTAGGTTCCTTTTCTTTCTCAAGTTTGTCAAGCTAGACTTGCATAGCTTGCAGCTGCTTCATCATAGCGGTGATTAGAGCTTCTTCCTCTTATGTACTGATTCTTTGAGACATGTGTACTGATTCTCAATAGCTATTGCTCTATTCTTGACACAGTGATTTGTTTGATAGATTCTGAAACTAGGCTAAAAAAGATGGGTATTTGGCAATTCTAACAACTTTCTGACACTTTTTCTAAATTTTCCCAAACGACACTCTACAGACTTGTATGACAGTGGGTATGCTATGAAATGACAGTTACAAAACTCATACGACAGTTGCAAGATTTTGACTTTGAGAATTTGCTGGCATGGAAACTCGTATGACACTGGGTTCTTTACCATACGATAATTGGGCAGTAATGAAACAACACTTGGAAAAACTCATATGACTTTTGACTTCCTGAAATGACTTTTGACTCCAGAAAAGGATTTTACTTCAGATTTTGCAAATTTTGAGATTTCAGATTTGAATTGTTTGCAAATTTCAATGTCTAGATTTTGAGGTTTGTAATAGATTTGTTCATTTTCAGTAACCAGATAGATAAACAAGCATGCAAAATAGCAAGCACGTGATTTCAAGAATGTCTAAAAACAATGAACAAGGGCAAAAGCAACCTTGCACATGAACAATCAAGTGATTTATTCATTCTAATCCTCAAAAGCGTTAATTTTGTATGTTCCAAAAATGTTTTTCAATAACGCACATATACCCTATAAAGTGAAAATTTGGCCTCGCTAGGGTTTTTAGTAATGGTTTGACTCTGCAACTTTTATGATCCAAAGGGGTGAACTCCAATCCTGGCGCACTAGGGTTTTGACACAGTCCAAGAACTTAATCTTCAGGAGCTGCTAGGGAGATCTGACAACCCAACAATGAACCATACCCATGGAGATTTCTTCCACAAGGACATTTATATAGCGGTTGTCACTACCACGGTGAAAATGGCTATTACCGCTTGAGGTTCCATCATCGCAGTTTTCCCTGTGAAGGGATTGTCCACTACGGTTAACCCTCTCTAAAGGTGACTCACAATATGATACCACAAGGGGACTTGGCTCCAGATCCAAGGTTTTGATGCCTCTTCACTTTTAACCCAAACAAAGCAAGCAGATTAATCTGACACGCTAAGACAAAGTTTGTCTCACCAAGGTCTATGATATCAACCCCACGTGATCTATCAACCCCTCCGGAGAGAGAATGTATCAATCAATAAGGGAAGACACACTAACTAATTTTGATTCACCAAAGCTCATGATGTCTACCCCACGTGATCTACCAACCTCTCCTGGGAGAGAATGTATCAATCAATAAGAGAAGACGCACTAACCAAGTTGAATGTGAAACACACTAAGTATCCTCCCTACCTATGAGGATTTTGTCATCAAGAAGGATTTCGCTAGGAATCCAATCTCTCAAGAATCATGAATAGTGTTCATAGGGCCTAATTACTATGTGAGCACAGATGTATGTTTCCAAAAGCAAATCTACCAAAAGTATCCAAAAAGTAGAAAGAGAAATACTTAACGCTTAAAGAAAATATGAGATGAGTCCATAAGGTGGAACACTTAACACCTCACACAAGCTAAAAATGAGTCCCCAACTTAGAAAACAAGTGAGTTCCTAAAAGCACAAAAGGGTTGCCAAGTGGAACACTTAACGCTTCTGTCCTATTGACCCCTCCCCTTTATGGCGCTGAGATTGCAACCACGGGGCAGAATGAGGGGCCGGTGGATTAGCGAGTCCAATAACCCAAGATAGAAATCAAGATCAGTCACAAGTATCTGAGACTACTTAATGAATCTTTAAGGGATCACAACCTAGTATCAATTATGCAAGTGTGTAAAACAAAAGCATGAAAAGAATCACCCAAGCTAGACACACAAGAGATTTATTTTAAGCCCCAAATTGAAATATTATCAGTACAAGTGGAATACTTGAGATCCTCACAACGCGTTTAGTATATTTTAACCTAATTTTAGCAAATTCTTGTTGAGCTTTTCCATGCAAGCAAGTGACGAACTCTCCAACAAGCAAACAAACAAACAAGATATGCAAAATATATTCAACTTATGAAAACCATAGAGTTAGCTCTAAAAATAAATTATTATCAGCAATAATAACCAGCAATTAATTCAAATGACAACTCATATCATTCATTGAACCATGTAAAAAAAATAAGTGCATACCCATCACAAAACTTTTTTTTTTTTTTGCTGCATTTGACCTAGTCAACAAGATCTAATTTTTTTATATGATTTTGGCCACAAAAATAGAAATTCAGAATAGAGACCCCTACTAAAAAATAGAGAGATTTCCAAAAATATAAAAATGTTAGAAAAATATCTTCATTTGTGCCCTAGAGACCTATTTTATCAAAATAGACTAGTTTTTGTAAATTGACTATTTGAGCTATTATATTGTGTCCAAATTCAAAACATAAAGAATGGACCCACTATAGAATTTAAGGAGCTTTCTGAAAATATAAAAATTTATAAAAAATATGCTAATTTTTGTTAGATATTAATTTTTTCTAGAATTTCAAGAAAAAATTATTAAAAATTCAAAACATCTCAGAAAATTCTAAGTTTTTTTTTGTAGCTTCTCTGATATATGTTCAACCTACAATAAAAATTTCAGAGCAAAAATTTATGCTGTTTGAGAGATAAAATTAAATCTTTGAAACTTTAGGGCTTTAGCTCCCCAAAAAAATCAAAACTAGCATGCAAAGGTGGGTTGCCCCACGGTGGGTGCCAAAAATGTGTGTGTGAAAATTGTACCTGATCTATAAACACAACACTTTAGTAAAACATTAGAGGTTAGCTATAATCGAAATCATGCAAAATTGAAAACTATCTAACCAATCGATTTACTGCCTTCTAGTAGGTGCGAGATTAATGTTCTCAAATTGTTATCGAGATCAGTGACCTAGATGACACCTAAATGAAAGATTTGAATGCAATTGATGTAGATATGAATTGAATGCAATTTATCTATATTTTTGATATTTTCTATGCAATTATATGAAAACTTGATATGGAATCTATGCTAATATGGAAATTGATATGCAATGCTAATCTAGAAATGATATGATATGAGAATGAAGATTCTAACAATAATATGAAAGCTATGAATTTGAAATTGATCTCACAACAATGTTGATTTGCAATAAGCTTTGAGCCTTCGAATCGCAATTCTCCAGCATGATTGTGCAAAAATATGAGATGCTTGGATGCAAATTTGAGAGATGAATTATGAAGAGCTGAGCCTTGTTTTTATAGAAATTCAGGGCTTTGGAGGTGCATGGGAAAAAAGCCATAAATCACTCAAATAACTCAGCTTGATTTTTGAATTATTTTTAAATAACAGATAATTAAGTCACAAAAATCATGCAAAAGCACAGTTCAACTCGAATTAGAAGTTTAGATCAACTTTAAAACTCAAAAAGATGTTGAGTTTCAAAAAGCTAACAACTTGCATTGATTTTCCAATTTGAGTTTAACTGGTCCTTGAATGTGCACATGGATAATTATGATTTAATAAATAAATAAAGTGATTTATTCTCAACTTAACTGCTTTTTGAAATAAAATAATTAATTTATGGGTTAATTAACTATTTTACCAAACTTTTATTAAAAATTATATTATTAAATAATGACAACATGCTTTAATTAATTAAATAAGAATTTAATCAATTATTCATAGGAATTTTGATTTATTGTCAAAATTAAATAATACAATTAATAATAGATAGAATTAAATTTAATTAAACAATTAAGTGGCAAATATTAAATCTAATTAATTAAATATGCAAAATATTTAATTAATCAAATTTTAGGATAAATGTGATTTATTGCCAAATAATTATAAAATTAAAGATAATTATGATGATTAGGAATATTACTAGGAATATTCCCCGATGTAGAATTTAAGATAATCAATTATGATTCGATGATGTTTAGATGTGCCTTAGATTAGGACTTTGATGTCGATGTCATTCGAATTGAAGATGTAGGAGATTAATGAACTTATAGCCCATTTTTGGGGTATTACACCTCCTCATTTATGAACTTTTGAATCTAATAGGTATAGGGGGGATGAAAGGGGATAACACATATGTATACTTTGACCAAGGGAGACATTAGAAATGGGGGTTGGGCCTTTGGTCCACAAACACAAATATATTGAAAAGGGTACATGATAGATACTCCACTTTGTACACCCCAAAGACACAGTTAGAACACTTCAGAAAAATGGAGAGGGCAATCTTCATGAAATGGTCAACTAAACTACAAACGTAAATGAGAATGTCATTAAAAAGGACTAAGATGAATTTAAAGAGGTAGAATTTTAAATATAGAGCATTAGTCAAGCCAAATGCATCACCAATAATTCATGGTTATCTTCATGTTTTTAAAAAACTATGTCAAAAATATCTTCATGACTTGAATTTGGTGATATCTAGGCCAAAGATCTCATTTCTTACATCCAACAAGTCATTAAAAATAGGAATACAAAACTTTTCCTTCATAGTGAATCTATTTTGTTATTAGAGGTTAGGACAAGCCCACTATCCTCCATGTTTCTTGGAAACCATCACCATGTAGAGGATGAATAATTACACGAGTTGGCTTTGATGACACTTGACTCTATTAAATTCTTAACCATTTGTTACTCAAATTCTTGTTGACCCAAAATTTAAACTTCTATGTCATAATAACACCTTTCCAATTTGTTGAAGTTTTTCTCAGTCATTTGTCATAAATCTTAGTACCAATCTCATAATTAACCTTTCTTCAGTCAAGGTTATTAGCCCCTTTTCAAAGAAAAATCATTGGGTTTCGGAGGAGAAAACATTAATTGATCTGATAAAATCATCTCGATATTCTTAATTAGTTGAACAAAATACTTCTCTTTCCAAGCTTGCAATTTGAATTTTAATAAAAGCTCTTTCATGTCAAAAGTTATTAAAGGTTAATTGCCCCCTACTTTTTGGGCTTAACTTGCAAAAATGCAAAGAGTTTATTAACCTTTTTGAAAAATGCAAAATATTTAAGTTAATTAACTCTTCACAAAAACGTAAAAGATTAATCAACTCATTTAAAGATTAATTAAATTATTTAAAATTTGCATAAATTAATTTAACTTTCTAAAGTATGCAAAATTGATTAACCTCTTCCTTGATTAAGCTTTCATCATATTTTGCGCATTTTTCAAAGGATTATTAACCTCACATTGAATAACTACCTTTGGTAATCCTTGAACAAACGTAGTTAGAAGGCGTGAAATTAATGTCGACCTGATTTGGAAAGGTAGACAAGGCATTTAAACATTTAACAGAGAGTTTCAAAGAAATGTAGTCTCATAGTATGTTGTGACTGCACAATATACATAGAAAAGGAAATTAGTTGAAAAGGCTTTTACAAATTATAGAATTGTCAGTTTACTAAAATGCAGGAAAGATATAGTGAATTGGTTTTGAAGCTGTTTAGTAAAATGCAGGAGGTAGGAATGAAGCCAAGCCAAGTTACTCTCACAAGTATTCTTCAAGCCCATGCCAGTCTAGTAGTTTTGCAACAGGGCTTGCAATTGTATTCTTATATCAGCAAAACTGTATTTTCATTGGATGTTTCTATGGGTAATGCACTTGTGGACATGTATGCCAAATGTGGAAGTATAGAAGATGCCTGGAAAGTATTTGTGGAATGCCTAATCATGATGTAGTTTCATGGACATGGTGAAAAGCCATCCAACTCTTTGAAAATATGAAAGTGGTTGGTTTAAAGCCAAACCACATTACCTTTATTGGTGTTCTATCTGCTTCCATCCATGCATGTTTAGTGGACGAGGGATGCCGCTATTTTGATTCCATGATTCAAGATTACCATATACCCCCAAGAATGGATCACTATACCTACATGGTACGAGACACCTTGTTGAAGCAGAGGAGTTCATAGAAAGAATGCCAGTGAAACCTAGGGTTGCTATGTGGCAGAGTTTATTTGCATCATGCAGAATCCATAATAACATGGAGTTGAAAAATGCAGCCAAACATGCTTAGGAGTTGGATCTGCAGAATGATGCAACACATGTGCTTCTTGCAAACATTTAAGCTATAGCTGGGAGGTGATCTGATGCAACAGATGTGAGAAAGTTGATAGATGACAAAGGACTAAAAGATCTCAAACGGATCCTTTCACTGAACTTCTGTAAATTTTAATTAAAATAATAGATTTTCCTGTGCTTTCTTTGTGGTCTTAGAGAATTAGATAGAAGTTGGAGAATGATTGTTTCTTTTTGTATTTTTCAAGATATAAGAAAAAGAATAAATAACAACAACAAATATGAAATAGGCTAGAAATAGCGTACAATAATATAATATCTAGTCAACCAAAATAGCTACAAATCATACTAGGCAAGATATATAATCAGTATGCCAGCAAATGTGTTTACAAATAAAGAATGATGGTACCAGCTGGAAGAATGGCCAACCACACACCAAAGGGGAGAGATGGCTGACGTAAGCTAGCTAGCAAACTAGTGCCGACTGAAAGGTAGTAGTGCAGCTACTATAGTCACACCAAGGCAACAGAAGATCCCACGTGCCAAACAAGACCCCCAATGTGCAATGCACAAGTACTCCCAAATGCTGAACTTAACAATCTCTGTCAACTACTAAAATAATATTATAGAATGCTGGAAACCATCTATTGGGGTTTGGATCCCAATAGCCAGGCTCTGGGGTTTGCATCCCAATCCTCTAGAATCACTCCTTAGAGCAAAATCGCAAATACTAAGAATGAAGATGTAAAAGATAATCAAAGAATGATCCAACATCTCATTTTATCTCCCTCTCAAAGCTAATTGAACCCTAAAGGGATAATATGCCTTTCCCTTTATTATAAAATGACATCTTCTCAATTAAAAGGCCTTTATGTAAAGGAAAAACACCCCTTTCCTCAAATAACATAACTCCAGGTGCCAGAAGGTCTTTAGATGATGAAAATAAGTTATAATAAATCAAGACCTTTCCAATGAGCTATAACACATAGGCCTACCTGACCAGATGAAGCCAAAAACCCCTTATTACCCCTTATATGTTTTCTTCTGAGATCCAGGAATGTTAAATTTGGTTTTTATATTCTCCCCACCCTTAGCTGCCCACCATCCAAGATATCTTGAACCAACCAGATCCCTTTCAAATTCTAGAGTTTTGTAGAGCAGCTCTGAGTGAGAATTAGAGGTTTACCATTGTAATACAGCCCCCACCATATAGATCTGTCCTTAACTAGAAAATATGGAGGGCCACCTACTGCCCCCTTCTCTAGAATAAACTACCTCACCTGAACCCAAGCTTTCCAAAAAGCTTGAAAAATTTTTGAACCAAAAATTTTCATTTTAAAATCCCCAAAGACTATATCATAGACTGGCACATTCTTCCATTGCTTGCCTTTCCTGATAACCGACTTCTCAATGTTGTTTCTTATGAGGATCTTCCATGGTTCATTACCCCATAGAGCTTTAAGCACCCATTTGGATGCAAGGGTTGAGCCATGTGCCTTAAGGTCTTTCAACCCCAACCCTCCTTGGCTTTTTTCTTGACAACACCATTCCCATTTAACATAACGTCTCTTCCCATTACCTTTCCCATCCAACCATAAGAAATCTCTAAGGATCTTGTCAATTATATTCACTTGAGAACATGGGAACATCTAGGTTGAAGCATAGTAGATGTGATGAGCTGAGAGAACTTTTTGCACAACTTGGAACCTACCAGCAATGGATAAGGACCATGTCTGCCATTTAATGTGCTTCTTATTGATCTTGTCATAGACCCATTCCCACATATTACCAAGCTATTAAAAATATTTCCTTTTATTCAACTGGAAGGCAAAACCAACCAAATAATCAGTGAACTGGTCCTGTCACCTACCTATGACTAATGTTGGGCAATGTGGGCCAACTGGTAGTCCCATCCCTAAAAACTAGGGATGCTCCTAGAAACTAAGGAATATACCCTGTCATCTTGAAACTAAAACCGTATACTAGTCTCGAGGATCCTCAAATCTAGTCACTGCCACAACTTCCTAAATTTTAGAAAAATCCCTAAAATTAAGGAACTGCCCCAATTGGCTCTCAAAATAACTATAGAACCAACTCCGGTCAGTGAGTATCTAGTATGAGTCTCTATCCACCACTGCTAGCCTACAAGACTCCAATAATCGACCAACTCACATGACTCTGCTAGTTAGACTAGAGAGGGGACATGATAGTCCTCCCCTCTCAGAGATGCTTGCCCACAAGCAATTGCAACATTGGATGCTACAAAATGGACTCACCCTCCCAGGTGGCATCCTCTATGGGTAGACCTCTCCAGCTCACCAAGTACTCTCGAATCAACCTACTCCTCAATCGTCTCTCCCTGACCTCCAAAATCTCCTCAGGGACCAAAGTCAATTTACCCTCTTCATCCAAAGGAGGTAAATCATGTGATGCTATAATATGCTGCCCCAGTGCCTTTTTCAAGTATGACATGTGGAACACATTATGAACCCTACTATCTAGTGGTAACTCGATCTCATAGGCCACCTCTCCAACTCGTCTGAGTACTCTGTAAGGTCCGTAAAAATGAGGCTTGAGCTTCTTAGCTCCTCCCCATTTAAGGGTGCTCTGTCTGTAAGGTTGTAGATGAAGGAAAACCATGTCACCCACCTCAAATGCTCTCTCCATCCTGTGCTAATCAATGTACATCTTCTACTAATTCTAAGCATGCTGCAAGTTCTCCCTGAGAGATCTCATGATATCTTGGTTGTCCTGCAACCAATCTTGTGCCAAGGGAGCTTTGTTGTCACTGAAAGCCAAATCAACAAAAGATAATGCCTCACAGCCATAAAGAGATCTAAAGGGAGTCATGTTAATGGACATTTGATGCATAGTATTATAACAATATTCACCCAAATACAACCAATGCACCCATGCCTTCTGCTACCCTGACACATAGTTGCATAGATACCCCTCCACCCACTTATTAACTAACTTAGTCTATCCATCTGTCTGAGGATGGTAGCTAGTGCTGGGGGTCAACTATGTGCCTGCTAGCCTGAAAAGTTCCTGCTAGAAGGAACTCATGAACCTATTGTCCCTATCATTCACTATGGTCTTAGGGAGACCATGGAGTCTAAATATCTCTCTGAAAAATAGCTCAACTACTTGTGAAGCTGTGAAATCTGCTACAATAGGAAAGAAGTGGGCATACTTAGTCAACCTATCTACCACAACATAAATACAGTCCTTCCCCTGAACTTGAGGAAGACCTATAATGTAGTCCATAGATATCCCTATCCACCTTTGCTCTAGTATAGGTAGAGGCTGCAACAATCCAACCAGAAAAGTATGCTCTGACTTGTTCTACTAACAAGTCATGCATTCATGAACATGGCGTAAGACATCATCCTTGAGACCCTTCTAAGAGAATCTCTCCCATACTGCCCTATAGGTCTTACCATAACCTGAATGTCCTGGTGTAGGAGTATCATGGTAAGCATGTAAAACATGCTCTTTCAACTATGATTCAGGAACAAGGTAGACCCTGCCTTTGTAGTATATGACATCAGACACTACACTATATCCATCATCCCATGTCAACCCATCCATGATCTCACAAGCATGTTGATTTTTGGAATACTCAACTAAAAGTTGAGCCTTCCAATTTGCTAAAATCTTTCTCAATGAACATAGGGCAACAAGTGATGGCTTCCTGCAAAGTGCATCAACAATAGTATTGTTCTTCCCCTTGATGAACTCTATGTCAAAATCATACGCCTGCACCTTGCTTACCCACTTTTGTTGCCTATCATTAAGCTTTGTCTGATCAAGGAAATATTTTAGACTATTATGGTCCGTCCTCACCACAAATTTTCTACCAACAAGATACTGTTTGAATTTGGCTAACACATGCATGATAGCCAACATTTCCTTGTCATATGTGGAATACAACTTCTCATTATCCCACAGCTTCCTACTCTTGTACGCAATGGGGTGTCTATTTTGCATCAACACTACCCCTATGCCTTCACCTGAAGCATCACACTCAAGTACAAATGGCTGCAAGAAATTTGGGAGTGCCAAAACTAGACAATTGCTCATAACCTCCTTGAGTCTCTCAAAGACTCCTTGTGCTTGCTCTATCCATTAGAAGGCTCCCTTCTTCATGAGATTTGTTAAAGGTGTTGCTAACTAAGAGAATCCCCTCATGAATCTCCTATAATAGGCACATAAACCAAGGAACCCACACAACTTAGTAATGTTCCTGGGAGAGGGCCAATCATGAATCACCTGAATCTTCTCCTCATGCACTTTCACTCCCTCTACACTGATCACATGACCCAAGTATAGAATCTCTCTGAGTCCAAATTCACATTTAGAAAACTTAGCAAATAGAGACTGACTCCCCATGATGCTAAGCACCTCCTCAATGTGTCTAAGATGATCCTCCCTTGTCCGACTGTAAATCAATATGTCATAAAAAAACACTAGAACCGATTTCCTCATCTGCTTGTTGAAGATGTGGTTCATACAAGACTGGAAGGTGGAAGGTGCATGAGTGAGGCCAAAAGGAATCACCAAAAACTCATAGTGCCCATAGTGACAATGAAAAGTAGTCTTGTGCATGTCCTCATCCCACACACGAATCTGATGATAGATTGAATGGAGATCAATCTTTGAGAAGTAGATAGCTCCATGTAGCTCATCTAACAACTCATCAATGCATGGAATGGGGTACCTATTCTTGATTGTCTTTTTTTTCAAGGCTCTATAATCAATACACATTTGCAAAGTCCCATCCTTCTTCTTAACAAGCACCATAGAAGAAGCAAAAGGACTAGAGCTAGGGCGAATGAATCTAGCCATATCCAGTAACTCATAGATGGTCCTCTCAATCTCATCCTTGTATGCTCTAGGATGACAATATGGGGTAGTAATCATGGGCTTAGCCCCATCCTCCCTCTCTATCCCATGCTTGAAACCTCTATCAGGAGGTACACCAAGAGGTATGTCACCAAAGACTTGACCATGCTGATCCATTACTAACTGTATGTCTACATGAAAGGCCCTTCCATCCCGAGGTGTAGGTATTTCAAACTTCATCAAGCAATGTGTAGCCCAAAGTATGTCATCATGATGAATGATAGTCTCCATCCTATGGGAAGTTGCCTCCTTAGGACCATTGTTTAAAGTTTCCCTCAAGATAGTCTTCTTCCCTCCAGAAAGAAACTCCAACTACATGCGGTGGTCGTCAATGATGTATCACCCAATACCCTGTAACCATTGCATGCCCAAAACTACATCATAATCCTCCAGTAGTAGCACATAAAAATCATTTGTTAGAGTATAGTCCCCCATCTGGATGCTAAGCTGAGGAGTCCTCCAAGTACAAATCAACATGGCACCATCTGAAACCTTCACTCCAAAACCAACAAACTCCTCGGACTAGAGCCCACACCTGTCAACTAGCTTCTAGTCAATAAAGTTGTGTGTGGCACCTATGTCTACTAAGCTCATAACCCACTGGCCTCTCAATGTACCCTTCAAATGAAAGGCATGAAATCTGGGATAGCTGGAGAGAGTATTCATAGTCACTTTAGCTGACGCCAAAGGCTCTGAAGTGTCTAGCTCTAACTGTGGGTGTCCCTGCCCAAACTCCTCCAGACTATCCTTAGTATCAGTATCAGGTATCTCCTCATCACCTATCTCAAATGTCAGCTCTATCAAATGAACCTTGCCTTTACCAAGGCAATAATGTCTAGGCTCCCATGGCTCCTTACAGGAGAAGCATAGTTTCTTCCTTCTCAGTTCATTCCTTGACTCCTAGTCCAACTTGGGTGGTCTAGAAGGTGTTCCCCCTCTACCCTAGAAAGTGTTGGCCTTCTGGGGAGGCCGAGAATCCCTAAAAGGTTTCTTTTCTACCTGATAAGAAGTAGGAGGGGTGTCTAGTCTAAATGTAACATCAATGGCCTCCTTGAGGGTGGCTGGCTTGAATGCTCGTACTAGTCCCTTCAGCCAATCCTGCAAACCCTCTATGAACAATATCACACAATGAATTTGAGACATATTAGGAACCATGACCGCAATATGATGGAACTCATTCACAGAAGACTCCACATTCCCTATCTGCCTAATGTGTACCAACTCCCAGTAGTAAAGCTCTGTGTCTTTATGATCAAATCTAGTAATGAGCCGCTCAGTGAATTCAGCATAGGAGTGAACCATAGCGTGATCTTGGGTGACCAATCCATGGTGCCACCAATCATAGGCAACCCCATCTAAATGCAAAACCAAAAACTATATAGCCTCTCTCTCAGGCATAGGTCTCAATGATAAATAGATATCCAGCTTGTGCACCCAAGCTCGTGCACTCATATCACCCATGCCATCATAGGTAGCCAGTGTGATCTTCCCAGTGGCTCTACTGAGGTCATTGTTCTATTGTGTCTATAGCCTTTGTCCCCTCTGAACCTGGTGTTATCCCTACGTTGTGCACAATATTGTGGAAAAGGAAAAACATCTCTAACCTCTGGGGGTAGGGCTCTCCACTCAGCTATAGCTTCCATGACTGAATCCTAGAATCCAACCTCAGGTGGCTCCACCTGTGCCGACTGCTCAACTTGCCCAAATTGAGGCAATAATGGTCTATCCAGAGTAGGAATACATGGATGTTCCTACCTATGGGAATGAAGGGAGCTCCCTGCTGAGACATGAGATCAATGACTGTGATGGCTTCCTGTAATGGAAGCCAACCTACTCCTTCCCTGTCTTTCATGTTTACCTCCATGCCTATCCAATTCTATCCGCTCTAGGGTATCATGTAATTTGTCAAGTGTCTAGACTATACTGGGCTATGTAGAAATCAGAGTTCTCATGGATTCTCTCCTCTGCCTCTATAGGCATGCCGCCACTAGCAGCATCGTGTGTCTCACCCATAGTTGGTGTCTTTGCATCTCTAGCAGCCTCTGCTTGCCACTAGTTTCTCCTGCGCTCGTAAAACCTATGTATTTCTCCACCAGGATGCATAGAAGATATATAAAAATAGATGCCAAATGCTAAAATGAATTATCAAACCCTTTTTCGTAACCTATTGTGATAAATTCACTAAAACCCTACAGGCTGGTAGGATTTAGGCTTTGATACCACTAAAAGATCCCAAACGGATCCTTTCACTGAACTTCTATAAATTTTAATTAAAATAATAGATTTTTCTGTGCTTTTTCTTGATGGTCTTAGAGAATTAGACATAAATTGTAGAATGATTGTTTCTTTTTGTATTTTTCCAGATAAGTAAAAGAATAAATAACAAAAACAACAAATATGAAATAGGCTAGAAACAATGTGCAATAATATAATATCCAGTCAACCAAAATAGCTACAAATCATACCAGGCAAGATATGCAACCAGTATGCCAGCAAAGGTGTTTACAAACAAGGAATGATGGCACCAGCTGCAAGAATGGCCAGCCACACACCAAAGGGGAGAGATGGATGGCATAAGCCAACCAGCAAACCACATGTCAATTAAAAGGCATCCGTACGACTTCTATAGTCATGCCAAGGCAGCAGAAGATCCCATGTGCCAAACAAGACCCCCAATGTGCAATGCACAAGTACTCCCAAACACTAAACTTAACAATCTTTGTCAATTCCTAAAATAATACTGTAGAATGCTGGAAACCATCTATTGGGGTTTGCATCCCAATAGCCAGGCTCTAGGGTTTGCGTCCCAATCCTCTAGAATCACTCCTCATAGAAAAATCACAAATACCAAGAATGAAGATGTAAAAGATAATCAAAGAATGAGCCAAGATCTACTTTTATTTCCCTCTCAAAGCCAATCGAACCCTAAAGGGAGAATATGTTTTTCCCTTTATTATAAAATGACATCTTCTCAATTAAAAGACCTTTATGTATAGGAAAAACACCTCTTTCCTTAATTAACATAACTCCAGGTGCTAGAAGGTCTCTGAATGATGAAAATAAGCTATAATAAATCAAGACCTTTCCAACGAGCTATAACACATAGGCCTGTCTGACCAGATGAAGCCAAAAACCCCTTATTACTCCAATTAGCTATATAAATAGCTTTATTTTAATTTATTTAAACACAAACTTAGGAAATATTAAAAATATTCCCTTTTATTCAACTGGAAGGCCAAACCAACCAAATAATCAATGAACTGGTCCTATCACCTGCCTGTGACTAATGCCGAGCAATGTGAGCCAACTGGCTGTCCCTTCCCTAAAAACTAGGGATGCTCCTAGAAACTAGGGAATATACCCTGTCATCTTGAAACTGAAACCATATACTGGTCCCGAGGATCCTCAAATCTAGTCACTGCCACAACCTCCTAAATTTTAGGAAAATCCCTAAAATTAAAGAACTACCCCAACTTGCTCTCAAATTGACTGTAGAATCAACTCCGGTCACTGGGTATCTAGTATGAGTCTCTATCCACCACTGCTAGCCTATGAGACTCCAATAATAGGCCAACTCACATGACTCTGCTAGTTAGACTAAAGAGGGGACATGACAGGGACTAAGCTAGATTGAGGTCAGGAATAAGGTGCATTCTTTTCCAGCAAGAGAGTAAACTCACCCACAAATAGATGAAATCCATGCAAAATTGGATAGTTTTGAGTATTCACATGAAGGAGCAAGGGCATATTCCTGACACAAGTTTTATGATGCGTGATGTGGAGCTGGAGCAGAAGGAACATTCTCTTAACTACCGTAGTGAGAAGCTAGCCATTTCTTTTGGGCTTATCAACAATCATTTTGGAACCCCTATTCGAGTTATTAATAATCTTCATGTATGTGGTGACTATCACAATGCCATTAAGTTTATTTCCAAGATTACTCAATGGGTAATTGTACGAGATCTGAATCATTTCCATCATTTTGAAAATGGAACTTTTCACTTGGGGTGGTTTCTGGGGTTTTTGAAAATGGACGTTGCAAAATGTGGAATCAAAATCAACATAGTAGAATTGTTTGTTAAAACACCCAAGGAGATGTGTCCGAGTATGGAAACACATGAGAAACGTGGAAGCACAAAGATGGATGTACATGATATGTTTGAAAAACTTCCTCAAACAAATGTAGCCTTATGGAATTGTTGATATCAGGATATGCACAAAATATGTATGGTGAAAAATCTTTTAAAAAATGTGGAGTAATTACAATCTACCGGTGTAGGAGCCGAGCTCCATAACCTTAGTTGTGGTCTCCCCGTGCGTGCCTTAATAGAAGCTTCAAACAACGTATCGCCACCTTTCGAAGCATGAAGACAAGGATTGTTGTTTATTGCCGTAGTCAAAAGACAATATGTCAAACTATTTGACTGAATGCTCATTGAAATGCAATGCATGGTAGCACAGGGAAGGCATCAAACTATTTGACTAAATGCCTCAGAAAAGTCTTCTGATGGAGATAATGTAGAGACAGAATTATAGGAGTGGGGATGATGGGCAGAGAACACATGTTGAACTTGGCACAGTTGGTTTTGTGGATCCTCATTTACCATCCCAAGAAGTCACCATAAATATCTAAGACACCCAAAGCCTCATCACATTCTTGTAGGAAAGGCTCTTTGCACCAAGGTGGAGCATTGCAAAAATGTCATAATAGCTACCATGGAAAGGCCAGATATACTAGTGCAAGTTAGATTAGAATAAAGATGCATATGCTGCCTATAGCTAAATTTATTAATGAAGTCCAAACTAGAGTGCTCAAGCGTGTTTTGATGGTTGCGATCAGAGAGCATCGGTTTCCTTTTTCTTGTCATGGTTTGCAATTGGAACAGGTTCAATGAAAATATAAGGGGCAACCTAGAAGTGTTGCCACTTCTTCAACCTTATGAATTTGATTATTGCAGCAAATCCTGAATGAGTGATGGTCTTTGGTTCGCATGATGTTAATCATATGGATGAATATTATGATAGTAAGGTGATCTGATTTAGGATCTATGACAATTTCTTAGCGGATGCTTAACATTAGCAATGGCTAATTCAAAGTCTTAATATGCGAATTAACATAATTGAAATATTTCAATGAACAAAGCATTATAAAGATGATACAAAAAAAGAAAAAATAAAAGAGATTGAATACCAAACACAATTGATAATGGAGTTTGTCAAGTGGCTATGACTTCGGGCCCCTCTCCAGCAGAGTGACTGATTTGATTATGCTCTAAAAATCAAGATTACAATTGTTACAAGACCATCTCCTTCTAGCACTTTGGTGTAACATTCCTCCAATGTGCATAAATGGCTTCAGTCTCCCAAACATACTCTCCTTCACATCACTTGGAATGCCTTTCAAAATCCTACATCCCCATTTTTATATATAAAATTTTCCATAATAAGGTTTAACAAGAAAATAACCCTCTTATAACAAAATAACCTTACTATCCTGTTAATAACCCTTTATGGGTTCTTATGGTTTCACCATTATTCATTTTAAGTGTTTGGTTTTAACCATATAAGGTTATTTAAGGGTTTTCAGGGTAAACTAAGTGCTAAAAATAACACAACCCATATATATATCTGAGCCCCTATGTGGTATAATGGAAAAGAATCATTTTGGTTGGTGGGGTGGTTGAGGGTTCGAACCCCACCAACCATTTTTTTAAAAACAAAATTGACTTCAACTTTTTCTTTAACAAAACAAATTGGTGACTATTCTTAGTCAATGACACCGATACAGGTGTAATGGTGAAGGTGATGGCTTGCAACGTGGGGTTTGGGTGTTTGACCCCCCTCAACATCTTTTTATGAAAAAGGAAATTAAATTGTGCAATTGTGGCATGAGCTCGGGAGATAAATGGTGTATAATTTTGGAGCCACATAGATCGGTCCTCTCCATTTGAGAGATTTTGGACCTCCAAAAGTTTACTTAGACATAAATTAAGTGAGGATATAGCTCCCTCACTTTTTCTAATCTCCATCCATATTTCTCTACTAGGTCGATGCATCCCTTTACGTCCCACTTTAAGGTACTCAACAACACCTCTTTTTGAAGATCTAACATTCTTGTATAAGATGAGATCCTCTTGCAAATCATCCATGTACTCATGTGATAGGTCATCAAAAAATGGAATATAAACATCAGTCTCTTCATCTAGTATCATTGGAGGTTCATACATCTTCAAATTGTCAACATTGACAATCAAGTAGATCTACATATATGGAGGAAGATTAAGGTGGAAGGCATTGGTACCGATCTTTTCTAGAATCTTGAAAGGACCATATCTGAGTGGTTTGAGCTTCCTTCCTTCACCTTTCATTCTTTCCTTGCTGATGTGTAACCAAACTTTGTCTCCAACTTGGAAATGGTGATCACTGTGATGCTTATCATGAGAGCCTTGTATTTTTCTTGGATCTTCTCCAACTGCGATTCCACTACTTGGTGGATTTCTTAGACCTTTTGGATGAACTTTAAATCCTTCTTAGACATCATGGTGTCCATCCTCAACATTGCTTTTCCCAAAAGAAAAATGCATAAGATTTTTAGGCAAGTAAGCGAAGCAAGTCTCAAAAGGAGACCTCTTTGTAGAAGAGTGTGCCGCATGATTGTAATTATGTTGCACATAATAAAGAATCTCATCCCACAACTTAGGATGCTTACTACAACAACCTCTACAATTGTCCTATTTACTACCTCTATCTGTTTGTCAATTCATGGATGGAAGGCTATACTCTTCTTCAACTTGGTGTCCATGAGGCCCCACAATGCTGACCTATTTCTTACAAGGCATTAGAATACACATTTTGTTGAATGGATCAACCACTACATATAGATACTCATGTCCCTTCCTAGACATAGGTAGACCCTCTGAAAAAATCCATAGATACACTTTCCCATGGATGAGATGGTAATGGTAAAGGTGTGTACAAACCCAACTTCATGTTACTAGGTTTACTAGTTACACACATCACACACCCTTTAATATATTTAGAGACAATTTCTTGCATGTGGGGCAAATAACAATATTTCTACAGTCGAGCCAATATTTTTCTTACCCCAAAGTGTCTTACAATCATTGAGGTGTGTGCTTCTCCGATAACCTGTGCTTGTTCATCTTTTGTAATGCATAATTTTCCCAAGTGATACAACAATTTATCTTGCATATGGTAATCTTTCTCTTCTACGTGTTTGTCTAGTATTAAAGCTACATATATACCCTTAAAGTTACCATCATTACCATATTGTTGCTAAAAAATTTCATGGACCATAGAAGTATTCCAAAGGATTATCAAAGCATTCATAACAAGAGGCCTAGAAAGAATATCTGCTACCTTGTTGTGGGATCCTTTCTTATACTTAATTAACAAGTGAAATTATTGTGAAAATACATCCACCTAAAATTCCTACCTTGTCGTAGCTTAGTTTGTGAGTGAAAATATTTTAGTGGCTAGTGATCAGTAAGGATTACAGTTTCTTTGTCCATTATTTAGTGTTTCCATTGTTTAAAACTTTGATCTAATGCATAAAGTTCCTTATCATAAGTGGGATAGTCACTTATTTCCCTTGAAAAGGTTTCAAAGTGGTAGTAGATTGGTTTAGTTCCTTGCATGAGTGCAACTCCCAAGGAAAATCTAATCGCATTTGTCTCGATCTCAAACATTTGGTGTAAATCTAGTAAGGTCAGAATTGGTGCGATGCTCAAATTTTCCTTCAAAGTGTTGAAATCCTTCTGTTGTGGACCTCCCCACTAAAATTTTTACTTTGTAATGGTTAAAGTATGCAATGGTGATGCAATAAATGAGAAGTTTTCAATGAAGTTCCTCCAGTATTGGACTGCACCTGAGAAACTTATGACTTTAGTGACTGTACTTGGTTTAGGCCATTTTACAATAGCTTCGACCTTCGCAGGGTCTACTTTCAATTGACCACCTCCGATGATATAGCCTAAGTACAGTAAGGATGTCTTAGCGAACTTGCATTTAGATATCTTTACAAAATGTTTTTCTTTTCTCAATACATCAAAAAATCTCTTTACATGACTTACACGATCTTCCCAATTTTGGCTAAATACAATGGTGTCATCCAAATAGACTATGAAAAAATCATCAATAAAAGGATGAAAGACATCATTCATGACTCTCATAAATGTATCTGGTGCATTACAAAGCCCAAAAGGCATGACCAACCACTCAAACAATCCCTATTTTGTCTTAAAAGTAGTTTTCCAAATGTCACTTTGTTGAATTCTTATCTAATGATATCCACTATGTAAGTCTAGTTTAGTGAAATAAATAGTATGTTTCAACTGATCAAGTAAATCATCAATATGAGGAAGAGGATACTTGTTATTTATTGTTATCTTATTCAGGGTTCGATAGTCAATGCACATTCTCCAAGTCCCATCTTTCTTTGGAACTAACATAATTGGAGAACCACAAGGAGATGTACTAGGATGAATAACTCCTTTTTCAATTAGCTCCTCAACCTAATTCTTTATTTATTCATTACACATAACTGATAAATGGTACATGCTGATATTAGGAAGTAGTACATCTTGCTGCAACTAGATTTCATGTTGTATCTCTCTCTTAGGAGGCAATCCCTTTGGTTCTTGAAACAAGTCATCATAAGAGGAAACAAATTCGACCATTTTAGCTTTATGTTTTGGATCACACCCCTTGAATGCCTCAAATATCTCATTTTCTTTGACATTAACAAGAATTAATAAAAAGTTCTTACTAGAATTGACCAATCTTTTCATCTGACCAACATTAACTAGTGCAAGATTAGTCTTAACTTTGTGCGCACATACAATGTATTGTATTCCATCCTTAAAAAGATGATACTTATTCTCCCCCCTATAAAATATTTCTATATGGTCATACATATAAGGACTCCCTAGTAAAAGACCAAAAATATCTAAAGGGACTACATCAACTTCTACCTCATCAATAAAGTTATTAGTAATAGAAAATCTCAATTTACATTGCTTAGTTACCTATAACTGTGCATCATTGCAAACCCATCCAAGAGGGTATGAATTTGGATGAGGTGTTGTAATCAAATTAAGATTTTTAAAAACTTCTTTAGATATCAAATTAACTTGAGATCCCATATCAAATAAAGTATCAACCTTAGTATGTTTTGTTAGAACTCATATGTGAAACAATTGAACCCTTTTCTTATCAACCTTAGGAGAAGATTCTTTACTTGTACTTGAACCTACATTAGAAAAAATTATATTGGATGAGAGAGATATACCTTTTCCTTTACATTGGATCTCAAAAACAACAATCTTTGTCTCATCTCCAGAATTAGACCCAAGATCCCGTTGAACTAAAACAACAATAGTCTTTTATTTTCCTTTGTTTCCACCATATCTTTTTGACTTTAGTTCTGGATGCATCTTCCAATACTTAGAATCATCATGCCCCTCTTTCTTGCTATGTGAGCATGTGGGGTTTTCACCCTCTTTCTTCACTATAGCTATTTTATCCCCCTTCACTTTGCCTTTGGATTTACCTTCAAACTTAGATGGCTTCTTATCAGACTTATCAATGAAAGTACCATTACCCATTGAATCTAAGTGTGTTTTTTGTACACATACTTCATCCAAATTACTGTGATTCAAAACTAAGATAGATTGCCTTAGGTAAGAGTGAAGACCACCTATGTATTTAAGCAATGCATCTTGGTTATACAATGGAATATTTAATGCAATAGCCTTTTTCATGAATTCATGGGTGTACTCTTGGACAAACTGACCTTTCCCTTGCCTAAAATTTTTCCAGTTCATCATTACTTGTTGCATATGGCCTAAGGGATATAATTGCTTCTTAAGAGCACTAACAAATTCTGACCCAGTTAAATTGACTCTACCATGTTGTGAAATTTTAGCCCAAGTTATACTCTCCCACCAGGTGAGATTTGTACCTCCCAACTGAAGAGTAGCTAACTCAGTCCTTTTAGCATCATCTAAGAGATCTTGGACTCTATAATAGAATTCAACTTGTTGAATCCAACCATCTAATTTATCAACATTTAATTCACCATAATACTTTGGTAAGTCAAATTTTACGTCCAATTTAATTCTAGGTTGATGTGCACCCTTGTAAGGATTAGAAGACATAGAATGGGTAGAAGAAGGAGAAGAAGGAGTTGGGGTCTTTTTTAGAGGCTCATGATTACCTCCTGATCTTTTCCCTTTGTCCTCACGAGCTTTATGTCTTTGCATCCATTCTTGCCTCTCTTGGAATAGAACTTTTACAGTGGCATTCATATCAAGAAAATCCTTCTGAATATGTTTTGAACATTTCCAACATTACCACTCCTCTTATGGATTATATTAATTTCTCAATGTGCACATAAATATAGAACTGTTTCAAAAAATAAAAATTGAATTCTTCAATGCACAAGATATGATTATGAATTCCTTTGTTGAAATACACAAAAAATATGCGAGGAAAATTTGATGGTGAAGGTACTACATTTTTTAGAGGTTTGACAAGCGAAGTGAGATTTATTTTTAGCTTGATATTGTTCATATGGTTTATTTCTCGTAGAGTTGTTATGCAACTCACAAAGAAAACAAGACATGGCATATTGATCATTATTGTCAACCCAATATTGATCTTTGGAAATGGAAGGAATCATTGTGAGTTGAGAACCAGGATGCTTTATTTTAAACATGTTCTAGAAAAAGCTAGCAGGAAGGAGTTGTCATCAGACATGGAAATAAAATTTTTGTCTGGGAAATCACTATTCTAAGATCCTTATAGAATAAAATTTCAAAAGGATCTTTTATGATGATTCTTTTCATAGTACAAATATATTTGCATCCAATGGTATTGGTACCTTTGTATGTGCATGGTTGCCTCTTGATACAAGGTTTTTATCATAGAAGGAAAGTATTCTTAGTAGATATAGATGCGGTTGGAGAGAGTGTGGACATGAAGTCAAAATATTGGTGGATATATATTTATTTATTTCAATGATAAAATTATGAGTTTTGTGTTTTGATTGGTTCATGGTGAGATGGTAATGTGTTTATTGACAAAATAATGAATCAGAGTGAGTGATCTCTAGATCAGGAGAAGACTTTGTGGATACTTCGTCAAGATTAATTATTAAACCTATTTTTTAAAATGCATAAGTTTCAAGTTGTATTTTGTAAATATTGAACTTTGTCACTTTTGGTCAAAGATTAACCAATTGAATCTTTTGCGCAAAACTTATATGGTTATTAACTTTATCAAATTTGCATAAAAATGAGTTGGTTATTAACCCAAGGAAGATGGTAGTTATCATATGAAGCCTATAAATACAAGGAAACTTGTAAGGTAAGGGAGAGACTATGATGAAAGGGAAACTATAGAAAATTTTAGAGAGAAATTTTAAATCAATTTTAATTTTGCATTATGTATAGAAGGGTTTGACATTGTACAATCTCATAAACATAATAAAGAAATTTTTTTTTCTTATGTTCTGAATGTTTCTCTGAGTTACGATTGTCAAATTTTCATATGTTAATTGGTGACCCCTTTATGCATTTATGTAAATCATTATAATGTGTGTAGTTGATGTAATAGACATAATCATTTCATGGTATCTTGAGTTGGGTGTGTCAAAAACCTATCTCCTCGTATGTTGAGATTTGTTTTGTTATTACATATTAAAATTATCTTGTGCTTAAAACTCCTTTGTAGTTTTATCAGTTATGAAATCCTATTGGTATTTGTATGTCTTCCATAGGGTTTCTATTATTCATTCTCTTTTAGTTTAATGTTTTCTCCTTTTTGTACTTTCTGGTTAAAAATACACAAAATATTAAATCACTCCATCATGCGAGGAACCTTCCCGTCTCAAATGCAGAGGAAGATTACAATTTGATCGTGATCTAATTGCAATCTCTCCAATTGTTGGCATGATTGTCACTACTCTTAGGGAAAATGAGGTCAGTTTTGAAGACAATATCACAGTGAAAAATCTATTTACCAACACCATCTTAACAATTTTATCCTTCTATAAAAAATTGTGTTTAGGTTGAATATTTGGAGATTGATTGTGAGGCATTAAAAGGAGTGGTATATCCATGGGATTATTGTTGAGAGAATCCTTTAGGAACCCAAAAAACTTGGCTATGTTGATACAATATCCCTTGCAAGTAGAAATGAGGAGAAGGATGTGAGGGGTTTGATATATAATAATTCTAGAAAACACTTTCTCTAATAGCTTCTCCATTCAATGCAAATTGAGTAGTTCAAGATTACTAGCTCTCATAGCTTGCAAAGTATAATCATAGTGTTGTTAACTAAATCTTGTCAAAAGTCAAAATAATCACAATTTTCCACAATGTAGTAATTGATTCCCAACATGACATTTTCACCACCCCATAAAAGATCATGCATGTTAGAGGTCATTTGATACACCCCTATATCGACAATGACATTAGGTCACTTGCCATTAAATACCATGATATTATTATTATCCACCATTATTTGATAATTGTTGGAGGAATTGACATAACAATGGAGTTAGTTAGCAAGTTTCTTCCTAATGATGTAGTGAGTGTTTACTCCACGGTTCATACCATAACTTGTGGAAACTTGATGTAGCCAATGTTATTAAGGGTCTACAGCGAAGATATTCCTGAAAGAGCATGGGTTGAGATATGCACTTCCACTATTAACTCACTATCTACTAAATCTACCTCTACTTCCTTCTCTAAAGACCCCTTAGTGTCATTTGGAAGCCATATGATATAAATGAAATACAAACATTCTCTAAATTTATGAGATTTATTACATTGTTTATCTAAGTTGAAGTACATTTTTTTTTGGTCTTTTCTATGCTAACTCGTAGGATAACTTGTGAATATTAGTGGGCATATTTCTTCTACCTATGATAATCTTTTACATGAATAATTTAGAAGAGAAGCTCAAAATTTTTTTGTAGGTGGGGAGCTTTTCTTTATCTAGTTAATATATGACAATAGCATTAACCATAGATTGTGGGATATTCGTATTAAACTCAAACTTGATTATGGGTCATCTCATAATTTAATATGTCCTAAACATCAAACATCACTTTTTCCCACTTGGTGGGGACTAAAAATTTGCAAACACTTTCTAATGAAGGCTTTTCTGAAGAAAGATGCCCTAATTCAAAGGCTCTTTTAAAAACACCTTTGAGCAAAGCTTCCTTCATTCAAAGTTCTTTAAATTAAATAAAGTAATACCTTCAAATCAAGGTGATCTTCAAACAAAGGTATTATTATATTGTAGAAAAACTAATCAAAAGAGAAATGATGAGAAGTTATTTTTCTTTCACATTTCACAAGAGCATTAAATGTTATAAGTAACTATTACTTTCACAAGTAGTCTTGGAGAAATAATGCATGATAAGTAGATAATGGGTCTTGAGGCACTCATTTGTCTTGATATTGTACCACATAGATTTTGAACAAAGGTTTGTTGTCCACAAGCTACTTGTATATTTTTTTGTTTAACATGTATTTTCATTACTAAATCTATGATTTGTGATTTGATATTTTGAATATTCTTTTCTAAATTGGAAACTCGAAAATATTATTTTTAACCTTAAATTGTCAAATTAAATCTCTAAACAATTATTTTGAAAATAATTTTTTTTTAAAATCCTAGTTTATTAAATTAAAATTCTAAAGCGCTTCTTTAAACCCTAAAATATTTTATTAAAATGGAAAATAGCTATTTTTAAACCCTATCAAATATTTTGAAACCCCACATATATGGTATTGAAAATACCTTGTTTGAAAATACATATTCAAGGATATATAATTAATAAGCAACAATTTGAAATAGACATTTTTTATTTTATAATAGTTTTTGATATTCATGAACAACAAAACTACAGTGTTGACCCTTACAAAACCATAGACTGAGGGCTTACAAATACAACACACTAACAACAAATAAACATCAAAAGAAGCCTATACTAGAGCTAAAGGAGTAAGTAAACATAGGTCATAGTTAGGCAACATATGACCTATGCCCATAAAAGGTTTTATAATATTTGTTTACGGTTTTAATTTGACTTTTTTTTGTTTCACAAACTAGAAATTATCTTTTCAAATAAATATTCATAAATCGTAAATTAGGGTCATATAATAACTTCTTGAGATAGTCCTAGTGATGACCGTTTATATCTTCCTAGTTGTTTTGGGCTATACCATTATTTACCTAGTTGAATATTTGGTGATGACCTCATGTGTCTTCTTTGCTACTTGAGGTTGGATTACAAATCATGTCAGAAAATGAAATAAAAGAATGCAAGCTAAAGAGATAAACTATATACAATTTAGTTAAAGATCATATCAAATCCAAAACTATATCTTCCTCACCATTATGATTCTAAACTATATCAAATTCACCATTACCTTATCTTCCAATCTAATATCCAATCAAACTAAAACCTCAAGCCTCATTATAAAATCAAATCAATCATTCGCATCATTTTACCACTAGTTTCCTTGTATGGTTCCTTACCAATTATTTACATTATCATTCAACTAGATCTTAGGGACAAATCCTATGATATATTCTCCTACTCACTATTTTATCATAAAATGACTCAAGGTGAATAATATTTTTCTTCCCTTGTGATCCTCTTTTGTTATCTTGTGTTACCCTTGTCTATTCATTTTAGTTTAATATTTGGAGCATCTCACTTGTCATTTTTCTTAATTATATGTTGTCATTCAATCTTTCATTACTGCACATCACAACCATGTTCCCATGATATATATTTTAAGCAGTGAATCTCCATTTAGTTTTCTATTAAAATAATAGAATAAAAGTTTCAAATAATATACCTTGGACCTATCCAAGTCATGCATGCACATACATACATACATATATACATATACATATACACATACACATACATATACATATACATATACATATACATATACATATACATATACATATACATATACATATACATATACATATACATAGACATATACATATACATATACATACACACACATATCTCTGTATGTGTATTTATATTTTTACATATATTTACAAATGTATATACATACAAACACATATTTTAGAGCTAAAATTGGTTGTTCATGGTGTAAATTACACATTTTAGGGTTTCAAAAAATTTGTTTAGGGAACTTCAATTTGACATTTTAAGTTTAAAAATAGAATTTTATATTGATGTTAATGCACATTTATATTTGGCATGTGTACATGGATATATGTGTGTGGACATCTAAATTTGACATGTGTACATAGACATCTCTCTCTCTCTCTCTCTCTCTCTCCATACATACATACATACATATATACATACATACATACATACATACATACATACATACATATATATATATATATATATACACACACACACACACACACACACACACATAGACACACATATGTATGCATACACATATACATATACATATACATATATATGGATATGTATACATGTATATGTATATGTAAATTTATATATATGTATGTGTGTGTGTGTGTCTATGTGTATTTATATATGTATGTATGTATATGTATATATGCACATATAGGTATATGTATGCATATTTATATATGTATGTATGTATATATATACATGTATTTTTTAGGGTTCCAAAATGTCAAATTCAAGTTTCCTAAATAACTATAAATTGAACATGTACATGTATATATGTATATGTTTGTAGTACTTGAAAATTGACTAAGCATCTTTTATTAAGTATACCACAAAATACTCTAAAAATATTACTTTTATCAAGAACACTAATGAAACTACAAAAAATAAGCTAAAACAGAGGTTATACCTTTTAACTATTACCTTGCATATGTTCCATTTTCATTCTTCCTCTTGAGATCTTGTTGTTTTTCTTCATTTCTCTTAGAATAAGTCTTGAGGAAATAGATGGATAAGATGAAGTTGGTTGAGTTTTAAAATAGAAAGTAGGTAGATGGTTAGATTGTGAGAGAAAAGTGAGGGATATGCTCCTCCTACATTAACAAGGTGAAGGAAAGCATGGAAGGAAAAGACACTTGTCAAATGTCTCTCCATGTCCATGAGAATAATGAGGGAGAAACATTCCAAGTTGTTGGAATGTGAAATAAATAATAGGATTCATGAGAAAAGTACCTCATGAGTCATCCTTGACCAAGGTGAGGTGGAAAGACCAATGTCTTGATAATAGGGGATGTGTAGAAATACTAGGGAGTGTGGAAATGTTGAACACACAATAGATGCTGAGAGGGGGGGGGGGGGGGGGTTAATCAACATAAATTAAAATAATTTCTTAAGAGATCAACCATAAATATTACCCACCACACAACTTATTACGTAAACAATGAAACACTAGCACATGAACACCAAGATTTTTATACGTGGAAAACACAAACTAGAAAAAACCAAGGTGAGCATTTTTCCACAAAGATAATTCACTGGTTTATATAGTCTAATTACAAAGATTGTAGGAGATCACTTCCAATACAACATTGAATACAAAGAGGAGCTCATTTCTCTAGAATTGAAAACAAAGTCTCATTTCCAAAGTAGAAATATACAATAAACAATTTGTGCACCCAAGACTCATTGTGCTAGGGACAAGGTCCATGCAGCACTTCTCAAAAGATAAAGAGAAATTATCTTGTTAATGCAGCTGATCTACACAACATTGTCAACCTCAAAAACACACTCTTACTGCCTTTTCTTCTTTGCCATAGTCACAAAATAGTAATCTTTATAAACTAATCTTCTTCTCTTCAAAAACTCTATTTATTGATCTTCACTTACTCACTCACCACCCTCTCTTAAATTTTTACAAAGAACATGCTCACTTATATACAAGATAGATCATTAGAATTTACAACAAGGTTGACCACACCAAAAGTATATTACAATTGAGTTACAAGTTAGTCATGTCAAAAAATAATAACAATAAGGTCCCATGCCAAAAGCATATGGACCAAAACATAGATTACACATAACATAGACACATCCAAATAAGAGATAAACATTAAATACATAGGTCACACATAGCACAAACCCATCCAGATAAGAGATAAACATTAAATGTAATACTTGGACCAAAAACATGAAGCATGATCCACTCCAAAAGAGAGAGGGACTATCAACACATTATACATAGCCCAATACCAAATCCACAATTATTAGAACAACTTCCATAGCCATCTCAAATGTGTAGTAACACACTTCCCAATGAGCCACATCATATGCCAACTATATTCAAACCACCACATGCCATGTCAACAATCATATCACTTTCTAATTATCATATCACATTCATAATACATACTTTTCTTCTAGTGTTCTATAGCATTAACACAACCTTACTACTTTTCAAACAACTACCTTCTTCCAAATAACCTTCCTTCTTCATATATACTTGAACACGACTTCATTAAAAAATTTCAGACACAAGTGTAGGATAAAAGACCTCTAGACCACAATGTTTGACATCAATAACAACTAGACAATAATAGCCAAACATATATTTTCAATAGGAGACATAAAATTCTTCCTCATGAATATGGATGATGGTTGATGATAATTAAGTAATTAAATATTTAAAATATTTAATTTCCCTGGCCACATGTAGGTGACATGGCATATGAGATGGAATATAAGGTGAACTTTAGAGGAGTTTGAATGTTTCATTTGATGATGAAGAATTAAATAGTTTAAGATTATTTAATTATTAGGGAATTCAGAAGACTTGGAACTTTGAAGAATAACTTAGATATGAATCACATAAATAATTAAATAATTTATTTAGAGATAAAAGAACATACATTAATTGAATAATCAATATTTAATTAATTTTCTCAAGTCATTTTTAGGTGTATACAATACATATGTATGTACATCATGTGTATATATGATATACATACATGTGTGCATGCATTCATGCATGCATACTTGTATGTATATAAGTATTTATGTGCACACACACACACACACACACACACACACATGCACATGTATGTACATAAATACATGTTTGAATGTATGCTTATAGACATGTAAATATGTAGATGCGTATGTAGATATCTTTTTTAAAAGTTTCAAAATAGTTTTTTAGGGTTACTATTTGATATTTTAGGGTTTAAAAATAGACATTACATACATGTATGTTTGTATTACACTTACATGTACATGAATGCATTATGTATGTGTCTAGATATACACATATGTCTACATATAAATGTATATATGGGTGCATGTTTCCATACATACATACATACATACATATAATATATATCATATATACATGTATATATAATGTCTATCTTTGAACAATCAAATTAAAGAAAATTGAAACAATAAATAATATTTTGATTGTGCAACACAAATATGGATAATTCACTTTTAGACATATAGATAGGAAGATTGCTAGATTGTGTTTAACTTCAGAAGACCCATAAATATGGAGGTTTACAAAATAAATTGTGAGAAGATGTTCAATATTTTTCTTCTTATTAGATGTTAATTAAAATGTGTTAGTGCTTATTATAGTTATACTCTAGTAACTATTCAATTCCAAATGTGAGAAATAATTTTTGGTGATGATCCATTGGGTACAATCCAACTAAAGTGGCAAAATAAATTATCAAAATGATTTCCTTTCCTTAGTAGGCTCCTAGAACTAGTGTTAGGGTGTATTAGGTGAACAAATGTGTAGGCTCTCAAATGACACAATTAATTTATCTTAATTTTTTTAAATTTGCCCATGCTCATCATCCTACTAATGGCCATTTGGGCCTCAAAGTCAACTATTTAGATTTACCTCGATATTTAGGACATGGGTATGGAAAGGTATACCACTAAGATGTATATCATTATTTAGATGGACATTTTAGTCATAGGAGCTTGGTCGGTGAGAGGATACATGTGATCACTCCACCACTTAGTGATATTAGTGGTCATGTTATCATCGCTTCTCAAACTAAAGAGATAGTATTGCTGAGGTTGTTGTGCTAACTAAGATGTGTGGAGAAGGTAAATTTCCACCCTCGAGATTGATATAATCTCAAGGAGAAAACCAACCCTTGTATTACCTTGCTTAAGTAGAGCTCTAGCAAGCTAGGGAGATCAATTAAGTAAACCAAGATTTAAAATCTAATGTGAATGCAAAGTAAAAACAAAAATAACTTTATGTTATAAAATGGTAATAATATTTTAACTATTAGAAATACAAGATAAACTAATTGAGATTTCTAGTGAATTTTTCTAACTCATTGTTATAGATGCAAACACGAGTCTAGGACTAAAGCACATATTTGGGATGCTAGCATGGTGCACACGTGTTTAGTATAGATAGGGAAATAAATTCAAGAGCAAAAATAATAAACCAATAACTATATTAACAAATGTAAGGAAGAAAAGGCATCAAAATTCTTGAACCGCATATTGGGCAACTATTTTAGACCAGATCATTAGGCTTTTGAAATAGAGAGAAATGATAGTAGAAGGAAGAAATATTGTCAGTTCAAGTGCTGGTGATTCACAGTTAGTTCCTTTAGGGGACCAAAATATTGGGGAAAGGACAAGGGTTAGAATAGTGTAGATTCAGAGGATGCAAACCCATGGTTTGGAAACAATTTTAATATGTTTCAAGTGGACCCAGACCATAAGTTTTTAAAGCCTTGTAGAGATGGTCAGTCTTTTGATAGTGGATTGGGAGGTCCAGGGTTTGTATTCTAAGATGACCTTGGAAGGAAATGTGAATGTGGGGGAACCAATAATGAACAAGAAGTCGTGGTCCTCCCTTTTTGGGGTTAAAACTATTGGGAAATTAATGCTCCCTGTGGTTAGTAGTATTTATGATCCTAATGCTAGATGGTTTGTAATTTCTATTCCTAGCCTGTTAATAGATCATAATATATCTCTTATGGAATTATCTCTGGTGGGAGAGTTTATGGGTCTAAGATCCAATATTGATAATATGAGAGTTTTTTCTAAGAAGTGGAGACTGAAAGGAGAGGTGGATATTTCAGCTATGTCAAAGGTTTTCTTTTCTTTTTCCTTTTCTTGCAAAGATGACATTTCAACCATTATGTGTGGAGAACCCTAGGCTATTGGTAAGTCCTCCTTGTCTCTCATGAAATGGTACCAAAATATAGATATCTCAAATTCAATTTTTGAAGATGTCCCAATTTGGGCTAGACTCCCATGCTTGCCTCTAGAATACTGGAATGAAGATATCTTTAGGTGTTTAGTTAATTCTTTTAGGGAGCTATTGTCTATAGATGCCATGATGGCTGCTGGAAAAAGACTCATTTATGCCATAAAATGTGTTGGTATTGTCTAGTCCAATGATCTTCCTTCTTTAATAGATATCATCTCCAAGCTAGGGAAATGGGTTCAACCCATATAATTTGAATCTCTTCCCTTTGTCTACTTTATGTGTAAGAAATCTAGACATTTGGCTAAGAAATGCCCATCACATGTTAGTAAACAAGGGGTCCAAAAGGTTCCCCAAAAAAATCAGGTATGAAAAGTCAAGAGTTCAGAAGGAGGTCAAGAAATGTGTAATCCTAAAGCACCAGAACATTGTGGAGACATTAATGATAGAAAAGATAAATGTAACACCCTCGCCAGAGAACCCATAAGGAAAAAGGTATAAATTACAAAGAAATAAAACTTTTTTTTAAAAAATACCAATACTAATAACTACTTTGATAACTATTAATAAGAACATGTCCTTAAAGGTTCCCTTAATGTTTGCTACTAATATTAAAAATATTGATTCAATTATTCAACTTATGAATTCATTTTCTTACCTACTTTACTTAACATTTAGCTTTTAGAAAAGAGATAGTAAGGATATTACTTCTTTCATAAGCTTAAGTAAATTTATCGCTAGCACTTTATATTTTAGTTTCTTTCTTAATTACCCATGTCCTACACATAATTCATTTATTTTTATCACAACATAAATAAACTTTGCAAATTAGAAATCTTTACTTTTCAATTACATTTCAAGACTCATGAAAGAGATAGGGTATAAATTACACAACTATGATCCTTTACTACAATATTCCAAGTTACCAATAAACATCCCCTTTCAATATTCCTAAAACAACCCTTCTCAATTACATAGCTTCTTTCGTTCAATTTCTATTACACTTACATCAAATTGCTGAAAAGGCTTACAATAGATAATTACATTTTGAATTACAATAGATATAAGTACATGATACAAAAGTAGAAATATTCATCACCATTTGAACCCAAAACCAAGCCAAACCATCCATGGATCATGAACAACACCTCAAAATAGGATTGTGACCCAACCATGTGGAACTATGAAGTTCCACCCCTCTGTGCTAGGAGATAGAATCAAGATACTCACAAGGACTAAGTAAATATAAGGCTAATGAAACCATTCTCCAAAAACACCAAAATAACAAAGGTAAAAACATAACAAAATACCACCATGCTACATCACAAAGGTAAGGGTTCCAAAATATTGTCTAGGTGAGTGTCATCACATAGCTTGTGTATTGGGATCCACCCTAGAAACCATGTAACCATAGTCCCCTTTTGATAATTAAGGATCTACCCTAGTAGTTACTCATGGTCCTAGTACTCCAATAGGTATATGAAAACTATAATATTTCTTATCTTTTATTATCTTTTAAGAACCCCCCCAAGTTCATTTTATGGTTTTCATTGGATTAAGAAATCACCCATAGGATCTCCTAGAAACCACTTTGGGTCCTGGAGCCTATGGTGATCGACTCACCTAGGGTACCTATTAGCCCTAACCAAACATTTCATCAAAGAGGTTGAAATACTCAAGACCCCCTTTATATCAGGTTAGGAACTCTCTCCTCTGATCCCACATCCTTGGGACAAGTCCTACCAATACCTTATGATCAAAATAAACATAAAAAATAAGTATGTATTTCACCAAGAACATGATTTCATAAATAGAAAGACCTTATGCAAGAACAAAGAAGGATCGAAGATAGAAAATAGGTGCAAACTATACACACAAAAGTAGTGCACTTTTATGGATCCTTACTATCAAGAACACTCAAGAATGAGGCCTCAAAAATCGATCCATAGTTCTCTATGTATGGAGTTGCAAGATGTAGAGTTGCTCTCAGCTAGAGCTATGAAGCTAATGACCTTGCTAGTCAACCACACAATGAGAGATTCAAGGTTGAAGACAAGGGCAAGAGTGCCAATATCTCCAATGAATCAAATAGAAATGCAATGCAAGTAAACTAAGAATGAAGATGAAAATATGCAAGCTATGCTATGAAAATGAAAGTACAATCTAAACTATGAAATGGAAATAGCAAGTGTTACAATCCTTCCTATTAAACTAGATGAGATTAATCTATTGCATAAAGGAAATCTATACTAAGAATGACATGATTATGAAACTATGAAAGCAAACTAAATGAGATGCAAAAACAATGTCTTCAAAGCTTGGACGCAAGAATGTCTTCAAAGAGCTCCAAATGACCTAGAAAACCTGCAACATGACAATAGCATAAAACATGAATGGATTCCAAATGAGGAGGAGAGCTCTCCTTTTATAGGGAATGAGGATAAATGGACCATGGAGATTAAGAGGCAAAAGACTTAATCAACGATGGAGCTTGAAAGAGGAGCAATCCATGTGCACAAGTATTCTCCAATAGGAAAATAGGAGTTGACTTTTGTGTCCACATAAGATAAAAAGTACTTTTTCTTCTTTTTATTTTTAAAATAAGAATAATTTTTATTTGTGCAACTTAGGATAAGAGGAAAAGTGGGGGATTTTTATTTATTAAATGGGGAGGAAATATTCCTTTTGAATAAATAAAGACTTTAGGATAAAATGGTTAGCCCAAGGAATAATCGAAAATGATAAAATAGGATTTGATCAAGGAAATTGATATAATTGATAAAATGTTGATTTTTGAAAATCTTGATTCAGGGATTTGATAAATTGAGAAATGGGGCCCAAAGTCTAGGCGACCATTTTAGGGTGCATACACAAACAAGGACCAACTTACTAGTAGAGAAGATACAACCCAAAACACCTACAATAACATGCCCAAAATTGAAACAAATGGTCTTGAAGCCCATATGAGTATTCCCATAGGTCCATACAAGTATTCCCACATAGTAGTATGATTATTTAGGGTATGGCATCCTGACTCATATGAGTTTCTTCCTAGAAGTTCAAAATTTTATCTCCAGATTGATCTTACGGCCAAAACTAGGCATGATGAGAGTCCTGTGAAGGTTTTATGAGGTAGACCCATTTGAGGTCCCCTAAATCCACATCTAGGTCACTCATAAAACCCAATTAAAACCCTCAATCCAATTTGGAAAATTTCTACAGAAGAAAAGCAACAAGAAAAAACCAAAACTGGACATAAATTAAGCAATGCAGAAATAACACTAGAGACTTCCCAGAATTGGAAAACTGATAGAGAATATATTCCTAATTAGAATATTATTTCACCCATCATAAACAAAGATATATAACATGCCAAGCACATTTATAAGTCAAGAAAACAAAATAAGTTCCATCATTATGCATTTCCAATGTTTCCCATTTTTTAAATTATACAAACATTCACACATTAATTGCTAATCCAAAATATTTGTTCCTAAAGAATTAATAATCCCTATTCATTAAATTATAGACACACACACACACAAGCATAGGGAATTCTTCCTAGTTCCAGACCCTACTTGGAGTCCTATGGAGAAACCCTTTGATGTTGAGTGATCCTTAGCTCTCCACCTTCGTGTATGATCCAACACCTTCCTTCCAAGTTTTAGGATAGTAATACCCTTTCAAGAAACACCTTCCACTCCCTTTGAGATTCAAACCTCTTCTCTCCTAATATAGATTTTCTAACTCAGGCTATATCCTAAATCATAATTTTTCCTCTCCAAATTCCCAATCTATCAATTTCTTCTATGAAATACAATCTATCAATCTCCCTTCCAATCTCATTCTATCAATTTATCCTAATAAAAATAGCCAACCATAAGGTTGGAGTAGTTTCTTTATGGAAGAAACTGCTCCAACTACTATAGTTGGTTGACGCAAATTAAAAAACTCTAGTACATTCCCGTGAACCTTTAATCAAAAGTTTAATTTTTTATTAACTTGATTTACATTACCAAGACAAAAAATATGTTAAAGATAAATAGAATTACCAAATAAATCATGTAGACCAATGGTAAACTAGCTAGCCCAACTCCTAGGAGGTCTCGGGTTTGAAACTCCCAGGAAAGCTAGTTTTGTCAATTAAGTAACTTACCTTTATTTTATTCCACAAATACATTATTTACATTATAAACATATACTCACATAAAAATACATTCACACATACAAATATACATTTATATATATTTATATACATGTAGGTATATATGTGTGCACCCATATATACATACATATATATAATAAATAGCACCACACAATCTAATAAAACCAAATTTATATTTATCTAAGAGAACAAAAGACTAAGAAACATTATACATAACATACAAATAGGAACAATGAGATCATAATCTACTAACAAAAAATAAATCTTAAAATCAACAAAATGATGATATTGCCCAACCCTCAAATAGGGTGACTTCCTAAATAGGGACCTAAGTCAACAAGGGTTCCTTGAGAAAAATCTTGGTAATATCTCTACACAACAACATTCGAGGATTTGAAGGTGCTCTCAGACCTATATAGCTAGGTGAAGTTAATGCCCGATACCTGCATCCTGCATCATCAAGTCAAGAAAAGCGTATAGACCAATATATATATACAAATAGTGATAGACAAGGAGGGGGAGTGTGATATCATGTGGATGTCCTGTAGAAGGTACTATGACTTCCTCTCCTCATCCCACAAGCACATCAGAAAATATCAATATCAAAGTATAATTGGGTTCATATGGTTAGCTCCAAAATAATCATAACAATATAATCATGTATATAAGAAGAATGTCATCATACCACTTTAAATCATTCACTATCTTCCTTGAAATAATTTTAATTATCCAAGAATATAATGTCTCATCATCTAATCCAAATAAACAAAACATAGAATCGATAATAATCAATGTAATAATCCTGTTAGTCCAAAATATCAGGGTACTAGGGTGGGCATTACAATAAAGCTATGCTAGATAATGTGGAAAACAAAAAAGGGAGGACCAATGGAGGAGGGAGATTTTCATGGTTGAAATGATGAAGATGGTAGAGACAAAGGAGGTGAACATATGGGGCCTGTGTACATTAGCAAAGATAGAAATATGGAAGAGGGTGAAATTAAGTTAATGACGCAAGGGCAGGGTAGAGGCAAGCAGAATCAAGGTTAATTGAGGCTGCTTAAACCTACTAACAAGCCTTGTGAAGAGTTACACAAGGAAGTGATATGAAAACCACATGAAAGTAGTGAAAAACACAATGGATATGAGACAAGCAACTAGAACAACATTGGTGCAATTATATTAAATCTTTCAACATGTCCGATTGTGAGGCATTCCGAGTTTCAGCCTTATACAATGAGAATTATGAATTCAGAGTCTCAGCTCACATATTATCTTCTCTTCTACTTCTACTACTACCATCTTCTAACTAGAATTGACTTCCTACATCAACCCAAGCTCCAAATATATAGCCATCAAAGCCACAAGTTGACTAGTCAGGCATTTAATTACATTATAGGTCCACTTAGGAAGAGAAACCAAAACTAAAGGAAGAAATAACAAAACATGATACAAAGCCACATTTAGGTCCACACATGATCCAAGAACATATCCAAAACTTCACAAGATCCAATTTCCCCACACAGAACCACGTAAGATGAAATACCACACATTTCATGTGAAACTGGCAGTGAATCGATGCCTAAGGAAAATGGTGATAACTTCCAGGTTTAAACGAATTAGGATGTGCCCTCTTAAGAGAATGCTCAAGATTAGGTCCAAAACACTGCATTAGCTTCTCAAGGTGAGAAACCAACAACAATAATGACTACAAAACAAACATCAGACAGGTATAGGAAAACATGAAATATTTTTGGTGATACAAGATTTCTCAAAGACCCAAGATGCTCCTACATCAAACACTTGGGGTAAATAAAGAACTAATGTCCACATCAAGCACTGGTCATATTCTGACATGAATCATAAAGATCCAACTCAGCTTGTGTAATCCATGAACTGTCTTCAACTGGCTTATCTTTCCACTGAACTAGGTATTACATGTAGTATTTTCCTCTTGTGCTCTTGCTCACTCTACTATTCAAGATCTTCTCAATGTTGTCTTTATTATTCTTAGGATAATCCAGATCATCTTCAGTCTCATCATTTGTTTCAAAGTACTTAAAGATATCAGCAATGTTGAATATAGGTGATATGTCCATGTCTTCTGGTAATTCCACTTCATAAGCATTTCCACTGTCAAATTTCTTCAAAATCTTACAAGGTCCAAATTTCTTCATTTTCAGCTTGTTGTAGGTACCAAATAGAAATCTATTCTTCTTCAAATGAATCATAACCTCATCTCCAACTTCAAAAGATTTATGTCTCCTTCTCTTATCTGCTCTCTGTTTATATTTCAGATTACTATCTTCCAAATTCCTTTTAACTTCATCACAAAAAGTTCTCATGTCTACTACAAAATCCTTAGCTTCAACAATTCTTTTGGTCTCAGTAGGTAAATCTCTCAAATTTGTGGTTTCCTTAGGATGAAATCCAGTAATAATCTCAAAAGGTGTCCTCTTAGTACTTCTATTCACAGAATTATTATATGCAAACTCCGCTTGTGCCAAGACTAAATCCTAATTAGCAAGCTTATCTCCAACTAAACATCTCAACAAGTTTCCCAAAATTTTGTTCAACACTTCAGTCTATCCATCTATCTGAGGGTGAAATGTAGAACTAAACTTCAACTCAGTATTCATCTTTTTCCAAAGTGTTCTCCAAAAGTAACTAGTAAACTTAGTATCTCTATCTAAAACAATAGACTTAGGCAAACAATGCAATCTTACTACTTCCTTGAAAAATAATTTAACTACATGTAATGCATTAGATGTCTTCTTACAAGGTATGAAATGTGCCATCTTTGAAAATTTTTCAACCACTACAAAAATAGAATCATTACCTCTTTGAGTTTTAGGCAATCCAAGAACAAAATCCACACTCACCTCTTCCCAAGGTCTATCAGGTATATGAAAAGGTGTATACAATCCCACATTCTAACTACTTCCTTTTTCTACTTGACAAATTTTTCAACTTCTAACCATTCTCTACACATCTCTATAAATCTATGGCCAAAATTATCTTTCTGAAATCAAATTCATAGTCTTATCAATCCCAAAATGTCCAGCAAGTCCACCACTATGTTTCTCCTTCATTATGTTCTCTCTCATAGATCCTCTACGTATGCACAACTAAATTCCTTTAAACAACATGTCTTCTTGAATGAAATAATCAATCCACTTATCACTCATTGTTTGTTCCTTACAAGCTTTCCAAGGCTCTGCAAAAAAAGGGTCAATTTCATACAAATACTTCAAATCATGAAAACCAAGTACCTCAACTTTCATCTTTGTCAACAAACTTCTTCTTTGGCTCAAGGCATCATCAACCTTATTTAACTATCCATTGTTATGCTTCAATGAAAAGGAAAAATTCTACAAGAACTCAACCCACTTGATATGTCTCTAATTCACTTTATTCTATATTCCCAAATACTGCAAAGCTTTATGGTCAATATACAACACAAAATATTTAGGCATCAAATAATTTCTCCATTTCTTCAAAGCTTGAACAATAGCATATAATTCCTAGTTATAAACTAAATATTTTCTCTTCGCATCATTCAACTTCTCACTAAAGAAAGCTACAGGTCTTCCTTCTTGACTCAAAACAACTCCTATTGCACTTCCACTAGCATCACATTCAACTTGAAAAAATTTACTAAAATCAGGAAAAGCAAGTGTAAGAAACTCTGTAGTTCTTTGTTTCAATGTTTCAAAACTCTTTTGTGCTCCATGTGTCCATTTGAAATCCCTTTTATCTCCTCTCATGGTTTTAGTCATAGCATTACAAATAGAACTGAAATTTCTGATGAACTTCCTATAAAAACTTTCCAATCCATGAAATGATCTTATCTCTCCAACATTCTCTGGTGTAGGCCAATCAAGTATAGCTCTCACTTTCTTAGGATCCATCTTCAATCCATTAGCTAAAATTACTAAACCAAGGTACACAATCTCTTCTTTCATAAATGAACATTTCTTCAAATTAATCAGCAACTTTTCTTCCTTCAATCTTTGAAATACTTGTTTGATATGTTCAATATGTTCTTCCTTAGTCTTACTGAATATCAAGATGTCATCAAGATATACGATCACAAACTTACCCAAGAATATTTTCAAAACTTTATTCATCAACCTCATGAAAGTACTAGGTGCATTAGTCAAACCAAAAGGCATAACCAATCATTCATACAAACCTTCATTAGTCTTAAAAGTAGTTTTCCATTAATCCCCTTCTCTAATCCTAATCTGATGATATCCACTTTTCAAATCAATCTTTGTGAAATACTTCACTCCACTCAAACTATCCATTATATCATCCATCCTAGGCAAAGGAAATATGTACTTTATTGTTATCTTGTTTATGGCTCTAGAATCAATGCACATTCTTGATTCTCCATTCTTTTTCAGTGCTAACACAACAAGTAATGCACAAGGACTCAAAATTTCCCTAATCAAACCTCTCTCAAGCAATTCTTGTACTTGTCTATTCAACTCAATCTTTTCATTAGGTGTCAACCTATGTGGTGCTCTGTTAGGAAAACTAGCTCCAGGTATCAAATCTATACAATGACTTATACTTCTCATAGGTGGTAAACCATCAGGTACATGATCAGAAATGATGTCATGAAATTTAGTCAAAAAAGGTTTAACTTCATGTGCATGTTCTAACTCATCTTGTTTCTCACTTTTCCTTGGAATTAAAGAAAAACAAATATTATATTCTTTCATTTCTCTTGCAAAATTTTTACCATCAACCAAGCATACTCTAACTATAGTACAGTGACCTTCATCAAACTTTTCTACTAAAGGCAATAATATGTGTTTCTTCCCATCCATCCAAATAGTATATTGATTCAATCTACCATCATGCAAATCTTTCCTATCATACTACCAAGGTCTACCCAAAAGAATATGACAACAATCCATAGGCATAATATCACACAAGACTTCATCATGGTAACTTCCAATTTTGAATTTTACAAGGCATTGTTCACTTACAAGTAGTTTATGCTCCTTCTGGATCCAAGCAATATGGTAAGGCTTAGGATGTCTCAATCTCTGCAATTGCAATTTGTTAACCAGCTCTTCGGATGCTAAATTATCAGAACTTCCACTATCAATGATTACCTTGCAACATTTGTCGGTGATCTTACATCCAATTCTGAACAAAATTTTCCTCAGAATAGGTTCCTCATCAGCTTCTTCATTCCATAAGATCCTTCTTAACATCAAGTTATCACCATGTTCAGGTTCATTAGATAATTCCTCAACTTCTTCACAAGCCAAATTATTTCTTCCATTACCTCTGGTCTTCTTTCCAGAGTTAGTACATTCAAAAGTTCTATGTCCTTCTTCACCAATTTGTAACAAGTACCTCTAAACCAAGATTTCTCTTCTCTTTTCCCATTATTATTATTCCTAGGATAACTAGTATAGCTACCTCTAGAGTAATTACCTCTTTTACCAATAGGTTCATCTTTCCATCCTTTATCTTGTACTGCATTGTCAGATCTGCTACTTTCTCCTTAAGATCTACCTCTACTTCTATGAAATCTACCACCTCTTCCTCTTTGTCTTTGTTCATGTCTCTTTGTCAATCGTTCTTCAACCTTTAAATAAAATTGGTATGTTTCTTCCACACTATCTATTTTAACATAAATGATCTCATCTTGAATCAATGTCCTTAGGCCATTCAGATATCTAGCCACTTTCTCAACTTCATCATCCACATGTCTAGATCTGATATCCAATCTATAAAATTATTTAGTATACTCTTTCACACTCATCTCCTTTTGCCTCAAATTTTGCATTTTTTCTCATCAAAATAACTTGGTAATCAACTTTAAGGAACTTCATCTTTCCAAGCATTTTCATCCATGTCTTGATCTTTTCTTTTCCTCTCTTATGTCTCTTAGTTTTTAAATGATCCGACCAAAGAGATGCATGACCTTTCAACTTTGTGATTGCAATTCTAACCTTCTTCTTATCAAGAGTACCTTCATACTCAAATTATTTATCCATCTCAGAGATCCAATCCAAAAGTGCATTGGTCTCAAGTCTTCCATCATAGCAAGAAACTTCCACATTAGGTCTAGAGTTAGCCTTAGACAAAACTCTCAAGAGTCTTTCCTTATCCTACTCAACTTTAGGTTCAGGATTAGGTGTTTCTTCTTCTTCATCACTAACATCTTCAAGATGTGTGCCTCTTCTCTGGGTTGTCTCTACAGCTTCAAGCCTAGTTGCAATCTGCCTCAACATATCCATGATAGAATTATCATTTTCTCTACCATGAACCATCTTGAAAATTAGGTTCCAACAAGATTGTAACCTTCTGCAAGTTATAGGTTAGATTTCAGATCTACCACCCTAAAACCAATCCAATAAGGCTCTCCACTATCTAATCCACAAGAAATAAATTCTCTCTATTACCACTTAATGCAAGGGTAGGGTAGACGCAAATAGAATCAGGGTTAATTGAGGCTGCTTAAACCTACTAACAAGACCTACGAAGAGTTACACATAGAAGTGATATGAAAAACACATGAAAGAAGTGAAGAACATAATGGATATGAGACAAGCAACTAGAACAACATTGGTTCAATTATATTAAATCTTTCAACATGCCTAGGTATGAGGCCTTTCGAGTTTCAGCCTTATACAATTGAGAATTATGAATTTAGAGTCTCAGCTCACATATTATCTTCTCTTCTACTTCTACTACTACCATCTTCTAACTATAACTATCTTCCTACATCAACCCAAGCTCCAAATATATAGCCAGCAAAGCCACAAGTCGGCTAGTCAGGCATTTAATTACATTATAGGTCCACTTAGGAAGAGAAACCAAAACTAAAGCAAGAAATAACAAAACACATTGTGAAGCCACATTTAGGTCCACACATGATCCAAGAACATATCCTGAACTTTGCAAGATCCAATTTTCCCGCACGGAACCACGCAAGATGAAATACCACATGTTTCATGTGAAACTAGCAGTGAATTGATGCCCAACGAAAATGGCAATAACTTCTAGGTCCAAATGAATTAGGACATGTGCTCTTAGGAGAATGCTCAAGATTAGGTCCACAACACTACATTAACTTTGCAAGGCAAGAAACCAACAATGGCAATGGCTACAAAATAAACATAAGATAGGTACAGGAAAATAAGAAATATTTTTGGTGATGCAAGATTTCTCAAAGACCCAAGATGCTCCTTCATCATTTAAGGATGACCATGATGGAAAAGAAGGTGATGTTTCCCTAAATAATGATCATAAGGAAAGTGTAGGGGAGAAAGAGGCTCCAATTTCAATTGGACTTTGGCTAGGAGAAGGTATAATGGGGGAGGGGACTATTGATGCTAGTATACCCCTTATTAGTTCTCAACCTTTACAGTCCCTTCAAGACTTTTAGATCTACTCTGGAAAGGTAGAGTCCTATTTTACCTTTTCTTCTTAATGGAGGATACCTAAGGTAGTTAGATCTACTTTTACGGAGTGAGAATATATTATCCAAGTTGAATATACTAATTATTTGACTATCTTAGATATGAATGCAGATTATCCTAGATCAGAATAGAAGATATTCTAGAGAAAGAGAATGGATAGGGGTTTGGATTTTGGAAAATATTTTTAGAGTCATGATGATAATGATATGGAAGAGGAAAACTCATTTACTTTAGTAGAGAAGAAAAATGGGAAGAAAAAAAACCCTCCATCAGGTGTTTCCACTAGAAATAGATCAAAGGCTGATTGTAATAGCACTAAGAGGGAAATTGACTAGATGGAATAGGGATTAGGATTTCCTCTAGAATATTATAGATGGATTCCAAAGGACCATCCCTAAAATATTATCTCAAGGTAAAATATGAAGATTATGTCATGGAACATGCAAGGGCTTAATATCTCTCATAAACAAGACATTCTTCACAATTATTTTAGGGATCACATGTGATATTTGTTGTTAGTTTAGGAGAATAAGATGTCCAAGGAAAAAGTGGAAAAGATAATTTTTTATAAGATTTGTGATGTTAGTAGCAATAGTTTTGATGGAACTTCTTGGGGAATAGTTACTTTCTCTAACCTCAACTATATTGAAGGTAATATTGTTTGGGTTCATGATAATAATCTTGCCACAAAGTTCATACACATCTGAGATGATTTCTTAGAGATTATTTCTAATGATATATGCTCCTAACCATAAAAACTCTAGAAGAAAATTTTGGTGTAGTTTAGCCTCATTTCGGTTGAAATTCCCTAAAGAGAATTAGATTTTAATGGGTGATTTTAATACACTGATTCATGAGGCAAAGAATTTTGGATGGTCTCAAGTGCACATGAATAGTAGATTGGATTTGTACTCTATTAATAACCAAGGTCTGTATGATTTTGGACTAAAGGGAGCTACTTTCTCTTGGACAAATAGGATGGCAATAAATGATTTGATTTAGGTGAGGATAGACCACACTCTTATCTCTAATTAGTGGGTGGTCAAATTGTTTTTCTTCCCATACCACTCTTTCCAAAATAGGGTCTAACCATTAACATATAAGTTTTATCACTGATTCTATTTGTAGAAAAAGGGTCATTTCTCTTTTAGGTTTGAAAGGATATGGATTTTCCATCTGCAACTGAGAGATCATATTAGATGTTGGTGGAGCATTAAGTTGGCCAAAATGATAAAGGAAGTTAAGATAATATTAAGAAGTGGAATAAGGAAGTCTTTGGGGACATTTTCTCTATAAAATATAGTATTCAACTTGAGTTGAAGGAGATTTAGGATAATATTCAGACATAAGGGTATATTGATTACTACCTTGTTGTATTTAAATTGATATCCTTACTAGGTATCATGATTATTATTTCTAAGGAGGAGTAATTTTGGAAACAAAGGTCTAGATCCTTATGGTTGTCTTCTAGGATAAGAACACTAGATTCTTTCATATGAAAACTCTTAAAGATTCTTGATGTCCACCTTAAGAATGGGGAGAAGCAATCTTGTCAAGACTATGAATTTATGGTGTCTAAGGAGTGACAAGTCAAAATTGACATCTCTAAGGCAATAAGGATGGTTAAGAAACACATGGATGGAGTGCTTTGGAGCTTTCCTCCTGAGAGTTGGGTGAAAATTAAGTTTGATGCAGTGGCCAAGGGAAATCCAAGGATGAATGGGTGTGGGGGAGTGATAAGGGATGAAAATGGAAATTTTAATGTGGTGGTGGACCTCCCCATGGGTATTTAGTCCAACCACCTCATTGAAGCCATAGGGGCATATCAGGATTTATCCTTAGCCCATCAACACGACTGCAAAAAAGTATGGATCGAAAGGGATCCCAATAAAATTATTCAATGTATCAAAGGAAAAAATAAAGCCTCTTGGAATTTAGAAGAGTGGATAAATGTATTAAATGAAATAATTCAATCCTTTGAATTTTTTTTATCTCCCATTCTTATAGGGAAACTAATAGGGTGATAGATTATTCTTCCAACAAGGTGGTTACTACTAAAAGGACAATGAATTGGCTGAAGGAAGAGAACTTGGAGGATGATTTCAGAGCAATGCTTATGTATAATTGGTTTCATGGTAAATGTGTTTTCTTCCCCTCACTTCAATGATTTTTCTAATGAGATGTGACATTATTACATTTTATAGTTTTTGTCTTGGTGATTTTTGGGAAAGAGGCTCTCATTATTTCTTGTATGCTTTCTGGGTGATTTGGGGGATTTTTGGGTTTGTTTGTTCAACCAAAGTTTTCATTTTGCAAAAAAACTCTATGTTTGAGTACTTTGTTGATATTGAGATGGGAGGAGATAGATGGTGTGTTGAGCCTACTAGTTGTGATGGTTTGAGGGTGAATACTACTATTTGGAGTCTCCTTTAGAAGGGGGAAATCATCTCATATATTGAGATATTGCACGATTGGGACCGTAAGGTCAATAAAATTTTTACCGAGTGGAAGGAGGATAAAATGAATCTATTTGGAAATTTTATTGTGGTTGATGAGAGCCTCATTGCCTAGGTCATTGGTTTATCCAGTGAGGGCATCAAATTTTATGGAGACAAAAAATATTCATCAACGACGGTCAATAAATTTTTAAAATTTGATAAGGAAAAGGATGAGTTGGTTAAGGGTGACAAGAAATGCTATGATATGAAGAGTATTAAGCTGGTGTGGCAAGAATCTCTAAAGGTGATAATGGAGTATATCACTCTGGAGGACTACTTCAAAAAGGCCATTGAGCATTATTTTGTCTTTCTTAATCACTTCATGCATAAGGTGAGAGTGTCACTTCCTTTCTATCTCTTGTCTTCTATGAATACCGGTATTCTAGAACATAGAGAGAACTCTTGTAAAAACCATGTGTTACATGAAGGGATCCTTCTTTTAATTTTTGAGAATTTTGAAGCCATGGCCTCTATGCCCAAGTTCCCCTATTTATGTTTCAGATGATGATGGAATTAGGACTACTAATTCTAATGATGAGGAATAGAGAATAGACACATAGGAAGAGAATTTTGTTCCTCCTAATTTGGTTAAAAGGGTCTCTAAGAATTATGTTAAACCTTCATCTACTAGGAAGGGTAAATTGAGGGGTCTAGTGAATTTGGTTTCTCATTTCCATGTTCTTGATAAATGCATTGTTGATAAGGATTTTAATTTTTTTCCTAAGAGTAAGAGCAAGGAAGTTGTGTTTGTCAATTCCCCTAGTGGAAATGAGGGAGATTCTCCCCTATCTCCCTTTGGCTTGTGTGATTCCCTTTCTTCTCACCCCCCTTTGAACATAGATGATAGATCCCATTCTCAAATTCTTTGATTGTTGATGATTTCACTCTGGATCAAGAACTCATTACTAACACTTTGGAAATTGCTAGGCATAGGGTAGTGATTTTTTCAGGCTCATTAAGTGGGCTTTCCATAAAATTAAGTGTTTAAATTTAAAATACATGGCATTAAATAAAAAGGTGGAGGTACTAGAAGCTCTTGGTGGAGAGAATACTAAGGTCAAGGAAATCAAAGTTAAAGAGCTATGGACTGAGGAGGAGAACAATTTTGTTACTGACTACCTTACAAAAACTATTACTAGGGCCAATTTGAAGAGAAAGTCTGAGAATCTTCCCTAGATTATTCAAGATTTGAAGAAGGTGACACAAAATATGAACCAACTAGAGGTAGAGGTTGCTGAGACATTCAAGAATATGACCTAGTTCTATTGTTCTTTCTCTAGTTTTTTGTATTCCTTTTGTTGGTTTTTTGCTGGTGTCATTTTTTTTTTTGAGTAGCGTAGTTTCTAGTTGAAATTCTCTATCATATTCTATCTTGTAAGTTATTGATGTAAAGGGTTTTAGGTTCCTTCAATAACAATTTTTGCCTTAATAAAAATAGAATTTAAAGCATTATGAATGTGATTGAAAGAAAGTAAACTATGAAGTGAAACAACCACTTTAAATCAAGGAGGAAGAAAATAAAGATCTTACAAATAGGAGGTAGAAGAGCTCCACAATGCTAAGTTAATCTCTTCTTCAATCCTGCATACTCAATGACAAAAAAAAGTGTTGGGTTGTTTGGTTTAGAGTCTTGCTGAATTCAAACCCTTATTTTGGTGTTTCCACCTCCATAGAAAACCAAGATAGATAAATATGATAATGAATAAACCAATGAATGATAAAATAATAATAAAAAAGAAAGAAATGATCAAGAACTATGATATGCCAAATTGAATAAAGGTCAATAGGCATGAGATAGTTCTATTTCAAAGCCAAGAAGCCAAATATTGGTGGACTAAAGGTGAGAGATAATTAGAGTAGCAATTCAATGAGAAAAACAAGCTGTGAAAATCATACAATAATGGTGAATATAGCTCAAGTGTGTGTGTGAGAAACCAAGAGAGAACAAGAATGTGAGAGAAATTGATTCAAAATGGCAAGAGTCCAATAATAACCAAGAGAGAGAGAAAACTAGGGCAAAAACAAAAGGTTTAAATAAGGCCAAAGGATTCTCGACATTGGTGAACTACCTAGGGAGACATTACACTACCAAAAAAGTAAATGTAATATCTTAATGTACACCTTTAGTTAAGGACTGCCATAATTTAAAATAATAAAATTTATATAATTCATAAAAATATACATAATCAATAATATATTAATTACACATGTTCAAATACACAAAATCAAAGAGCTAAAATATATTGGACAAAAATATTTAGTACATAAGCCATTAATTAGGTAGAGCATAATAAACATATTCCTTTACATTTGACCACAAGTTCAATTACACTAAATAATTAAGAATATAACTCTATGACCACCCTGGAAGGTAATCCTAAAATTTGTCTCCCTTGATCACACCACAAGTGAGAATATTGTCAAAGCGCGTATCCGCCCTACCAAAAAGTAGCTACACTTACCCATAGTCTTTCATGACAAGTAAGATACCCAACCCAACATGAGGAAGACTAACAATGCAAATTTGGCAGGAGTAGTGGAATTATTCATTACGATATATCTTCATTCTAATAGTAGTGCAATGATAGAATGACACACAAGATCCACATAACACACATAAGAAGGAAAAAGAAACATTTTTTCTTATCTATCTAAAATCATTTCATTATATCAATTCTATCTCATTCACACTTATCCAAAAGGGCTAGCATAACAAGAATCTCCTCAACATGGAGAAATCACATGATGCATCCATGCATCTATGCTTAAAGACACATTTTATTCTATAGATAAGAATTATGTAAATGAGACTCTTAAAGAGAGTACATCATATCTAGTAATTTGAAAATGGAATCTTCAACATAGTGTTTAATCAATTAAATAGAATCTCACTAGACTTCATGTATACATATGTCAACTTCATTGTTGCTAAAAACTAAAACTAAGTAAATAGAAATGCATAAGTGTGTTGGAAATCTAATATGGGAAAGTGAGATACTGAGAGGGGGGGTGAATTTGATATCTCCAATTTTTCACTTCTTTAAACTAATTCCACATGCATGAATTTCAATATTGAAATAGATTGAACATTCTAACTTCATCCATCAAATGAAACACATAACACATAAATTTTGGTTACCCAAAAACCCTTGAAAGGTAAAAGTGGGGTGGGGATGACACCCACAAATCTTCACTATTGCATTATAAAGTTTTCATGTTAAGGCTACAATGTTTGATAACTTTAGATGATCTACCATGTGAAGGGTTTACCCTTTTAAGAGATTTTAGACTTATACAATCTACCTTGATAAAAGGATTTGAAACTTACAACTAAGTAAGCACTCGATTAAGAGATTTATAAAGGCCTATGAGGACCACTCTATTAAGAGATTTACCTTGATTCACTTGTTAGAATGTATCAGTACCTGGTCTTTTGATTTGCACTGAAAATGCTGATAATAGATTTCCTCCTTTCAATACTTGTTTGATCTCCAAAATCAAATGTAGCTTTGTTTTTTCCTTTACTGCTTTGCTCGATCACTTTGTCTGATCTTTGTTCTGCATACATGAGATCTCATCCCTTGCATACATACATCATTTTAGGGTTTAGATCCCATCTTATATAAATATCTTATCAACCTCCTTGATCAAGACCAATGATCTATATTCATTACTTATGCCTCTTAAGCATTCCCTTTATTCTAATAGGTTATATGACTTGTATAGGGATTGAAAATAATAATTAAAAAATGTAATCATCTCCTTGATTAACTCAACAATACTCAAATCATGCATAGAAGTCAGCCAAAATTATTTACCTTGGTGTTTGTGCCATAACAAACACATATGTCAAAACTAGCTTGCTTGGCATATGAAGTATCTAATGCTCGACATTTACCATTCTTCATATACTAGTGCTTGACATTGACTCTTCTATAGAACTCAACATAAACTTCTAGGTGATTACTGAAGTAATCAGTGACCTCTAACTTTCTTGACAGTAACTACTACTCGGTAACTATACCAGTTTAGACATAACTTGACCTTTACAAGATGGCTCGATTGCATTGATGATTGACCAAAATTGACTTGAAAATGACTAAGTGTTAGAAACTAATAGACAACAAAACTTAGGGATCAATAATCTCTCCCTTTGACATTAGTGGCAAAAACACTTTGTCATGACTTTTACATACAAAATAGTACTTAGTAGTTTGATGACTCCCCCTAAAACTTTGACTCGGTCTTCAAAAGATTATACACACACACACACACACACACATATATATATACACAACTCTTTAACATATACTAAATATATATTTACATTACACTATAGTATGTCATACCTTTTGATAATTCATCTTCGATGTTCACTGTATATACATTCCTCACTGTATCATGACTGCTCTTGCTATTTCCTTCTTGTGTTACTCATGTCATCCCCCCTTATGTCATTTCATTTCCCCATTTTTTTTGTCACTTGAAGTTGCTGGGGTGTAGGGTTAAGAAAATACTTATCCAAAATGGTTTTTGGAGTAGCATTATCATTTCTAAGGCATTGTCCCATCCTAACCTCACATACTCCAAAACTTGTATCTTTATTTCTAGCTGGGCAGCTAGATCAATCAAACTCTCGGCAATAGAGAGATGAGGATCTCTCTATACTAACTCCTTTGTTGATGCTAATTATTTCTACATTAACCTCCAGATGAGGTGTTAACATTATTTGTATGGAGATTAGTTTGGCTCTTATTCTCCCATCATTATCCATAAACTCAGCTAATCTCCCTTTTGCATGAAGTAACCTTGTGAAATGAATGGAGCTGGAGCTTGCATCCATGCTCAGTGAATGACCAGAAGAATTCAAATCTAGTTGTAGTTTATTGATCAAATCTTAATTATCCTTAGTGAAGGTTTCTACATTACAAAGTTTCTTGTATAGAGAAGGAACATTCTACACAACTTATTCTAAATTATTCACTAAGGCATAAATTTCTACTTGTTTTACTGCTATCTCAGTTGAGACCTTTTCAAGTACCTTTGTCTTGAACTTTCTTTCTGACCACTGCATAAGCTTTTAATTGGCCTCATTGTCATCACTATTCACCTTCTTAACAATATGAACCAATTTTTCCAAAATAGGTAAGGTTTCATTCACATCATCCATTTCAAAGGCTTCTATAAATGTACCTTTGATTTTATGCAGTACTTGTTTCTGTTGATGCTCTCTTCTTAATTCTTCTTTCTTTTTTTTCTTATTCAAAATATCTTGCAATATTTTCATCTGATCATATGTCAAGTTATCAGTGTCCCACTTTAGAATCACTATAACTTCATCAAGTGTTACCTGAGTGGCAAGAGACTTCTCCTTTTTCTTATGAACTTTCTTCTTTGGGGTATTGCCACTCTACATTTGTACTAAGGCTTTAATAGCCTCTTGCACCTTGGGCTTTGGATTCTCCTTAGTCTTATTTTATTCCTCTATATGAGGTCCTATGGCCACTATTTTAGATTTTTCTGCTTGATCTTTTAAGTTCTCCTCTTCTTGTCCTTTATTACCTTTCTCGATAGGTGCACTAGCTATTGTTATTGTCGACTTGTCCTATTTCTTGGCATTGGTACTTTGTGAGACTTGTGGCTCAACTGTGACCATGTGGGAGCTTGAAGGTTTAGTGTCAAAAGTTGATGTACTCTTAATCCTTGGATAGTCATGTACCTAAATTAGAATGGGGTTGGTACTCAGTAGAAAGGGATCTGAAGTTGTCTCCTTAAGAATTTGGTTCTTTATTTCTTCCTCAGTCAATGCATTGGTGTTAACTTGTGTATCCTTAGGGATATCCTCAATAGTGATCACATCCTATGATAAGCTCTCTTCTACCTTCTTTCCTTCTTATTCCTCGAGATTATGAAGCTCATTTATGTCTTCTTTATTATCCATTTCTACTTGGTTGGATGTACCTTCACCTTGTTGTGGACTTTTATCAATTAATAACCCAAAAATGATCTTCCAAGTCCTTTTTCTTTGTTCGACAACTTCATCAACTATATGCTTCAGAATAGAATAAGATCTTATCTTGGGTATGAATCTATTTTTGTGCTCCACCATAAATTTTTCTATTTTCTTAGATGTTAGCTCAGGCATAATTTGAGCCAAAGTGCCTTCCCTTATTTGTCTCTTGATCGTAATGGCATACTGCTATTTTTTACCAATATTACTAAATAGTTTTTTCCAGATCAAATTCCCTATCTCTAGAGGTGTCATCATAAATGTCCATAGAATTTATAACATTGTCTCTTCAATCTTATCTTTTTCCTCTTTGCTTAGTTTCTCAAATTTTATGAACTTAAAACCTACAAGTCTTGTTGTGCTCTTGATGTTTTGGAATATCTCATCCACACTAGTTGGATTCCTATGTGATGCCACTCTCAATTTGGTATTATCATCTATGTCAGTCATTTCTTCAGCATCATCCTTCTCCAATACTAATTTTCTTCTCAATTTCTTCTTGGGATGACTTGACACAACTTTAGTTTGTACTTGCTTTCTTTTACCTGACCCTTCCCCTTTTGTTTTATTTGCTAGCATTTTACTTTGGGGCTCAAAAACTATGGAATTTGAAGCTTCCTTGGTCCTCGATCTAAGTGTTGCAGGAGGAGCGGGCTTTTGTTTCTGTAACTTCTTTTTACTAGGCTCGAAAACTAATACCTCCTTTCCCTTCCTTTGAATTTCATTTTCCTCCTCATCACTTCCTTCATATTCGCTAGATTGATCTTCTCCTAGACCTTGTGTCATTTCAAGAGGTACATTTTCCTCTTCACCTTCTCCTAGCATCTTCTCTAGGTTCTTGACTATTTTCTTTCTTTTTCTCTCAAGGGTTGCAGACTTTAACCCCATAGTTATTTTGGACTTTGCTTCTTCATAGTTTCCAAAAGGTTTAGCTTTATCAATCTCCTCTACTAGTAAATCAATTATTGTTGCTAATGTATCATCTACATTCACCTCATAAGGTGATGGCCTTAGTCATGCTACCCTAGGCATAATGGCCTAAACATAAGTGTTGTTGGTATCCATTAGAAAACATATGTCATTATAGTTCTTATCTACTAGGGATACGTGAATTCTACTTCTTTTCTTCATCTTTTTCTTGAATTCAACAAAGTATCTTTCCATAATGCTATCACAATTATCTCCTAACTGATGAATAAACTCACTAATTTTTTGGGTTACTGGTCGGTTCTTACTCCATACAACATCTCCTATGGTAGGAAAATTATTTTTCACATAGAAAAATAAAAAAATGATTAGGGAACCAAACTTACACATTGAATTCTTATCCTTCCTTATTGATGTTAGGTTCTCGACAAGCTGGGTCAACTGCAACTCAACAAGATCATAAGTATGATCTTTCTTTACCGTCTTCCATGCTTGATCAACTGCAATGTAGGGAACACTATCTAACCTTCTTCACTGATAAAATTTGTGAGAAATCACTCTCATTGTAAAATCTATCTCTGGATATGTGATCATGGAGATTTTCATTCCTCTCTTATTCCATACTTCTTGTATGTTTGTTTGAATTGTCTCTTTTCTCTAGCATCTCACTATTTTCTTCCCAGTAAGACTAGGATAACTGGTTACTTAGTGAATCATTTCCTTGGTGATCTTGACCAAACCATTATATAACCATATCTTCATGTCATGAACTCTTCGCAAGAAGATCTTAATCCATTCAACTCTAAAATTATGCAATAAATCTAGGGCTCATACTAACTCTTTCTCGATAATGTGTTGATGCTCTACCTTCAACACTTCGTTGATACACAACTTGTTGTAAGCCTCCCTCAGCTTATAATCTCCAATCTCTCCAATTTTTCACATGTAACATGCACACACATCATGTATCATCAAAACCTTGATGGAATTGATGATAGGGCTCCCATGAGATATCCCTTCACTACGCTTTTTGGAACGACTTGGAATTTTGGCAGTTTACATGCATCACTCCTTACAAGTTGGACATTCAAAAATTCTTTCCCTTGTTTCCTAACTATTGTAGATGAGGTAGATGCCATATTTCCAAATTTAGGGTTCAAATTATAAGTTCAAGTAGCTCGATAATACCTTTTTTCAACAGTCCTTCATGATGTTTGTCGACAACATGCTATAAAGATCTTCACAAACTTAGCTTATCACAGATTGTTCTCAATTGCTTAAGATTCACTTTGCAAATTCTCAAATCATAGGGTGAAATGAGAATGAACGGTAATTTTCCACTTTATAGACTCAAACGATAACTTTTAGTGCTTCATTAAATGATCTGTACACTTTGTAGGTGAATACAACTGTCTCAACCTTCACATGACAACTTAATTATTATGTACTCATACTCGGTTGAAACCATTAATTGGTCAACACTATCATTTAGTTTAGCTCGGTACATATGAAATCTCAGCTATTACACGATCTTGACACACACTAAGTGACTCAGTCATGCTATAGATTTAATTATTGATGTTTGACATTAATTATGCAATATAAATCTTTTCTCAAATCTATCCTAATGCATCTTAATTCATGCAGATATGAACTTTAACATATCAAATGTCAGGAAATGATGTAAAATATGAAACTAGAAAATTTAGTTCCTCACATAGCTTGTTTTCTTAGTTAGAAGTAGTGTGATCACCTAATCCATTGGATTGGGTGACCTTAGGTTCACTGGATCCACTACTTCTTGTTTCCTCTTTATTTTTCCATCTCTTATTCATCCGGTTCCTTATCTATTCAATAGTTTCTTCATTTTTGAATTTTTCACTACTCGGTGCTTGTGCTCTGTAATCTCTTTTTATATGACCAATCTTGTGGCATTTGTAATAGACAAACCTTCCACTTATCCAACTTTTGGATTTACCTCTAAAATGTGTCCTTACATAGTTTTCTCCAATATGACCATATTCTCCATAATAGTGACAACTATACCATGTATTATAATCCCAATTGAATGTTTTACCTTTCCTAGGTGCTTTATTCAGCTTATTAGATGTCCACTTAGCATTGGATCTACATTCTTGTGCTTTATGTACATATTTCTGACAGTTAAAACAATATCCTTGAAATCTAGGTGTAGTAGGTGAATTATTAAGCTTTGACCTACATTCATGTGCGTGATGTCCATGCTTCTTACATTTAAAATAATTTCCATTGACTTTTGGTTTAGGATTGGACTTACCATTCTTGCTTCTGCAGATGTTTTTTGTGTCATGACTTTCCATAATGATGGCATGTAGGTTTGTTTCTATTTGACTTTTCATTCCTCTATTCTCCATTCTTTGATGACTTGCCTTATTTAGTGGATGCTAGGTTTTCATCATATCCAAGTCCAGAAGTATCACTAGATCTTCTTGGTGACCTCAATAGTTCTTCAAAGTATTTCACAGCTTTATTTGGCTTGTTCATCATTTCATTGAGTTTCTTTTCAGATCTCAACTCATTCTTCATTTGGCTATTTTACGATCTCAGATTTGTGATTTCCATATCTTTCCAGCTCAACTCTTGATTGGCAAGTAACAGTTGTTTTCCCATGTCCAATTGACTGTTTATCACTATCTACATATCACATGTCCTTTCATCAAGTCTTATAGACATTTGTATTTTTTCTTCTTCTGCCATTGTCTTGTCTTCTTTAGCTTGCTTTTTCTATTCAATTACTTCACATAGTCTTATTGATTGAATTTCATGTTCTCTCTTCAGACTTATGACATCTTCATTCAGTATGTTATTTCTTTCGAACAGATATTCTATAGCTGCATCACTTTCTATAGAGTTTCCATTGTCAAATAGACCTTTAGTGTCCTCTTCTTGATATTGTGTTTCATTCAGATGAATTGCAATTCTTTCCTTTTGCTTAAGGATTTCTTCAATTCTCCTCTGGCTGCTTCAAGCTAGTGTAATGCAAGTTAGATGTCAATCTTCAGATTCTCTATGATCTTTCCCAAATTATAAACCTCCATCTCCAAGACCTTAGCTCTCAAGTGATTAGACTTATTTTAAGAGACCAAAGCTCTAATACCAATTATTGGAAATCTATTATGGGAAAGTGAGATACTGAGAGGGGGGGTGAATCAAATATCTCCATTTTTTCACTTCTTTAAACTAATTCCACATGAATGAATTTAAATATTGAAATAGATCTAATATTATAACTTCATCCATCAAGTGAAACATGTAACACATAATTTTTGGTTACCTAGAAACCCTTGAAATGTAAAAATGGGGTGGGGATGACACCCACAAATCTTCACTACTGTAGTATAAAGTTTTCATGTTAGGGCTATAATATTTGATCACTTCATATGATCTACCTTGTGAAGGTTCTACCCTATTAAGAGCTTGCAGACTTATACAATCTACCTTGATTAAAGGATTTGAAACTTATAGCTAAGAAAGCACTCAGTTAAGAGATTTATAAAGGCCTGTGAGGACCACTTTGTTAAGAGATTTTCCCTGATTCACCTGCTAAAATGTATTAGTACCCAATCTTTCGATTTGCACTAAAAATGTTGATAACAGATCTTCTCCTTCCAATACTTGTTTGATCTCCAAAATCAAATTTAGCTATATTCTATCCTTCACTTCTTTGGTTGGTCACTCTGCCTGATCTTTGTATCTTATAATCAAAACACTTCTCTATTTTGTGCACATGAGATCTCCTCCCTTGCATACATACATCATTTTAGGGTTTAGATCTCATCTTATATAAACATCTTATCAACCTCCTAGATCAAGATCATGATCTAGATTTATTTCTTATGTCACTTAAGCATTCCCTTTTTTCTAATAGGTTATATGACTTGCATAGGGATTGAAAATAATAATTTCAAAATGTAATCATCTCCTTGATTAACTTAGAAATCCTTAAATCATACATAGAAGTTGTCCAAAATGATATACCTTGGTGTTTGTGCCATAACAAACACATATATCAAAACTGGCTTGCTCGGCATATGAAGTCTTTGATGCTCGACATTTACTATTCTTCATACATTGGTGGACAAAGGGATTTTTTATGATTGAATTATTGATGGAGCCAACTTTGGGTGAATTATAATTATTGTAACATGTTCAGGGATGACTTGTGTATCGTTGCCTTAGATAATGAATTTGTGTGTTGTGTAATGAGGTCCTATAATGGATGACGTCTTGATGAATTATTATTTTTAACTTGTATATAATGAAGGGTTTCTTACTTGATATGAATAATGGATTGTGATGGTAATAAGAAAACTAGAAGGATGTGAGATCTTCTTCTAATAGAGAAAAAGATTGTGCATCCAGGTAGAAGGAATGGATTGTCCTAATAGGAAATTTAGGTATGATCAAGTTTATTCAGTAAAGAATTGAAGGTGGATGTAACCTTCTAATTTTATTTGGGCATGTGGCCAGTTGTAACACCCCTAACAGGGTTTGAGACTCCTAATAGGGTTTTTCCTTTAATAGGGACCTTCCTATTATATTAATCAACTCTTAACAGAGCTAGAACTCCTAACAGGGTTTTATTCATATAGTATAGATATTTGTGGGTGTCATCACCATCGGGGTTTTTCCCTTAAGAGGGTTTTCCTTACTAGTACATTTGAGTCCTTTTTCTAATGGATATGCATCATAATTCTGACACACACCCATCGATCAAGCAACATTAACCATTATTGCGGTTTTGGTGTTAGAATCACCGACAACTAGGATATCCATCATAATTACGACGGATATGACCATCGCAATATGCATAGGAAGAGGGCCTACCAACATGGTTAGAGATGGTCAACATGTCATTGGGACTCATTATTATTGTCACAATTATGATGGAGATGTTGCATAAGAGATGACTTTTTGTTGGAGAGTTCTGACAAATAATCGTCAATTGTAATTTAATTGTCATTGAGTCCTTATTATGGGTGTTGCAAGTACAAATTTGGTGTGATGGATATGTTGTGTATGCAATGTCTACCTGTTAGATATTTCTAATAGATAGTCATCATGTGTAGCACTTTGTTTTCGGTCGTTCTCTGATGACCTTTGTAATTGCGATGGTATGCTTTATTTTAAAAAAAAAATTGTCATGCATGGAGTGAGACCTTAAAATATTGAGCTTCTCTTTGTTTTGAGAATAGTTTACCATTCTCTACTTAATAGGGCCAACCACATGAAGGTGGAAGCTCATCTAGCCCCTCCTAGGAGCCTCTTATGACCCTTTATGACACTTTAAGACATCTAAGATGTATTCTTAAGGATTGTAAAGGGTCATAAGGGGTGCTGGGATACAATAGATGAGAAACATAAATGTAGGCATCATGGTCACAATTGTTTGGAGACACACCATAATTGAGTTGTATACCCAGATGATGCAACACAACCACTACTCCTATAATTCCAAGTTGACATTGTAGGATCCAAAAACCATAGATAAGGAATAAATTTAGAGAGCGGAGGAGGAGGGCCATAATGACCAAAATAATATAGGGGCCTTGTATTAAATTGGTCATTATGGCCCTCCTCCACTCTCTAAATTTATTCCTTATCTATGGTTTTTGGATCTTGCAGTGTTAACTTTGAGCCAAAGGAGTAGTGGTTGTGTTGCATCATCTGGGTATATCATTCAATTATGTTATGTCTCCAAACAATTATGGCCATAATATCTACATTTATGTTTCTCAGTTGTTGTGTTTATGTGCATATTCTTTATGTGTTTGGCTTCTCTCCCTCACATCCAAAATAAGATTTTCCCTCTCTGAATTGAGAATACACGTGCAGCTACATAGAATATGCATGGATAACAAGTGGAGCTGAAAAAACACGCCACATTTATATTTTTTTAATAGGTCTATAATTTTTTTAATTTATAGACCGTCGTGAACATTACAACTCTAATAGCCATGGGTGAGAGAATGTCCTCAACAAGCCAACAAATAAAAAGTCTTGATTTTCTTGCATGCTGAGGACATTACCCTCACCTATAAGAATCAAAATTACAATTTTCATGATGGTCTATAACTTAAATTACCTAATTAAAGACCTCTATAAAAAATGCAAACCTGTTACATTTTTCAGCTCCACCTAATATCCTATGCATATGAATTGAGATTGTATATTGAACTAGGTGTCTCCTTCTACATTGTTTGAAACTGAAAGATTGTCACAGTTAACATCTAAAACCATTATTAAAATTTTGTTATAATTAAAAAATACATTAATACTTACTCTATAAGTCTGAACCAAGTGAATCAACTCATGCTCTCTCATCTATATTTGAGAAGTTTGAGTTCGAATCTATGCCAATTGAGCTAACTCTCTTGACAGTGCATAAAGGACCTTTTGCAGTGCAACCACATGATCAACATCTGATGTAAAATCAACAATGAATGGATTCTACTCATACATCGGCTCCTCATGGACTACTTGTTCCTTTCCCTTTTTCTGATCAACACTTGTTTGTGAGAATAATATTATCAGCACTTTATTTAAAAGAAATCCAAAATAGTAGTGAAGAATAAAACATAACAAAAAATATGCATTAACATTTTTCTTGTATGTGCATTTGTACAAAAACAATGAGTTTTACCTGTCAGGAAGAAGAAGTCCCATGAGAACCATCATCATCATGTGTATCGTGTGGTTGTTGATCCATACTATAGCCCTATATTTCAATTGGAGGACTAGGGGTTGCGTTGCATCATTTGGGTATACCACTCAATTATGTTATGTCTCAAAACAATTGTGACCTTGATGCCTACATTTATGTTTCTCAGCTGTTGTTAGATTAAAAGTCTTCTAAGGAACATGTTGTGTCTATGTGGAACTATGTAGGATCATCACTAAATGGTTGATGGTGATTGATGAAGAAGACTTGAAAATGATGATTGATCCAATTCAGATTTGTGCAACATTTTCAAATCTTCTTCACAGTCATCATCAACATGGCCAATTTTGCAAAACTAATTCTGCATAGACTAAATTCTACATACTCCTTATTTTGTTCTGGGTTGATATTGTCAGACATGGTCTTTCTTGAATGGAATGACTCATTACTTGTACATTGAATAGAATGTTGGTGCAAGAAGGATGATTTGTTTGCAACATGCAAATATAGACACTGAACAATCATTTTCTCAACTCTAATTTTCTCAACACAAGGACATTTATCATAGTCATAGAAACATGATTATTTTTAAATGGAATACACCAAGGAGTATCATAAAAAATATTGACCATTTACAATCATGAACAGTAAACCTAAATGAAATAGCTCATTTTGTATTAGCATATGTAGTCTCTATATATAAGAAAAATGAATGAAATATCATGCTGAAATAAAATAGTGAACAAAAATTCAAATTCAAGGCCAAATTTATCAAGAGAAACAAACAATGTGGAAACCCACAATTGAATACATGAAACCTAATAAAAAATACTACAAAACTTGATTGGGACAGTGGAATTTGCAAAGTAAGGAAAGGTGAGAGGATCAATCAAAAAAAAAAGAAAAAAAAAAGAAACACTCTTTGTCAACAATGTTCAAAATCTTGTCACCAAGCATAGACATAGGAAATTAAAAAGGGACAAAAGACAAGAAATAAGAAAAATCATTAGGACTATAGAAAAATCATTAAGAATATAGAAAATCAAGTTCTAGAAATGGATGGTTCTGATGCTTTGCCATTACAACAATTGAGAATTCATCATTTGGTATATGAACAGGTGAAAAACATGCAAATTTGACCAAAAACTTATGGGAACTAGACCCAGCAGCAAATGGACTTGTGATGATTTTCACAATAGTACATGTGTTGTTGGGTCATCTCCCAGTACTGCTTAGGAAAATCTACATGTTCATCACCTGTGCATATGAGGTGGTTCTAATGGCAGATACAATCGCTAAACAACCATTTTGTCAACTCTAATTTTGTCAACACGGAGGGAAATTTATCATAGCCATAGAAGCCTATCTTAGGACTATCCATTTCTCTGTGTATATGAAAAATGAATGAAATATCAAGCTGAAATAAAAAATTAAACAAAATATTATTCCACATAGAGTGAATGAAATATACCATCAAACGAAGGTGAACTCCATAATTGGTACAAACTCAGACATGGGCAAAGTCAAATTCAAGGCACATACATAGGAAATAAAAAAGGGACAAATGATAAGAAATAAGAAAAATCATTAGGAATATGAAAAATCATTAATACTATAAAATCAAGTTCTAGAAATGGATGGTTCTGATGCTTTGCCATTACAACAATTGAGCATTCATCATTTGGTACTTCCTATTTTATTCCATTTAAGTATGTCAAACACAAAGTATGCCATTTAGATATGTTCAAAATTTTTCCAGTAATGATTTGGGGAATGCAATCATGCAAAGTATTCTCTAATCACACAACCAATGAATAAAAATTGAAATGGCAATTTCTTTAACAATTGAAATGTCTCAAGTAAGCAATATTCTTAATGGAACTACATTGATAACATATAGATACAAATAGGAGATTGGAGTTAATCAGCCTTCACCTATGCATATAAGAGTTGACTAGAGAAGGTATATGCATAGGTGAGAAACATGTAGATTTGACTAAGCATTACTAGGAGCTAGACCCCACAACAAATGGACTTGTGATAATTTTCACAATAGTACATGTGTTGCAGGGTAAGCTCCCAGTACTGCTTAGGAAAATCTAAATGTTCATCACCTATGCATATAAGAGTTGATCACATAAGGTATATACACAAGTGACAAACATGCTAATTTGACAAAGCAATACTGGGAGCTAGACCCGACAACAAATGGACTTGTGATTATTTACACAATAGTACATGTGTTGCAGGGTAAGCTCCCAGTAGTGCTTAGGAAAATTTTCATGTTCATCACCTGTGCATATGAAGTGGCTCTAATGGAAGATCAAGTACAATCTCAAAGAAACCAAACATAAACATACATACACACAAATATATGCATCTCAACAAAACCATGGCATAGGAACCATACACACAAAAATATAAATCTGCATCACATCCAAAATGGGATTAAAACAGGTCATAACATGAAGAGAGATGGAGAAGCATTACAAAGGTTGGTCGACCTGGTGGATCTTATCAAGATATATAAGTAGAACATGGATTTGAGTTTTTCATGTTATCTTTAGTGTGATATATGAGACTCGTGCATGGTGATATGCATGAATTCCATCTCTTTTCATATTTTCTGGCAGTGAACCTTATTGTATCGATAGTGAGCCTTACTGTATTGGTAGTGAGTCTTATTCATAACAAGCATACTACAATGGACATTATTAAGCCACAAAATGAAAATAGTGGAAAGCTCATAAGTATTGAAGAACTTACACTGTAACCACACGACCTCCAACATTGTAATTAGCCCTCCATTTACAAAGAAAGTGCTAAGAGATCACATCCCCAAACCTTCTAATCCCAAAATAGAGTTGTAACACCATCCAAATTAATGTATTTTCATATTCAAATGAGATTCCACTAAGTTCTACTCACCCAACAATCAAACCCTCATTCCTAGGTGCATAAGCCTAGGGCTTTACCAAAAATGACCACTCCAATCACTTCCAAATCCTATCAATAGATATAATTCCATTAAATGATCCTAACATGATATTATATGCCATAAAATGTGGCCCTCATGTGGGTGGAATCTGCAGACCTTGACTGGTCCAAGCACCTTGCATCCCTCAATCAACATTCTTCAACAATGTCTGATCCATTTCTTCAATCCCTTGTCCATCCCTACACACAAACATGTATGGAAATATATGGTACATATTATAGACTCTCCCCATAGTCACATTAACCATAGTAAGTGATGAGGCCCTATTCATTCATGGTGTCTTCAAAGCAAATTTATGATTGCATACACCAATCTGCCTGGAACAGTCAACAAACTAATGACTTTCCTTTATCAAATCTTCACAAAAACCATAAAAATTTGCATGGAAATGATTAATAACTCAAAAAAATATAATATCAAATCATTTCCAAACTATTTTTCATACAAATAAGAAGGTTAACAACACAAAGTAAGGGATTTTTCCCTCGCAGTAGCAAGTAGGTTGTTTGCAGAGAATTTAATTTTATTGCATTGAAACTTTAATTATTACAAACATTTCTTTGTCATGCCAAGATTCCAATAAAATCCCCTACACTCCCCTTTTATCAAAATCACACCTAGACTACCCAAATACCATTTCCCAACCGGTTTGCAACTTCCTTTAACTAGTTACATTCAGTTATGACTATTTGCAATTAGTTTTTGTTTAATATTGTTATCTAGTTGACAACATGGCTGTCAATTCGACCACTCCTTAACTTTTTTCATTGTATTAAACTTTTCAAAAAGATATTATTATTCTATCCTAACACTCAAAACACTTAAATCACTCGTAAAACTAGTAAACCCCATACATGATCCTTTTAGACCTATTTTGCCAATTTTAGGCAGTTACATCTTTTAGCCACTTTTAGTGCTCTTGACAACTTTAAAAGGATCTATTGGCTGCATTACAAACATTTTGGAACTTTATAGGGCATTAAACCCTTCATCAACCTTAGGATCCACAAATGACGCCCAAGGTATACTTTATCCCCCAAATGCCATTAAGGCTTACAATGCTTTGATCCCTTACAGAAGGATTCACATTCAATCCAAAACATAAGGAAAACATATTTAAATGACCGTTATTGGTCTCATTAACATCACTCTAAATTCCTGGTTAACATCTAAAGTTCATTCATTCATTCATGTATTAATCAAATGTAACATTCATGAATTATCACAACATTCACTAACACATAAGATTAATTAGAATTCATTAACACACATTCATTATCATTCATAAGACTCATTAGTATTCATTAACACATAAGATTAAACATAAGTCATTATCAAATAATTAAGTTGCATAAATGAGAATCATTTCTTTTTTGACTTTTTATTTTTTTCTTCTTCCCCAAATTGTTGCTGAGGCATATCCATCTCATCATCATCCTTTCTTCTTTCCCATGTACGTGATCTCATTGTCCTTTGCAAAGGCAGGTCCTCTGCAATCACAAATAAAAGGGTTAACTTAAAAACATATTATCATAATTGGGGTTAATTTAAAAACATATTATCATAATTGTTACAAGCATTTCAATACTTTAAAAAACATAAACATGATGCTCTTTATGTTGTCCAACCACATCATCTTACCTGGTGGCTTGAACCTCAACACGCTCATTAGGAACAACCTCTACATCCTCTGCAACTACAATAAAAAAATAATTATTTATTGACAAAGTAGCATCTCAATTCCTTGGAAATCATGTGTTACCAAAAATAAGTTTGAGTTTTATGTGTTGCTTAGTTCCTTCTTTGACCGAGTTGGCTCGGTAGTTTCTCAGCTCCTTCGTTAACCGAGTTGGTCAATTAATTCCCTAGTGCTCAGTTATCTTTTCCTGGCACTTGGTTATCCTTGCTTACCGAGTTGTTTCTTTTTGTTTTTTGTTGAGGCCGACTTGTGCACTTAATTATGGTCACAAATTTAATGTTGGTATCTATCATTGGGAAGCATGTGGACCTAGATCTATTCGTTCCTTCCATTAATGGTGGATCTAAAGGTTGACTTGTTTGGTAGCGTCTTGTATATATTGCAATCTTTGGTTGTAGTTTAGGACATAAGCTTAGAGCTAGAAGATAGATGGTATTAGATTAGAATTTAGAAGATAGTTTCTGAACCCTCACATGTTGGAGGATTGTTGTAATTGAATTGTAATATTTGGCCCTAAATGGGAAGGCCTTACAACCCAGAATGTATGTATCAATTTGATGAAATATAAGGATCTGATCTCTATTCTCTCTCTCACTTTTGTGTTGTTGCTTCCATGTGTGATCTCTACAAGGTAGATTTGGATTAGGGTGTGCCTTTCGCCCCTCATCCTACCCTACCTTGTGTCAGGTGGCATCAAAGCGAAGGTGAGATCTGGATCTAGATTTGTGAATCTAGGTTTGAAGGTTCCTTCTTGTCAAACCCTAGTTGATTTGTTGTGGGGTAGCAGATTACAATCTGGCTTGCAATTGCAGAGGGTTTCAAGATGGTTAATGGGAGGTGAGATGCAGATCTAGGATTGGTAGATATGTTGAGACAACGTGCTTCTAGATTATAAGTTATTGAGACAGCCCAGTGTAGAGGAAGACATCTTGAAGATGTTAGTGATGATGAAATTGAGGAAGAACAAGGTGATGTAGAACTTGCACTGGTAATAGATCAAGGAGAGGAAAGATTGTTGAAAGCTTTGACAAATCTAAAGTCTACACCATATTTCAATCCTCCTGAGTATAGTGGAAAGATGGATTCAGATGAATTGGTGGACTGGATCACTGAGATGGAAAAGTAATTTGAATATGAAAATGTCCCTAAGGAAAAGAAGGTGAAAATTGCAAGCACAAAGTTGAAGAGTCAAGCATCCTTGTGGTGGGAGCATTTGCAGTTGGACAAAAAGAGGAAAGGCAAAGACAAAATTAAGGTATGGACTAAGATGATAAATAAGTTGAAAGGAAAGTTTTTACCTTGTAATTATCAAATTAACCTAGTTAGGCAAATGCAAAGTTTGAGCCAGAAAGATAGCTCATTAAAAGAGTATACTAAAGAATTATATAGATTAGATATCAGATTTGGACATGATGAAAAAGAAGTGGAAAGAATTTCTAGGTACCTAAATGGATTGAGAGTTTCCATCCAAGAAGAAGTCAGCTTGGTTAAGTTGGAAAACATTGAAGAATCTTATCAGTTTGCCTTGAAAGCTAGGGAGAAACTGAACCAAATACATGAGCAAAGACAAAGAGGTAGAGGTGGTAGATTCCCTAGAGGAAGAGGTAGATCTTATGGTGAAAACAATAGATTTGAACCGGAAAAGACAAATCTGTATAAAGGCAAGACTAAGTGGAAAGGTGAAAGTTCATCTAGAGGAAGAGGCAATAACTACCGAGGTGGTTATAACATAGGTGGATTTTGAGGAACTTGTTACAATTGTGGAGAAGGACATAGATCATTTGAGTGTACACATGCAATTAAGAAGGTCAGTAGTATTAGAAATGCTTTGGTGCAAGAAGATTCACTGAATGAACCTGAGAAGGAAAATAACTTGATGGTAAGGAGAGCACTTTGGAGTGAAAGTAATAAGGAAGATCTAGTAAGTAAAAAAAATTTCAAGACTAGATGTAGAGTTTTTGATGAAGTGTGGAAGGTAATCATTGATAGTGGAAGCTCAGAGACTTGGCATCTAAGGAAACGGTTACAAAGTTGTAGTTGAAAAGGTTGGAACACCCGAAGCCCTATCAAATTTCATGGATCAAGGATGAGCATACACTCTTGGTAAGTGAACAATGTTATGTGAATTTGAAAATTGGAAAGTATTATGATAAGGTGTTATGTGATATCATGCATATGGATTGTTGTCATATTTTGTTGGGTAGACCTTGGCAATATGATACACATGCTATATATGATGGGAGATTGCATAAATATACTATTTAGGCTGATGGGAGAAGACAAATCTTGTTACCTTTGATTGAAGAACCTGTTAGTAGTGTTTGTACATCTATGAAAGTTTTCTTAATGGAAGGAAGAAATTTTGTTAAGGATTTGAAGAAGAATGGTGTATGCTTTGTTGTGATTCCTAACAAACCGAGTAAGAAAATAGAGGATAGAATCCTTGAAGAGATTGATAAGTTACTCACTTATTATAGAGAGATCATTTCTAATAATGTACCTGATGGGTTTCCACCAAAAAGATGCATTGATCATTTCATGGATTTAATTCCTGGAGCTAGTTTACCGAATAAGGCACCACATCGGTTGACACCTATCGAGAATCAGGAATTGAACTGATAGATTCAAGAATTGTTGCAGAAAGGTTTGATACAAGAAATTTTGAGTCCTTGTGCAGTACCAGCTATATTGGCAGTTAAGAAGAATGGATAATGGTGAATGTGTATGGATTCTAGAGCAATCAACAAGATAACAGTGAAATATAGGTTTTGTATACCGAGAATGGATGACATAATGGATAGTTTGACTGGAGAAAAGTATTTTATGAAAATTGATTTGAAAGTGGATATCATCAGATTGAAATTAGAGAAGGTGATGAGTGGAAGACTACTTTTAAGACAAGAGAAGGTTTGTATGAGTGGTTGGTTATGCCTTTTGGTTTAACTAATGCACCGAGTACTTTTATGAGATTGATGAATGAAGTTTTGAAGAAATTCTTAGGTAAATTTGTGATTGTATACCTAGAAGATATTCTGATATTCAGTAAGACTAGAGAAGATAATTTGTTGCATGTTAAACAAGTATTGTAGAGATTGAAAGAAGAAATTTTGCTAATAAATTTGAAAAAGTATTCTTTCATGCAAGAGGAGATTGTGTATTTGGGATTTGTGATTTTAGCTGATGGTTTGAAAATGGATCCTGAAAAGGTTGAAGCTTTTTTGAATTGGCCTACACCTGATAATGCTACTGAGGTAAGATAATTTCATGGTTTGCTGGAAAGTTTTTACTGAAAGTTCATTAGGAATTTTAGTTCAATTTGTAATGTAATGACTGAGACTATAAGAGGAGATAAAAGAGAATTCAAGTGGACACATGGAGCTGATAAAATTTTTCAGACTCTAAAGCAAAAGGTTATTGAATTGCCTATGTTAGCATTGCCTAATTTCAATAAGGTATTTCAAGTTGAATGTGATGCAAGTGGTAGTGCAATAGGAGTTGTATTGAGTCAAGAAGGTAAACCTGTTTCTTTCTTTAGTGAAAATTTGAATGATGCAAAAAGGAAATATTTTGTGTATGATCAAGAATTCTATGCTATTGTTCAAGTCCTAAAGAAATGAAGATATTATTTGATACCAAGTGAATTTGTATTGTATACTGATCATAAGGCTTTACAGTATTTGGGTAGATAAAGTAAGTTGACTCAGAGACATATGAAATAGGTTGAATATTTTAAAAGTTATACATTTGTGATAAAACATAAGAGTGGAGTCACTAACCGAGTTGCTTATGCATTGAGTAGAAGAAGATCTTTGATGACCGAGATGAGAATTGAAGTTCTTGGTTTTGATGACATGAGAGATTCATATGAATTTGATCTTGATTTTTCTGAGCCATGGATAAAGTGCAGAGCACCTATTCAAGAGCAACCGAGTACTAAATAGGAAGACTATTTCATTCAAGGAAATATGTTGTTTAAATATATTTAGTTGTACATACCGAGAGGATCAATGAGAACTAATTTGATAAAGGAGAAACATAGTAGTGGTTTGGCTAGACATTTTGGTGTTGATAAGACATTAAATTTTCTTAAGGAGAAATACTTTTGGCCGTAGTTGTATATGGATGTTCAGAAATTTGTGAAAAGTTGTGGAATTTGTCAAGTTGCAAAGGGAGTAAGTCAGAATATTGGATTGTATATATCGATTTATATTCCTAAGAAACCTTGGATTGAAATCTGTATGGATTTTTTTCTTGGCTTACCGAAGACAGTAAGAGGTAATGATTCTATATTTGTTGTTGTGGATAGATTTTCTAAGATGGCACATTTTATACCTTGTAGAAAGACATCAGATGAAGTGCATATAGCAGATCTTTTCTTTAAGGAAATTATTAGATTGCATGGATTACCGAGGAGTATCATCTCTGACCGAGACAATAAGTTTGTTGGGTACTTTTGGAAGACTCTTTGGAGAAATTTTGGCACTGAGTTGAGGTATAGTTCTACATTTCACCCGTAGACTGATGGACAAACAGAACTTGTGAATAGAAGCTTGGGTAATCTTTTGAGATGTTTAGTTGGAGACACACCGAGTAATTGGGATTCTATGTTGGCACAAGAAAAGTTTGCATACAATAATTCAGTGAATAGGAGCATTGGAAAAACACCTTTTGAGATTGTAAATGGCATACAACCGAGAGGTATATTAGATTTAAGGGATATTGTTGATGAAGAAAAGAGAAGTGATGGAGTAAAGTTTGCTAAATTCATGAAGACATTGCATGAAGATGTGAAACATAAGTTGGATAAAAGTAATCAGAAATACAAAGATAGAGCTGGTAGATCAAGAAGACATAAGACTTTTACAGTTGGTGATGAAGTAATGGTTCATTTGTAGAAAGATAGATTTCTTGTTGGAACATATGGAAAGATGAAAATGAAGACGTTTGGTCCTTGCAAGATTTTGAGAAAATTTGATAGTGGAAATTCTTATGAGATTTAGTTACCTGATGACATGGATATATCACCTATATTCAACATTATTGATTTATATGAGTACCATGAATCAGATGAAGAAATGACAATACCGAATGATTATCCTAAGAAATGGACATAAGAATTTGAGCAGATTTTGGAACAAAGAGTTGGTAGAAGCACAAGAGGAGAATAGTATATGGAATATCTAGTAAAGTGGAAGAATAGACCAATTGAAGATAGCTCATTGATTTCACAATCTGAGTTGGATTTAGCTCAGGTTGTACCTGTTGCATGATTTAGAGAATCATTTTTAAATAACCCTAGGTGTCTGATGTAGGAGCATCTTGGGTCCTTAGCAATCTTGTGTCACCAAAAAAAAGTTTGATTTTTTTGTGTTGCTCAGTTCCTTCTTTGACCGAGTTGGCTTTGTAGTTGCTTGGTTCCTTCATTAACCGAGTTGGTCAGTTAATTTCCTGGTGCTCGATTATCCTTTCTTACCAAGTTGTTTCTTTTGGTTTTTGTTGAGGCTTACTTGTGCACTTAATTATGGTCATAGATTTAATGTTGGTATCTATCATTAGGAAGCATGTGGACCTAGATCTAGTCATTCCTTCTGTTAATGGTGAATCTGAAGGCTGACTTGTTCGGTAGCCTCTGTTGGAGATTGCTAGCAGGCCAGTACTGACTATATGTTTGTCATTGATGACAACATATGGAAAGTAGCATGAGTAGAAGTCTTATACAGTAAGTTTTTAGTACATGAAGCATGGACATGATATCATCATGATATCATGGTCCCAGAGGTTAACTATTAGTACAGATAGTTATATAGCAGTTGGTGTCAACAATGTTCCTTACAGAGTAACAAACAGTGTTTTGTGTATGGTTGTTCATACAATTATCATGGAGCCTTGCACGCTTGGATATTTTTTGAAGACATGTTAGTGATGTTTTAGTTATGGATGCATAGCATGATATTTAGTAGAAGTGAAGTTATCTAGTTGTTATTCACCAGTAGCAGTTTCCTATGTTTGTTTAGGAGAGCCAACAGAGATTTTATTGGTTCTTGAGTTGCACCTATCTTTTGGGTATGCACCCTTGGATTTAAGCTTGGGGAAGTGTTATTGATGTTTGGTTAAGAGTGCATGAGTTAATTCAGCTTGAGGAGAAAGATCCAATTGTTTTGGTAGAGCCGATAGTGTGTAGCATGCATCTACAATTATCTTATTGGATAGGCCCTAGAATGTGTTGTGTACATAGTAGAGCCAACAGAATGTTTATTGGAGTTTGTTATGGTTTCTCTATTATGATTTCAAGGTGGTTCTAATAGGTCGACTTGATTATATCATTTAGAGGAAAGATATTTATAAGCAGTCATTTGTGATTGCTTAAGTGTGGTTCATGGTTGATTGAGAAGAGTAGAGTAGAGTGTGAGAAGTGTTGAGCCATCAGAAGAAGGTCTATGTGACCAAGTAAATTATTTTTCTATATATTGGAACTAATCGAGAAAATAGGTCAAAGCGTAGTTCACCAAGATTCAGATATAGTGTGTATCTATTATTCAAAAGGTTGTAGCCTTCACCCCTTTGAGCAATGAGCTCTTGGATAGTGTGTCCTCTCCCCTAATAGGGACAATTGTAAAAGACTCCTAATAGGGTCTGACCCTTGACTAGGTCTACTATACTAAACATATTGTAAAGCAACCCCTAACAGGGTTAAGGATCTTCTAACAAGGATCATTATACACTAGTGTAGAATATTAGTGGGTGTCAATTCCCACCAGGGTTTTTACCTATTTGGGTTTCCCCATAACCAAAATATTGTGTTGTGTTCAAGTGTTCTTTCATTATGTTTATGCTTTATGTTTAAGTATACTTAATTGAATAAAGAATTTAAACTTGTAGATAACTTATTCACCCCCCCCTCCTCTCAGTTATCTCTTGGGACTATTCCTAATAATTGGTATCAGAGCCAAGTGCCTCAGAGAGAAATTTTAACAACTTGAGGTTGATCAAATGGCATACTTCAGGAAAGAAAGCCCTAAGTTTGATGGAGAGAATTATCTTTATTGGAAGAACAAGATGGTGACCCATTTGCAGTGCATTGCTTTTGAAGTTTTTGATGTAACTATCAAAGAAGCCAAGGTTCCCATCTTAGAAGACCTTGCAAAGGATGATGCTACTGATGGGAAAAATGAATTGTTTCATCAAAATGCTATAGCTAAAGAAGCCCTTATCAACGCCCTATCTGATGGTGAGTTTTTAGAAATAAAAAAGGTAGATACAGCTCACAAAATATGGAAGCACCTAGAAGACATATTTGAAGGAGAAAAATAAGAAAAGGATGTGCTCAGAAAGACATGGAAGAAAAGATACAATGCATTAGAGATGCTACCTAAAGAAAATATCAAAGCTTACAATCAAAGAATAAATGAAGTAGTTGCTGGAATCAGGAACAATGGTGGAGAGATTTTAGAGGAGGACATTATGGACAAGTTAATGACTACTCTCACTCCTGAATATAAAAGCAAGATCAACATCCTTGATGAGATCATGCAGCTTACATCTAATTTCAAGAGAGAGACCTTGATCAACAAAATCTCATCTTTTGAGATTTCAAGATTGAAGACAAAACCAAAGAGTGAGACAACCTTCAAAGCAATAGTTCATTGTAAGAAATCTGCAAATACTTCTAGTAATTTTGATGATGATGAAGAGAAAACATTAGATGATTTAATTTCTATGATTGCGAAAAGAGAAAAGAAAGGAAAAGGAAAATATGAATGTCAATTACCATTTAAGTACTTTTCATGTAATAAGATCGGTCACTTTGCATCTTAGTGCCCTACTAGAGCTAAAAAATTAAAAAAGGATTACAAGCCTAAGTATTCTAAGGAATGCTACTATGCTGGAGATGGAGTTTTAGATGATGAATCAAGTGAAGGAGAAATTGGATTCATTGCTATTGTAGACAAAATGAATAATAAGATAGTTCATGTAGATAAGAAAGAGAATCAAGAGTTAGCTTTGATTTCACAAGCTGACATAAGGATAGAATGGATTATAGATAGTGGTTGTTCACATCACATGACAGGTGATAAAGGCAGGTTTGTTCATCTAAACAAATACAATGGTGGGATGGTTAGATTTGGAGACAACACTCCTAAACCAATAGTTGGTAGAGGATCCATCACCTTGGATGGAAAGAATAGTACTGACGATGTTCTTTATGTTGATGGTTTGAAACATAACCTTCTCAGTGTTGGATAGTTAATTGGAAAAGGCTATCAATTGGAGTTTAAAGATGACAAATGCATCATAAGCAACAAGGATGGTGTTATGATTGCATCTAGCTCAAAGACAAGAGGTAATGTTTTTCAACTCAATTCAGAAGCAAGTTGTTTTGTTGCTAAAGTTGATGACAATTGGTTATGGCATAAAAGACTACGTCATATCAATTTTGATAACATAGTAAAGATAAGTAATGTAAAGATAGTAAGAGATCTACCTAGCATAGCAAAACCAGTTGATACTATATGCAAGGAATGTGTGATGGGGAAGCATGTGAGAAATTCATTCAAGAGTAAGCAAAATTTAGTAGAGAACAAGTTGGATCTAATTCATATAGACCGATGTGGTCCAACTCAAACAAGATCATACTATAGTGAAAGGTATTTCATTTTGTTTGTTGATGATTATACTAGGATGATGTGGGTTGTGTTCTTGAAAGATAAGTCAGAAGCATTTGAGAAGTTCAAAATATTTAAAGCTAAGGTTGAGAATGAATCTAGACTAAAGATAAAATGCTTGAGATCGGATAGAGGAGGAGAATTCACCTCTGACAGATTTTATGAGTACTATGAAGAACATGGCATAAAGAGACAGTTGAGTGCACCTAGAACCCCTCAGTAGAATGGAATTGCAGAGAGAAGGAATAAGATCATTCTTGATACAACACACACCATTATGATAGAAGGAAAAGTTGCACACACCTATTGGAGAGATTCGGTCAATACAGTAGTCTATACCATCAATAGAATTCAATTGAGGCTAGGCGCTGACAAAACTACATATGACCTATGGTTTGGTAATGTTCCCACAGAAAAATACTTCAAAATCTTTGGAAGCAAGTGCTACATCAAGAGGGATGAATTAGTAGGCAAGTTTGATGCAAGAGGTGATGAAGGTATTTTTCTTGGTTACTCTACTAAAAGTAAAGCTTATAGATGTTTCAATTTAAGATTGAAAAAGATCATAGAAAGTGATCATATTAATATTGATGAAAATTTTATGGCTCAAGAAAGATATCATGATTACTCACCTATGATTGAAGAAGAACTTAGACCCTCCACTAGTGAGACAATCATTGAGGAAATATTTGATAGTATTGATGTGTTATTCAATGACCCTAAGACAAGTGAAGAAAGTACTCCTAAGGCTGATGAGTTAGCATCTCCTAAAGTTCTAATGTTTACATCTAGAAATCATTCCAAGAAAGACATCATTGGAGATCAGAGTGGCAAAGTCTTGACAAGATCACAAGCAAAGAACTCAGCTAGCAGTGAAGCGGTATGTTTACTATCTCAGATTGAACCTTTAAGTGTTGAAGATGCTTGTAATGATTCAGATTGGCATGATGCTATGAAAGAAAAACTTGATCAAATTATTAAGAATGAAACTTGGGGACTGGTCCCAAGACCTAGTGATAAGAATGTGATTGGAACAAAGTGGATATTCAGAAACAAGATGAATGAAGATGGTATAGTAGTAAGAAATAAAGCAAGATTAGTATGTAAGGGATATACGTAAAGAGAAGGCATTGATTATTTAGACACATTTGCACATGTAAGTAGATTAGAAGCTATTAAGTTGTTTCTAGCTTATGGTACAGTCAAAAACTTCAAAGTTTATCAGATGGATGTCAAGTCAGCATTCCTGAATGGAGATTTGAAATAAGTATACATTGAGCAGCCAGAAGGATTCACCCTATCAAATAGACCTAATATGGTATGTAGATTGAAGAAGACCCTATCTGGACTTAAGAAAGCCCCTAGAGCATGGTATGAAAGACTAGATGGATATCTAACAAAGATTGGATTCAAGAAAGGAGCAACAGATTATAATCTATTCATTAGAGAGACATCTGAAGGTCTACTACTTGTAGCTATATTTGTTGATGACATTATCTTTGGAGGTAATAAAAAAATAAGTGCAGAATTTGCCAAAGAAATGCAGAATGAGTTTGAGATGAGTATGATTGGTCCTATCAAATACTTTTTGGGACTAAATGTGCAGCAGACAGCAAAAGTAATTTTCATTAATTAGTCCAAGTATGTGAAGGAGATACTAAAGAAATTCAAGATGGATGATTGCAAGCCAGTAGGAACACCTATGATCACTGGATGCAAGCTTACAAAAAAAGATGACTCACCAGTAGTAGATATAGCATTGTACAAGTCTATGATTGGTAGATATATCTTACTCAGACTAGACCTGATATTTCCAATGCAGTTGGCATAGTTGGAAGATTTACAGCAAAACCTAAACAAAGTCACCTCATGGAAGTGAAGAGGATATTCAAATACTTGCAGGGCACTATAGACTATGGTCTATGGTATCCTAATTCATAAAATGTTGAGCTTCATTTGTACACTGATGTAGATTGGGCAGGATGTGTTGATGATAGAAAGAGTACATTAGGTGGAGTAGTGTTTCTTGGTGACATACATGTCACTTAGACAAGCAAGAAAAAAATTGTATTTCTCAGTCAACAATAGAAGTGGAGTATGTTGCAGCAGCCTTGAATTGTTCTACAATTGTTTGGATCAAGCAGATGATAAAGGATTTTGGAATTCAAATTGATTATCCTATTTTTATTCACTGTGATAACACTAGCACTATCAATATGTCAAAGAACCCTGTGATGCATGCAAAGACAAAGCACATTGAGATCAAGTATCACTTCCTAAGAGAGAAAGTAGTAGAGAAAGAAGTCAAGCTAGACTATGTGAGTACCAAAGATCAGTTGGGAGATATATTCACAAAGCCCTTGCCTAAGGATACTTTTGAGTATCTCAGGGAGAAGTTGGGAGTAATCCCCTTCCCTAATTATGCTTAGAAGAAAGAAGGAAAGGCATCAGTCCTCAGGGACTGATGGAAGGTTGACTACTCTACCTTAGGAGTAGTATCGATGCTTAAAATGAATGGAACCCTTTTCCATTGATGTCAAAGGGGGAGTAATATAAAGATTCATGAAAAATAGAAGCAAAAAGGAGGAGTAATATACTAAGGGGAGAAGTATTCAGTTTTGATAGCACTTCAGTTGAGGAAATGGAGAATATTAGAAATTATTGCAGTAGATGGAGGATTCATCTTTGGGGGAGATTTGATGAGGAAATGGAGAATGTTATAAAAGAAATTTTCATTTGGGTTGGTGGTAGTTTTTCATTCCACATGTTTCCATCAATGCCAAAGGGGGATATTTTTGGAGATTTGCCAGCAGGCCAGTACTGACTATATGTTTGTCATTGATGACAACATATGGAAAGTAGCATGCGTGGAAGCCTTATATAGTAAGTTTTTAGGATATGAAGCATGGACATGATATCAGCATGATATCATGGGTGCGGAGGTTAACTATTAGTACAGACAATTATATAGCAGCTAGTGTCAGCAGTGTTCCTTACAGAGTAACAAATAGTGTTCTATGTATAGTTGTTCGTACAGTTATCATGGAGCCTTGCACACTTGGATATTTGTTGAAGACATTTTAGTCATGTTTTAGTTATGGATGCATAGCCTGATATTCAGTAGAAGTGAAGTTATGCAGTCACTATTCACCAATAGCAGTTTCCTATGTTTGTTCAGGAGAGATGACATAGATTTTATTGGTTCTTGAGTTGTGCCTATCTTTTGGGTATGCACCCTTGGATTTAAGCTTGGGGAAGTGTTATTGATCTTTGGTTAAGAGTGCATGAGTTAATTCAGCTTGAGGAGAAAGATCCAGTTATTTTTCTAGAGCCGACAGTGTGTAGCATGCATCTACAATTATCTTATTGGATAGGTCCCAGAATGTGTTGCATGCATATTAGATCTGACATAATGTTTATTGGAGTTTGTTATGGTTTCTCTATTATGATTTCAAGGTGGTTCTAATAGGCCAACTTGATTATATCATTTAGAGGAAAGATATTTATAGGCAGGCATTTGTGATTGCTTAAGTGTGGTTCATGGTTGATTAAGAAGAGCAGAGCAAAGTGTGTGAAGTGTTGAGCCATCAAAAGAAAGTCTATGTGACCAAGTAAATTATTTGTGCTATACAATGGAACTGATCCAGACAACAGGTCAAAGCGCAGTTCACCAAGATCCAGATATAGTGTGTATTTGTTATTCAGAAGGTTGTAGCCTTCACCCCTTTGAGTAGTGAGCTCTTGGATAGTGCGTCCTCTCCCCTAACAAGGAAAATTGTAAAAGAATCCTAACAGGGTCCAACCCTTGACCAGATCTACTATACTAAACATATTGTAAAGAAACTCCTAACAGGGTTAAGGATCTTCTAACAAGGTTCATTATACACTAGTGCAGAATATTAGTGGGTGGCAATTCCCACTGGGGTTTTTACCTATTTGGGGGCAATTAAAACTTGTAGATAACTAATTCACCCCCCCCCCTCTTAGTTATCTCTTGGGACTATTCCTAACAGCCTCTTGTATATATTGTAATCTTTGGTTGTAGTTTAGGACATTAGCTTAGAGCTAAAAGATATATGGTATCAGATTAGAACTTAGAAGATAGTTTTTGAATCCTCACATGTTGGAGGACTATTGTAATTAGCTTGTAATATCTGGCCCTAACCAGGAAGGCCTTACAACCTGGCATGTATGAATCAATTTGATGAAATATAAGGATCTGATTTGCATTCTCTCTCTCACTTTTGTGGTGTTGCTTCATTGTGTGATCTTTGCAAGGTAGATTTGGATTAGGGTGTGCCTTTTGCCCCTCATCCTCCCCTGCCTTGCATCATTTATTCCAACACATTCTAATTAAATTTTTATTACTATGCCAAATTCAATTTAAAATGTTTACTTGTATTAATTCAATAATCAAAATTTGAATAGAAAATTTATACCTTGAGTACTACAATGCACATTTGAATCGATGCCTCCTTCATGCTTGGATGGTGTATTAGGATTGGCAAATTGCATTCCAATGTAAATAATTAGTGCATTTATTGATAATATATACATATAAATACAAGATAAATACTGAGAAATGTTAATCATTTAGTTTAATACATATAAATATATTCACTTTAAAGTTTTAAACAAATATAATAATCATTGTTTCCTTACTTAAAACAAATATATTCACTTGATGTTGAAACTTAACATCAAATACAGTAATTGGTAAAGTATTCAACTTGAAATAAAAATCAATTGGCTTATTTACCTGATCGACAAATCCACCAAAAGAACCTTGCGCACTCATTGATTAGAATCCTTCAGCCATGATTGTATAGCCTTGTTTGTAGCCTATTTTCTTGTCCTCTTCTAAAATATTTTTTTTGAACTCCAAGGCCTACATTTTTTCTTGGTATCATGAATTTTTATTGTAGTGAATTTTATCAAAAATAAATTGATTGCAATTTAAAAATATTTGCATATGGTTTTTCATTTACTAATACTTACAATTCGTGCAGCAAGTTTTGAATATCCACCCGAGTCGAGCTTGTGTTGCCCATGCTTTTTTTTTCTTGCTTATGTTTCCTTTGATGTGTCAAGAAACCTATGTGATGTTTGAAATATGTTAGATCACATAAGTACAAAGAGTAAATAGTACATAATTTCATTATTAAGATTATCACATACCTTCTTTCCTCGGACCTTCTTTCCTCAGGTGATAGTATTTGTCCACCATGTCTTGTGCTTCTCTCAAGTGCATCACTTTTAAGATTCTCTCACTCATTAATAGGAAGATAGGGGGGCCACTTGTAATAAGGGTTGTGTTCTATTTGGGACCTATAGTTGTCCCTAATATACTTCAAAGCTTGGCCTGCTTTTTCAAGGAGCCTAAGTCTTTGAAAGGCGTTGGGTCCAAAAAGTTTTTTCATAGAGTCAATGAGTTTATCCTTTAACTCTTTATCTTGTAATTGCCATGTTTAAAGAAACAAAACTGTTAGATTCATAAATGAAGTGAAGCTACCTTTTAATATACTTGAAGAAAGGGATGAAAGTAAATTTGATCTAGCAATGAAATGAAAATATGATACCATGTGTGTATGGTCGGCCCGAAAATATGAAAACATTCATCATTAAGTTTTTCATAAAATACATTATTCCCTACAAAATAATAATGAGATTATTAGTTATTGCAAGGGACTGTACAGGAGGTTAGTACATTACATTATGAGTATAAGATTGTATAGTAAAAGAAAGGATCAATCTTTAAAGTACATGGAAGTTGGACTACTCTCATGGGAAGTCCATCTTCAATTCTCATGAGCAATTGATCACAATTCTCTATTGTTCCCATATATCTAACATGAGTACATCTAGGAATTTCCTCATCGCCTCCTACATAAAATGAATCCAATATTACAAAATTCCCCCTAAGAAATAATATTTCAAGTGAAATAAACACATGATAAATGAGAGAGAAAAAGAGGAATCTACTTACCAATAGGTGTTTACATCACATCTAAGGCCATGCTACATGTTGCTGACATTGTAGGCAGTAGTACCTCTGTGGTTCTGATCCTTGTAGCAAGCGGCGTACTCAACATAGGATCAATAGTAGGTGCTCAAAAATAAGATTGTTAGAGCATAAAAAAATGCAAACAACCATGGCCAAGATTGTTAGAGCTATTTAAAAAAATTGTTTGAGAAAAACACAAGTGGAGGATTGAACATGCGATGTACTTGAACCACCTGAAGTATCTTCATTTGGGGCATGGCCCTTTAATTTTTTTTGCATCCTTTGTAAAAATAACACATGTATTTTAGTTAATGACATAAATAAAATAATATACTATAAAAACCATTATTAAACTTTTATTATAATTAAAAACTACATTAATACTTACTATATAAGTCTGAACACGGTGAATCAACTCATCCTCTCTCATCTGTATTTGAGGAGTCTGAGGTTGAATATCTACCAATCAAGTTAACTCTCTTGATAGTGCACAAAGGACCTTTTGTAGTGCAACCACATGATGAACATCTGATGAAAAATCAATAATGAATAGATCCTGCTCATCCTGCAGCTCCTCATGGACTACTTGTTCCTTTCCCTTTTTCCTGATCAGCACTCATTTGTGAGAATAATATTATTAGCACTTTATTTAAAAGAAATCCAAAATAGTAGTGAAGAATAAAACATAACAAAAAATATGCATTAACATTTTTCTTGTATGTGCATTTGTACAATAACAATGAGTTTTACCTATTGGGAAGAAGAAGTCCCATGAGAACCATCATCATCGTGTGTATCGTGTGGCTATAGATCCATACTATAGCCCTGTATTTCAAAAAAAACTCATTGAGACATGTTAAAACACATGTGTTCTTATTCTAAGCTATGTTGAATAATAGACAATTATCAGAATGCTTCAATTAAAAGAAGAGATAGTTTTTTTAATTTTTAAACACTTTTAAATGGTGCATAGTGCGTACCACCTCATCCATGATAGTAGTTTTTTTTGTATCTATGTGATTCAAATTGTAATCGATAAGCAGCTCTTCACCTCCACGTATTGATTTGATTGCACATACAAATACGTGATTTCCCTCGCGCACCTCAAATATGCAATTGGGTTGCTTCTTAGTTGATGCAGGTCATGTACTGCATATAAAACCTACAATATTCCCTAATGATTTTGGCCTTCCATCAATGTATATAGCTACTATTTTACTTTGTTCACTAACTTTTTGTTGTATATAATTTGCCGCGAGTGCATACCTATACATACTTTTTTTATATCTAACAATCTACATCCAACTACTGTAATCATAACAAGATCCAACATACTCCATTAATTTGACAACTTTGTTTTAAGAGACCTTTATGTCATCCATGTAAAATAGGCCCAAACCATGTAATCAAGATAATGTTATGCGATATATCCTCTCTCTAACACAAAAATCAGTGTTTATTGAAGGAAGTTCATCAGGGACCAATTGTTTCTGTAGATGTTTCTACCTAAAGGGCACCTCAGAGTCGCCTTTTCTCTCGTCATCATAATAAAATGACCCCCCTTGAGCAAGGAAAAATTCTATGTATTTATTGAATTTCTTTCTGATCGTTTGACCTCGATTCGATCTCCTTGATTTAGACATACTAAATGTCTCACTTTCTTCTTCCATTCCTACATTTTCCTCGCTCGAGGAAGACAAATCTAACAAATACCTATTCACTGGTACCTACACTCCATGAAATGAGAGAGACAAGTGGCAATGAGAGAGATATTTTACAAATGGTAAAAGACATTAATCTCTATGGGGTGTATTGACTTATACCCAACAATCCATGAGACTATGTGGGATTCTCGTGAAAGGGGTTCAAGTTTCAGCATATGTAAATCAATTGTATTATGTCATTGATCTATCAAGAACTCAATATTAATCATTGATATATCAAGAACTCAATATTGAATAGCATAGGTATTGAACACATAATTGTACATTTGATTTATGTCATTCATATTCTTCTTCATCCATCTCATCATCAAGATCATCATCATCAATGACATCATCACCACCACTATCATCATCATCATCATCGTGATCAGTAGTAGTATCATCATCTTCTTCTTCTTCATATTCTTCTTCAACTAACTCTCAATCGTGATCATCATCTATATCATCTTCCACTTCTTCCTCTTCCTCGGTATATTCTTCTTCCATCACATTATACTTTATCAGCCTTCCTCTTGGATCATTTCTAACAACAAATGACCAACCCGGTTTATGTGGAACCTCTAAGTAAAATACCTTCTCACATTGGCTTGGAAGAACATAGGGCTCTTCCCCAACTGGCTCAAACAACCTTGTATTAATCATTGGAAATTCATTCTCGTGTTCAATAATAGTTCTATCAAGATCATTTTGATTGAGTTGTAGTATGTACCATTTTATGATGAAAAAAACTAATTTGAAAGAATTAAAGTCACAGTCAAGTATATCAACCAAAATACCATACTATCAATTTTGCGACTCTCGAGGATGTAAGTCTTTTCTAGATAAAATATTAGTCACCTGAAAGACTGCACTTATCCCAGAATCACAAGTTCTCTTCGTGTCATCCAAATTTTTTATGCAAAATTTATAACCATTGCATAACATAGCCTTGTGGCGTTTCACCTACAATAATTTCAAACATGTATAAATTATTGCATCATGAGTTGAAAAACATATGGTTGATTAATAAATTTATAAGTACTTGGTGATCTCGTAAACCATATGCTAAATCTATTTCCTTTTGTGTGACATTGGGATCTCCATTACAATGAGCTTGTATAACTAATGAAGACACAAATTCTCATTTTAATCTATGACCATAATGTTGACATCGTTCAATCCATACCATCATCTAATCTTGATTGCTTGCAATAAACAAATGTATTGCATCCCACTCTTTAGCAACTGTATAAAAGTAAATAGATGACTTACAAAAAATTTATTTTGAAGATTAAGAATTAATTAACTACAATAGAATCTCATAATTTATTACCTTTCAATTTCCTAAATCTACCATTCCCCACCAAGTACTCCCCTTCGAATTTATTAATGGAGTTGAGATCCCAAATGCAATTTATATGGGTCTTTGTTGTAAGATTAGGAAGATATTGAGTAACGTACACCATCATCTTGTATACCATATATCCCTCAACCATAGAACCCCTTGGATGTGCTCTTTGTCATACCAAACCCTTCAAAAATTTTAAGTGTCTCTCAACCATCCACATTGACCTAGCTTGTACAAGTCCACATAATTCAATCTCCTCAACTTGGTGTATGAGGTAGTGTTCTTGTGCATTGAAAAAAGTTGAAGGTAAACACTTTTGCATTTCACACATTAGTCGACAAATTCTTTTCTTCCAATATTTTATATCTTATTTATGGGTTTCTTTAGATGACAACCACCTAAAAGGGATTCAAGACATAAAAATATATAAATACAAGACTTTACAATATATTACTTGTTTGATATATTGAACAAATATCATTGCTTACCTCATGTATTTTCCAAGATCATATATCACTTGTTTGATATTATTGTTGAAGTTCTCTAGGAGCGACAGGGGTAGCACATACTACAACAATTATCAACTGATCATTTCATACAATGAAAATTGAATGCAGTTACAAAAATATATTGTAAATACAAAAGACTGTGACTTATCTTGATGAAGGTATGCCAATCATGTGTTTTCATCCTTGACCCAAAATCACTTTTCTTTGATATGAGATTGCTTATATTTGCAGAAAATCCTGTAGGAAATCAAATTTTTTGTATGACTTCTTCTATGGCATTACTTTGTTCCTCTATTAATAACCAAGGAAGAGCACATGCATTAATCCAATCTCCATTGCTATTTTATTCAATGATATTTTTCATTGCATGATTGGAATCATGAATGTCACTATAAAATTTTCTAAGTTTTTCTTTGTCGTGCCTTCCATCCAATATTTTCCACAGTGTGTCTGTTACATTCTTTCCAATATGCATAGTATCAAATAAATGCATAATTTGTAGCTGCTCATAGTAGGGCAGCCTACTAAATTCTCTAGGATAACATTTTAGTCCCTTTGGAAGGTGGTCAGTGATGCCTTCATGACCTTCAAGATCATCAACAACATAATTAGCCAACAAAATACAATCAAAATATATAATTTTTAAACATCAACCATTACGCGGAATGATATTACCTCAAATTATATTATATTCCAACTGTCATAGGTGAGGTTTCATTCTTCAGGGCTTTGATGTAGTCTCTTCTTTCACATTGAAAAGATGTTTTTTTCACTTCGATACTTATGATTTTTGTGGAGGAAGTGCCTATACTCATCAAACACCTACTTTCTTAAATTTTTGGAATGATGAGATTTCATCTTTGGACCACATATTGGACATGAAAAATTTTCCTTTGTTTGAAGACCTACAAGATAACGATATAATTGGATTAAATATCTTAATTTTTAGAATTAGAATTATCACATACAACTAGAATTCACCATAACATACCACAAAAATGTGTCAACCCTGGAGCATCATGAATTGTCCACACAAGCATTGAATGGAATTAAAATTGTCTTTTTCCAATTGGTCTAGAGATGTCATACATAATGAAACCATTCCATAACACCCATAACTCATCGATAAGAGGTGCAATATATACATTCATATCTTTCACTTGGTACTTACCTAATTGAATTAACAACAACATCAGATAATTATTGTGGCAATTTCACTCCTGGACTTATAATTACATGTAGATAACTATAAAATAATAAAATACCTAGAATAATCATTTCCAACATAATGTGTTATGTCTATATTGACATCCATGGAGGAAGGTTATTGTTGATAACAAAAATAGGCCACACTGAGTAAAAAGATCCCATCTCTCCAAATGGATTGACACCGTTTGCTGCCAGAGAAAGCCTAAGATTTTGAGGTTCTTCTTTAAAGCGTGGCCACTTTTCCTCTATGTCCATAAATGATGAACCATCCATAGGCATTCAAATAATTTCATCTCGACTCCTACCATGTGCATGATAATCCATAAATTTTGCCAAGCTACTGTACCTGAATAATCATTTCAGACGTGGAATAATGGGATGTAGCGAAAAACCTTGCGAGACACCTTTTTTGTCATTTGATCATCTTGATATCTTCTTGTATGACATTTAGGGCATTCTGTTGCATTTTTGTGTTCTTTATGATAAATAACATGATCTTCAGGACAAGCATCTATTGCTTGATACTCCATTCCAATATGTTTCATAGTGGCACATAATTATCGGTACGAGCAAGGGAGAACATCTAATGGTGGTAACAGAAACTCACCTATCAATCTACAACAAAAAATATAAGTTGTTACTATAAATAATCTTAATGGTACATGTTTTACTTTTTATAAACTATAATGATGTATATGACAAACCTTAGTATACGTGACATTGCTATGTTAGATAAACTATTCATAACATTTAAATTCACCAACAACAATACAATAGAGAGAAGAGTAGATTAGGAGCCTTCATAAAGGATCATGTTCACCTTCTCAAGTAGAGGTATATCATGGACGATGTCAATGTCATCCTCATCATAATCATCATCATCATCAACAGTAGCACCAATAGCACCAGTACAAAATGTGTCAATGATCAATGCATTCATACCATCATCTTCAAATGTTTTTCAGGTGCATGATCGTCATCTTCCATGGGATCACGATCTTCAACTTCAACACTCACACCTCCATGTTCCTCTATATTCACATCTCCATGTTCCTCTGAGATGTGGTGGTCCATATCATGTACTACACTGGGGAGATTGACCTATATAAAAATTATGATAATCAAACCCCCCTTTAATGTGATAATCAAAACCTCCTTCCATGGTTCATATGTATATTAATTGTGAAAATAATATAACAAATAACTTACCAATGGATGATAATCAAACCCCCCTTCAATATGACCATTATCCCTACAATGTCTCTTTGTTGTTTTGATTTTGATTCTTCTTGTCTTTAAGTCATTACAACTCTTACATGGACAGTAACATTTGTCATCACCTTCTCTTTGAAAGTTAGACAACAATCTAGCGATTGTCTCCCTATTTTAATCGAATTCCCTTGTATTATCTGACATGATCCTTAATGTGTATATCTGCAAAAAAAATTGGACATGTTGTACTTAATGTTTATATCTGCATATATGGTTTTGATAGAAAATGGTCACTCTATTTTCTCGTGGTGAGAACTATTTAGTTGTGACAAAAAATGTCAAACAAAAATGACATGTTACAGTAGGTTTTATATATGATATGTTACTTTGTAAATTTAACTTTAGGTTCTATAACTGTACATATATTTTCTTCAACTCCCCCACATCCATCTCATATAATCTCAAAAGGGTAATTCTTGTTAGAGATGCCTCCTTTCATTAATAGTCACAACCCAAAGATGTGTAACATGCTTTTACTAAGTGCTCTTACTTCCCTTTTTAAGCACTTTATATAAACATAAACTTTGTTTACTAATGGATTGTTACATGATTAATCAAATCACTTCTTGAGAAAGATGTCACCTTTAACAAGGTAATTGTTTCTTATCAACTAATCTCTATATTGTTAATAAAAAGTGAATTGATACAAAGATCTTCTTGAATAGATCGTTGTTCTTTTGTCTTTATTTATGTGTCTTGTTCTTTAATTTAGTGGCCTTTGGCCTTTATTATCGATAGGGTTATTACATATTCATACCATGATTCATTTATTATGCTAAAATAACTCAATTTTCATTTCACCTTCTCATAACTTCCTATATGTTTCATCCTTCATGTATACACTTAGTTTGACCAAACTTCTAATTTTTTGACAGATTTTGCCAAACACTTTGTAGGAAACCAAGTAAGGGGTATTCTTGAGTTCAAACACATTGAGCTGCTACAATTGAATTACAAATCATGAATTCACTATAAAATTAATGTATTTCTCTAGATTTCATATGGACATTTTGTCAAATGGTTGGCATGTATGTTTATTCAAATGGAGTTTCAATAGAGTTTCATAACACCATAAGAATTCAATTTTCTTAGATCTGAAATGTTGATAATAATCTCATTAGATTTATGAATAAATTATACTTCAAATATCATTTGGAATGAATATATGATAGGTTGATATAGAATTGTATGTCAAGATTTACAACATTAAATTGATCATAGTTGGAAGACTCAGACTCAACAAAAACTTGGCAAACCCAAAATTTTGAACTTGACAAAAAAATCCAAAAAAAAGTAAGAAATTTGAAAAATTACATAATTTTTGTTAGAAATGTATATTTTTTGCAAACAAAAATGATGATGCATCCAATGGTATAATGATGGTATGGTGGTTACTTCTATATAACACAAGTCAACATTTGAAATCTCAATAACAAGAGTGGTAGAAATGGTATATGACCCCCTCTAATCAGTTGTATTTATTAGTTGCAAAAAATTGGATAGAAAAATGATGCATGAAAAAATAGTAAATTAAGTGATTCAATAAGTATGTAAGAACATAGATTATTGAAAAGGGAATGGAAGCATGCAATGACATTTTCGTAATAAAAATCATGTGACAATCAAAGAGTGGGTATTTGATTTGATGGAATGGAAGCATGCAATGACATTGTCATAATAAAAATCATGCAATGATGGTTTTTTATAGTGAGGCATGGGTATGTGATTGGATAAGTCACTCATACACAAAAACAATAGGGATGGGAGAGTGTAATACCTCAACACATCTAACAATTAATCTAGTAGGGATTCATGGTAATACCTCAACACATCAACACATAAACTAAAAGTACATGTAAGAGAAAAGAAATATCTACATCTGAAGAATTACATGTATATATGTTGAATCATAGCTATCTGAACATAAAATCTTGTATGTATTGTACAAAGAAAGTAATGAAATTGACTCATTTGGGCTCACACAGGTTGTGATCATAGCCAACTCCTAAAAAGATATGGATGAATACAAACATACATAAGTAAATAAACATAAGCAACAAGGTACCAAACATTTCCTGAAGATATTATGGAATGTTGACCTAGGTGTGAATCCAGTGTGCTCCCGTTTAATCTAGAACCTGGAAGGAAGAAAGAAATGGTATTATATCCAATGGGTCTAAGCAATGCATGACATCCTATTACATATCCTCATTTATAGTTATGCATGTGCATATTCAAGCCATACACCTCTAGAAGGTAAGCAATAGCAATAGCATGATCAATGAGTAGGGAAAATGAGCATCAGGTGAACCATTGTTGTGGATGTCCCATCCAAACAATACAATAGTACCATCAAATGTTGTTGTTCCATTTGATGTTGTTGTGGCACCATTTCCAAATGGACCATCCACAAAATGACTCAAATCATGTCATAAAACCATGGCCCCAAATGATCAAATAAGGAAGTCATTATCAAGCATCTATGAAGATGAAGTAATAGGCAAGCTACATCAACACAAAATCAAATTAGGCGACAAAAGGCATCCATGAAGTTCAATTAAAATCTTAGCAAGTGCACTAAATCTACATCCTACATTTCTTTAGTCATTATCACAGTGTCATCAGTAGGGTCAACAATGATGTAGCATGGGGGCATAAAAGACACAGGCCAAATCTTCATCCAACATCAAATCATGGGCTTCAAATGAAAATCATAACATCTTAATATGGTGCACTTCCCAAAAGGGGCTCATTGCATGTTTTGTCCTAAAAATAGTGAATAAACCAAGAACATCATAATTAGATGGCATTCTAGCCTCATCATCACTAGTATATAGATACAAGTTGCAAAAGAGGAGCTATACTTAAGATAAAGTGGGACAACAACAAATAGTACTTCATTCATGGTTAACAACAAATATGTATCCAAATGAAGATGGAGCAGCCATAGGTGATTCATGCAATGGAAAATGGTCTGAATCAAACATGCCATCAAAATAATCATGCAATCAGTGAATCCATGATGCCCTAGCTTCATGAGATATGGAGATCTTAAGCACGGTTGTATTCAAATGAGTCAATGAAGAAATAGAGATAATAATACGACAATAAATCATAATGATCAAACTCAGGACCATGGATACAACAAAGACAGTGATACCTCAATCAAACATGGGCTTTGAAGATCCAAACAAATAAAATGCAATAGTGAGAAATAGTCACAAGCCCATGACCTTGAAGGTACAGTAAATAGAACACAAATGGAGAAAGAAGTGAAAGGAAATCCAACATGAAGCACGATTTGTGCCAAGCATCAATATCAGTGGTAATAACAAATAAATGATCACAATCTCATCAAAGCATGTCATTGAGACAACTTACCCAGTCAAAAATCATTCACTAATGAATGATGCCCTATTATTAACACAAGCCCTTAGAGATACATAAAAATACAATAGTGAACCTTAACATTGGGCCATGAACATAATGGAACAATAAACAATGATACCCAAATAATAGTGAATATGGTATTATGCCACAGTCCGATCAAAGGGAATAAAATCATGAAGAAGATGTAATACAAGGAGGAGAAAGTAACCATCCCGTGGGTATAGTCGGTGTACCAGTGAATTCAATAATTGAATATGATGTGATCTTGATTTTCTTGTAATGTAAGAACATTATATTATGTTTTGTTGACATGTTTATGCAATTATCTCAATATTTGAATTGTTGTTGAAGCAGAGTATTTGACTGGCATTGTGATTGTTCTTGGGTGTTCAAGTCACAGTCAACATTTTGGTCTATGTAAAGAGAAACAACAGAGGTGGGGATACCCTAGCAATAGCTCATGGGCTCTAAAGACTTTCAAAATAGTGAGCGATAAAGAAAGCATATTAATGCTATGAGCATCAATGACAATAATGAAGAAAATAATGATGCCCTAAAGATCAACATGGGCTCAAAGAAATGAGCACCATGTATAAACACAATAGCATGGATTACCATGCCATGGCATCAAAACATCACTAAATATTGATGTAATTATACAACAGTGAGCACCATCATGATGCCATGTAAAAATAATGCAAGGAGAAATAGTGGCAGGCCCATGGCCCTCACAACAAGCATACCCTCAAGTTAGACAATAGAAAATGGAAGGCAGAGTGCAAAGAAATAATCAAATAGCATGAGTAAAAATAATACCAACCTCAAAAATTTGAACTCCCAAATGAAGTTTGACAAATTAGTAAGCTACCAAATTGGGCTCTTGATCACAGAGGCCGAATACTAGTCCATAATGTAACTTTCCTCAAGCAACTACAGTTAGGGCTCGACACTTTTAGCATATTGTATCCTTTGGAGGGTCAGGTTTTTAAGTTATTCAAATTATTTATGTTTTAATGGATGGTTTTCCCCTTTAAGTGGGTTGAGAACCTTATCCATGAAAACATATTAATTAAACAATAACCCTATATCCTAGTATAAAGGTCCCCTTTTTATTGCTTTTCTAAAATGGGGAATTGTAAAATGTAAAATCATTGCTTGTATTATTCCACCTCTTCGTGCACATAGCTAGGATTTGGGGAAAGTTAGAAATGAGCCATTCTTTTTCTTTTTCTTTTTTTTTTATGTTCATTCAATTGGTAACCTATTTACTAGATGAGTGACTACAGTACCATAGTTTGCATTATTAAGTGATCTTGTTTAGATTTGTGTTCATTTAATTTGGCTATAAATTGAAAGTACATGATGCAAAGTGGACAGTGGAAGTGTGTTTTAGGACTAAATCTATCCTTCAAATCCTTCTAAAGGTTGGCAAAAAACTTAGAACACAAAATCCTCCTACTGGTGTGTACCTTTCACTCTATTCCATAGGGCTATCAAGGGCTTGTCTTAGGTTATCACAACCTCCAATCAGGTGCTCAATCACTGAGTCCCAATCAAGCCACAACTCAACCAATCACTGGTTGATAAATAGGTACATAGGCTAAATGGACTAATGCAATCTCACTTCATATGGGTCACTGAGACAGTAGAGAACTTAAGGATGTTACAGGTCCAATCAGACCCATTGCAATTAGCAACAGTGGAATGGATCCCTTGTTCTCAAGCACTTGTTGCATCATCCACCTTGTTTTCTACCCCCTTTTTGTGTTTTATATTGAATGTATATGCCTACAATTGTTCCATCCATTTGATGTGTTTGACTTCAAGTTTATCCTAATTATTTAGGAAGCTTAAGGCATGGTTATCCGTATAAACAATGAATTCTTTAGGGAGTAGATAATGCCTCCATTTTTTTAAAGCCTGAACTATTGCATATAGTTCTAAGTCATATGTAGAGTACCTCTTCTTTGCATCATTTAGCTTCTTAGAAAAGAAAGCTACAGCCTTATGTTCTTGGCTTAAGACAACACCTATTGCCAAGTTGCTTGCATCTGTCTCTACCACAAAAACTTTTTTGAAATTCGGAAGAGTTAAGATTGGGTATTGAGATAATCTATTCTTAAGGTATTGGAAAGAATCATTTGCTTCATTAGTCCATACAAACTTAGTCTTTTTACCACCTTAAATAGTATCTAGCATGGGGGCACATACATGACTGAAATTTTTAATGAATTTTCTATAAAAAGTTGCAAGACCATAAAAACTTCTAACATCACCTTGATTCTTTGGTGTAGGCCAATTGACGATTGTTGCAACCTTTTATGGATCCATTTTTAGAGTGCCTTGGGAGATGACAAATCCTAGGAAGATGAGTTCCTTCTTCATGAACATGCACTTTTCCAAGTTAATCACTAACTTGTGCTGATGGAGTCTCCTTAAGACCTGCTCAACATGATCAAGATGTTCTTCTTTGCTATGACTGTAAATCAGAATATCATCCAAATATATGACTACAAATTTACCAATAAAATCAATGAAAATCTCATTCATGAGTCTCATGAATGTGCTTGGAGCATTGCTCAATCCAAATGGCATAACAAGCCATTCAAACAAACCTTTCGTTGTCTTAAACATTGTCTTCCATTCATCTCCCAGCTTAATCCTGATTTGGTGATAGCCTGATTTTAAATCAATCTTTGAGAAGTAACCAATGGTGCCAAGTTGATCCAAAAAATCCTCTATTCTTGGGATGGGAAACTGATATCTTATGGTAATTTTGTTCAAGGCCATGTTGTTTGTGCACAACCTCCACTTGCCATCCTTTTTAGGAGCTAGGACTGACGGGACAACACATGGACTGAGGCTTTTCTGAATCAGTCCCTTCTCCAATAGTTCACTAACTTGCCTTGCAATCTCTGCATTATGAGATGGTGTCATCTTGTATGGGGCCTTGTTGGGTAAAGATGAACCTCGTATTAAGTCAATCTGGTGACTAATATCTCTTAAGGGAGGGAGGCTTGTGGGTAGGTCACTAGTAGTGATAGCATTGTACTTTGCTAATAGGTTCTTGACTTCATTTGGTATGGGATCCTTATCATCAGATCTTATGCTATCCTTGGGTTTGGAAATCAAGACATAGGACTAGGTCTTAGATTCCTTCAATGCTTTCAACATTTCCTTCTCACCCATAATGATGATAGTAGGTTCCTTTTCAGCTTTATTATCAGGCAGAGGTTTCATGGTGAAGGTTTTCCCATCTTTGGTGATGGAGTAGGTATTCTTCCTACAATGGTGTGTGGCATCTATGTCATATTTCCAAGGCCTACCTAAGAGGATGTGGGAGGCATCCATTTCAGCAACATCACAAAGGACTTTATCCTTGAAATTTGCAATTGAAAACTCTATCCATGCTTGTTCAGTCACTAGTGTTTTCTGACCTTTGGTGAGCCAAGAGACATGGTAGGGGAAAGGGTGTGGCTTCCTAGGAAGGTTTAGTTTTTGGACCATTTCATTAGACACCAAGTTGTCAATTGAGCCAGAATCTATAAGCAAATTGCATACCTTTCCATGGCACTTGATCTTTGTCTTGAAGAGATTTTTCCTTTGTGAAGGTTCTTGGTTTTGTGGCACTTGAAGGAAGACTTGCCTCATCAAACATACTCCTTCCTCTGGTTCCAAGTCCCTTGTGTCTGCATTGTTCTCTTGTTTGTCCTCTTGAATGAGTTGTTCTCTTCTTTCACCCTGAATGTTATTGTTCCTCTTCTCTGGGCATCTTCCTGCATGGTGTCCCAACTGATTGTAGTAATAACACCTTAGGGGTCCATTACCTCTTCCCATGTTTGATCTCCCTCTATTGAAGGGTCTCCTTCCTCTATAGTTTCCTCTAGAATTAGAATCACTATTTTCTTTGTCAGTTTGATCATTGGTCCTACTGTTGCTGCCATGATTTTGTCCTCTGTTCCAAGAGTTTCCTCTTCCTCTATAACTCTTTCCATTGTCCTTGTTCTTCCCCTTATTAAACTCTTATTTTCTTTTCCACTTCTCCTCTACCTTGAGTGCCATTTGATAGCACTTTTTTACTGTGGTAGGGTAGTGTAGGCTAAGTTCCTCTTGAATGGATACCTTGAAACCATTCATGTACCATGCTAGTTTTTCTTCTTCATCTTCTGCCACATTTGTGTTCATGCATAGCTTTAGGAACTCCTCGGTATAAGAGCCTACATCCATATCCTTCTATTTTAGGCTTTGCTTCCTCCTATGAATTTTCACCCCATAGTCTTCTGGTACATATGTCTCCTTGACTAGGGCTATCATTTTGTTCCATGAATTGATCATGCTTCTTCCATTCTTCACCCTCTCTATCTGGATGAAGTTCCACCAAGTTAGGGCTGCTCCCTTCAACTTGGATTTCACCATTTTCACTCTCTGCTTCTCCAAAATGTCCTCACACTCAAAGAAACTTGTTAAGGCCTCTATCCAATCCAAGGCCAAATCTGAATTCATCTTACCATTGAAAACTGGTAAGGTTGTCTTCTCTTCCATGGTTCTTCTCCCCATAGTCTTCAAAGCATTGATGAAAGGTCTTTGGTCTGCCGAAATTTCCTAATCAGGATTTTCTTCCTCTTCTTCACTCCCTTCTTCATCACCAAACTCATTCCCTTTGTCCTTATCTACCTTCTTCTCAAGTTCTTGGAGCCTCTTGGTAAGTGTTGCATTCGCTACCTTTTGTTCTCTCACTACCTGTGCTAGTTCCATGTTGGTGACCCTAGTGGGAATTTCCTCATCCTTAGGAGTAGACATGGCTCTAATACCACTTGATGCAAAGTGGACAGCGAAAGTGTGTTTTATGACTAAATCTATCCTTCAAAGCCTTCTAAAGGTTGGCAAAGAACTTAGAACACAAAATCCTCCTACTGGTGTGTACCTTTCACTCTATTCCATAGGGCTATCAAGGGCTTGTCTTAGGTTATCACAACCTCCAATTAGGTGCTCAATCACTGAGTCCCAATCAAGCCACAACTCAACCAATCACTGGTCGATAAATAGGTACATAGGCTAAATGTAGTAATGCAATCTCACTTCATATGGGTCACCAAGATAGCAGAGAACTTAAGGATGTTACAGGTCCAATCAGACCCACTGCAATCAGCAACATTGGAATGGATCCCCTATTGTCAAGCACTTGTTTAAACCCAAAGAAATACACTAATTAATTTCATGTTGTAACAGACTCGTGCCTAATATCACCCAGATAACTCGTAGGCATATTCGATCTAAACAACCAATCTCAGGCTCAAAGCCTTTCCAATCACAAATATCAACTCTAAATACTTACAGTCCATAAGATTCCACAATCTTAATACTACATTAGATGCCTCTGTTTGATGAGGGATAAAATTTTCATGAACTTTGAGAGTTTGCAATGAAGATAACTTACCAGTGCTTTGTGATCGAGGAAGATCTTGTCACAGACAAACACATGAATAGGCTCATTAGCTATTAGAGTGGCGGTCTTCTATCAGATGATTCCTTGGTTTAGTTCAAGGTCTAGTGACTTAGAACATCAGGAGGATTGGAGGTTCAATACCCCTTATGAGCCCGAGCAAGCATATAACAACAGTGAGATGGGAAAGAGTTGGACAACTCAGCAAGGTCACGGGTTTGGCAGGGACAGTGAGGACACTTACAGTGTTTCATGACTGAGACTGTGCTTGCAGTGTGTCTGTTCAAACTTCAGGTGGATTGGAGATTTCTTCACCTTTCTTAGGCTCAAGAAATGCATTTGTATTAAGGTAAAAAATGGTGAGAGGAACTCGGTCGTGTCACAGTTAGATGAGAACAAGATGCCAAGTTTGGGACTGCAATTTCATGACAGTCACCTACCACGACCTGAGCATCAATGAGACACCAGGAAACTTGTAAGGGATTCATTCTCATTGAACTTTGGGCTTGTTAGAATCTCCAATTGCCATTTTGGTTGACTGTACTCAGTTGGCATCAAATGTGCACACTTCTCATATGTACACCTAGGGCATTAGTACGTGCCCATCTTCCTGCAAGCCACGACTCCAAAACTACAGAATTTCAATCCAAACACAATGAACATGGATTCCACCAAAGGAAATCAAATCCCCATGGTGGAATTTGGAGTTATGTCCAATCTTTGATGTAACTCGATTAGGGCATCCAATCCATGACTCGCACCCAATTCATAGTAACTTTCGAACCAGGTAGCTTTAATGCATGAAACTAAACACAAAACAAAAGTGGGAACACAGGATAACTGAAATGTCACAAAAGATGTTTCAGATCATCCTACATACCTGCACGAGGTTGTTGTTCTTCGAAATAATGAAAGAACAGTGAGACAAAAAAAACTTGCAGGAAAACAATAGGTAGTTTTTTTATTGATTTAAAATAATAGGATTACAACAACTGTGTTCTACTTCCCACCTGTGGGTAAAGTAGATATTCCCAGCGGTTAATTTGGCAACCAACTAGCCGTTGGGAATAGTTTTCTGTTTACAAATTTTGTAAACAATCTTTTGTAATCCTAAACTAAGTGACCAATGCTTGGTCCTAATCAAATTTTTCCGATCCAGCATGGATCTTATTTAAAAGAAAACATAAGAACTAAGAAAATAGTCTAAGCTAAGGTTCAGGATAGCCTGCTGACCATTAGCTATCTGAGGGCTTATAAATGCCAATCTCGGGGCTAGGTCTTACAAGTGGTGTCTAGACAGAACCCTTATTTCAAACACTTAGATTAACTAGGGTGCTCCTGCACCAGTACATGTAAGAGAAAATAAAGATCTACATCTAAAGAAATACATGTATATATATTGAATCATAGCTCTCTCAACATAAAAGCTTGTATGTACTATACAAAGAAAGGAATGAAATTGAATCATCTGGGCTCACACAGGCCGTGAGAATAGCCAACTCATAGAAAGATATGGATGAATATAGACATACATAAGTAAATGAACATAAGCAACAGGGTACCAGACATTGCCTGAAGAGATGATGGAATGTTGACCAGGGTGTGAATCATGTGTGCTCTTGTTTAATCCAGAACCTGTAAAGAAGAAAGAAATGGGGTTAGATCCATTTGATATATGTTAGTGTGGCACCATTTCCAAATGGACCATCCACAAAAATGACTCAAATCATGTCATAAAACCATGGCCCCAAATGATCAAATAAGGTAGTCATTATCAAGCATCTATAAAGTTGCAGTAATAGGCAAGCCACATCAAACAATGGAGGATACATCAACATGAAATCAAATCAGGAGACAAAAGGCATCCATAAGTTCAATTAAAATCTTAGTAAGTGCACTAAATCTACATCCTACATTGCTTTAGCCATTATCACAGTGCCATTAATAGGGTCAACAATGATGTAGTATGGGGGTATAAAAGACACAAACCAAATATGCATCCAACATCAAATCATAGGCTTCAGATGAAAATCATAACATCTTAATATGGTGCACTTCCCAAAAGGGGCTCATTGCATGTTTTGTCCTAAAAATGGTGAATAAACCAAGAACATCATAATAAGATGGCATTCAAGCATCATCATCACTAGTATATAGATACAAGCTGCAAAAGAGGAGCTATTCTCAAGATAAAGTGGGACAATAGAAAATAGTACTTCATTCATGATTAACAGAAAATATGTATCCAAATGAAGATGGAGCAGCCATAGGTGATTCATGCAATGGAAAATGGTCTGAATCAAGCATTCCATCAAAATAATCATGCAATCAATGAATCCATGATGCCCTAGCTTCATGCGATATGAAGATCTTAAGCACGGTTGTATTCAAATGAGTCAGTGTTAACACCATTAGCAAAAAAAGACTAAGGTAAGGGCTGAATGGACCTAAAAAATAGCTTGGAGAGACATGCACCAAAGTGAGTCCTAAACTTAAGCTATATTTCCCTCTTCTTTCATGGAACCTATATATCTAATCCAAGCAAGATTGCAACTACAAACACACACGCACATTTGACCCAACCAAAAATATAGTACATTATCTAATGCACATAAGATAAGGTTCAATTGTATAGTATTATATTAATATCCTACAATTACACCTTGAATCTAGGCACATTGTTTTAAAACATGTATATAAACCTTATTTTATAAGTGCAAAAGGATTCAACATTTGAACATATTTTTTTTTCCTTAGCTCCTTCTTGAGACCAATAATCTAATATATTACAATATAAGTCATTGTGAGATTCAAATGTGTATAGGATTTACAAGTCACATTAAATTAATTTGTAATGAACACTTAAAAAGTATTTTGACATGTTAAGATCACCCTCTATATACACTTTTCTCAATTTGAAGGTAACCTAATGAATTAGTTGGTATAATTGTTATCTAAAGACTATGTGCTTTTAATGAAGATTGTGATAAGAATAGAATGAGTAAAATAGCTAAGGAGAGCTATAAAAGACAAATAAACACAAAAAACTACTTTAGGGTGATGCAAGAGTTCTCTTAAACGTAGGAATCTTACATAACTACCCTAAATAGAGGTTTTGTTTATTGGAAAAATAGACTTTATTATTAAATAATGGTGTGCTACTAGTGGTCTATAGCCAATTATTGAAAAAATAGACTTTATTTTTAAATAGCCAATTAACCAGTCAACAATCATTGACTGATGAATGATGCCCTAGTATTAACACGGGTCCTCAGAGATACATAAAATATAGCAGTGGGCCTTGATATTGGGCCACAAACATAATGGAACAACAAACAATGATGCCCAAATAATAGTGAATCTGGTATTATGCCATAGTCCAATCAATGGGAACAAAAGCATGAAGAAGATGTAATACAAGGAGGAGAAAGTAACCATAGCCCGTGGCCTCATCAACATCAATATTGCTTTGACCAATACTTGAATTCAAATCATACACAATGGTATGTCTTCTATGTAAAGAGAAAAAATAGAGGTGGAGATACCCTAGCAATAGCTCACGAGCTCTAAAGCATTTCAAAACAATGAGCAATAAAGAAAGCATCTTAATGCTATAAGCATCAGTGACAATAATGAAGAAAATAATGATGGCCTAAAGATCAACACAGGCTCAAATCAATGAGCACCATGTATAGATACAGGAGCATGGATTACCATGCCATGACATCAAAAGAACAATAAATATGAATGCAATTATACAGTAGTGAGCGCGCACCATCATGATGCCATGTAAAAACAATGCAAGGAAGGAGAAATAGCCACAAGCTCGTGGTCCTCACAACAAGCATACCTTCAATTTAGACAATAGAAAACGGAAGGTATGGCACAAATACATAATCAAATAGCATGAGTAATAATAATACCAACCTCAACAAGTCGAACTCCCATTTGAAGTTCTGCAAAGCAACAAGTTACCAAATCACGCTCTTGATCACATAGGATGAATACTAGCCCATAATGCAAATTTTCCCAAGCAACTATAGTTAGGGCTCAATGCATTTATCATATGGTATCCTCGCTTGTAGTATTCCACCTCTTCATGCACACTTAGGGCTTGAGGCTTTTAGTAGCTGGGATTTGGGGAAAATTAGAAATGAGCCATTCTTTTTCTTTTCTTTTTTGTTTATAATCACGAGGTTGTCAAAATAATGATAGAACCATCACTATTATGACAACATCGAGGGAACTTGCAAAAAAAAACACAAAAATCACACACAAATGGTAGTGCCATTGCTACCTACCATCGGAATTCGACCCCAAATGTTGTAGTGCCTCAAGAACAAATCTTGGTGTCACTTGTGTTCATTGATGTGATGTGGTTTTGCATTCTATTTTGCATAATGTTATATTTGGTGTTAAGTGTAATAAGTTTGTTAACAACTGATTCAGCGCCCCCCCTCCCCACCCTCCAATTTCTTGAGACATTGTTATTCTAATAATTGGTATCAGACCTATTGGTCCTCATAGAGAAATCTTCACTGCTTGTGGCCCTCCAAACAAATGTGGAACTACTCAAAACTAGCTCTAATCTATCTCAAATCATGAAATACATCAAGGGGTCAAATGTAGGATAAAATACCTCAAAATAGGAGCTCAACTGATAGTTACACCATGATAACTGATCCAAAAGGTCTCCCAATTGCTATACAACTAAAAAATAAACTCAACAAACCTCTAAACTACATCAAAACTCCTCAAAATTGTCCATTGAATATGAAATAAAATAAAATACTCTCTCTTCCCTGTATGAATATGTGAGAAAACAAAATCACCCTCCTTGGCTTGAAAAATGCATTCTAAGTGTGTTCGAAAAATGAAAAACTAGCTCCTCTAGTATACGCAAGAAAACAATCTCCTCTCTTTGCCAAAAAATAGCACTCCAATCACACAAAAGTTCCCCTCATGCAAATCAAAATTCCTCATTTTATACTAATATTTTATTTGCATGCTAATTTAATACTTTTTATAATATAATTTATAAAATATCATATGATAAAGCATTAATTACAATTCATATATGTGAAAAAGAAACTAAAAATAATTTTTTTTTTAATTTTTATATTATTATTTACTAAGAAACATGCTCAATAAATATTAATATAAACTACTATATTTATACTTTATATTAATATTTATTAACTGCCACTTAGTAAATAATAATATAAAGTATAATAGATTTCTCCCAAGGCAAAATCAAAATCTTATGTGAGGAGCCCGCAAAGCCTATATTAAAATGAAGGTTTTGAAAAAATAAATAAAAGGAAAAAACCTTGTATCCCCTTTTATATTTTTAGGGATAAACAAACCCTAAAAACTTCATTTTGTTTTTCCAACTTTTTGCTATGCGCACAGCCCACTAGGTTGTAGGGTTTTCAATGAGGATTTTTTAATGGACTTTCCTGAGAAGAATATTTGGAGTTTCCTGTAAATTTATCACAATCTCCCTATTGAAAAACTCGTACTCTTGTTAATATTCCTTTGATTCATTCATGCTCGATGCCTCACATTGGTTCTTTGCCCTTTTTTGGATTTTATTTCACTCTTTGTCTGGCACTTGTTGAAAGAATTCATAAAAGATCATTGTTTATGCCTTGTTCCTGCAAATTTATGTGATAAATGGACATGATTACATTTTTTTTTTCTATATATATCTCCTATTGCTTGGCGACCATTCTCAGCTTCATTAAGGGTTAGGTCTGTCACATTCATGTTCATGACTTGCAAAATGGAATTATTTTGATTTTGAAAATCGTTAAACCTAATAATTTTTAAATTGCACTAGGGTTTATTTTATCACTTTTGTATAATATAGTGTACAGGAAAATAAACACCATGGGGCAGTATGTTTTTTCTTGAAGTTTTTGTAAATTCATTACTTGATGTGGGTATTTTGGGTGATGGGGTGTCTTTGAAAACTTGGAAGAACGTAGTCTCTTTTCTCTAACAGATAAATGTGGTTTATCTTTTTACTCAAAATAAAACACAGCTTTCTCTTAAGGCATATCAGTCTCGAAATATACCACAAGCTAGTTATAAAAATCTAGGTGCACATTATTTTCAGTTGCTCTTATTTTGACCAGAATTTTGTATTTTCATGTTCATAACTATGTTTCACTATTGTAGAAAATTGTAAGGTTTCGACATAAGAATCATGATTATCCTAGCTATCTTGTAAATTTGTCACATTCCTTTTGAATATTTTTAAAGCTTTTAAAAAGGCATGGCTTTGTAACTTCATTAAACTTCTATGCCTTGAACCTCCTTGATCTGGACATTAACAATGTGGATTTCAAATCTTTTTCTAATACACTATGAAATACATGATTCTTGAAAATAGAAACGTTAACCTTTGAAAAATTTTCCATTCATTACCTGTGTTTATTAGCTAAAATGAGAATTCTTGCCTGTGTCATGATCTCTTGTAGATTTTCCTTTCTATTTTTGATATAGGTATTTGGAAATAATAAAAAGGAAAACTCTCTATTTTATTTGAAATTGAGACTATGACCTTTTGGATAATCTCTTTTGTTCATTCCATTTGGAAAATGAGAGGAAATGTATACAATTTATAATTAGGGTTCGTGAGGTTTCTAAGCACTCATATTGTAACCCTATATGATTTCTAACCATATCATAAACCGCTGCTTGAAAATTAAAAAATAGAGCTCATCATTGCAGTAGCATTAAACTGAATGTTTCTCCCTTTGAAACAAATAAGGGTTTTACTTTATGCTCAAAGTGTGTCCATTCCTATCACAAACAACTATGGATATTGTAACAAGATCACCTCAAAAGTATGGAACTAAGTTTTCAAATTGCATTTTTTTTCTTAATAAGCATAAACAGCAATCTCCATAAACACTCATCTAATGAGAAAAATGTAACCTTTAACTATCCTTTCTTATATGTTATTTCACAAATATCTCTTTTTGTGTATGCTTGATCTTCATGTTTCTTACAAACCTGTACTCTGGGTAATATGAAAACTTAGTGATAGTAAATTGAGGAAGCATTATAACAATGCTTCTAGGTATAGATATTTCTAATTTTTATCTTTGCAACAAGCAATATCTAGAGTTGTGTGTGTATTTTATTGTACCTACTATCCTGCAACACAACACTTCAATAAGACATTAGATTGTTAGAAAATCAAAGATTAAACAAAACTAACAAAATCATCTTATTGATCTCTAACTGACAATTTAAAATCTAAATTGCTCTTAGCCTTAGACTCTAAACAATGACAATGCAATGCTAGAATGAGAGATTCTAATCTATAGAAGCTAAGAAACATGAAACATCAAGTAAATCCATTAATTCCTTAACAATTAAGCTATGAAATTGAAGTGTTGTCTAATTAGCTAGGAATTCAATTTAGCAGCATGTAGATATAAATGCAATTAACTATTATGTTATGAGTTTGAAAATCCTTCTTTTATAGAACTTCATCAATTCGGACTGTTGAGATGCATTTTGGGAAGAGTGGTTGAGATGCATCTTAGCTTGATCCATGTGAGTCTCCTCTCATTGGTTGAATTTGACCTTGTTGTCCCTTGAGAGGTGACATGTAATTTTGAGCCTTTTATTAATTTGTTTTAATTAATTACTCTAGCCATGCATTTAATAGGATTGATTTAATTAATTAGGCTTGGAGGTAATCAATGTGGTTTTTGATCAATTACTAATAATTAAATGCTTGATTTATGAAGTTTTATTGATTTTATCAAATTAATTGAATTATGTTAATAATCAAGAATCAAATTAACATAATCAGGAGATTACTCTGAATTAGGGAAAATAGGGCCTTAGGTTCTATTAGCCCGATTTTGGGTGATTGCATTTTCCCCTCTTTGAATTGCTTTGCAAACAACATAGGGATTCAAAGAAAACTGATTTAGCGAATAATTCAGAAAAAACTGATAGATTTGAGGAGATTTAGAGAGCAGCGAGAACTACTCTGAATTCAAGTGATTTAGAGAGTAGTAAGAGCCACTATGAATTTGAGGAGATTTAGAGAGCAGTGAAAACCACTTTGAAAGATTTAGAGAGCACTAGAAAGAACTACTCTAAAATATTTAGAGAGCTATAGAAAGAACTACTCTGGAAGATTTAGAGAGTAGTAGAAAGAACAACTCTGAATTTGAGAATTTTGAGCTTTATCGAACAAAATTCCACGTGATTCAAAAGTTATTGATTCTGAACTTGATTGAACAAAAATTGACCATACCGACTCTGAGCTTGAATGAATGAAAATCAATAAGATTTAATTAGAATACCCTATTCTATTTGGTTTGCAAAAACTAAATATGAAAGACTATGATGATGAAAAATAATCAACTTGATTTGAAGTGATGAAATTGATTAATGTCGTAAAGATAAACAACTTCGACTTTATTGAAGATAACTAGCATGCCCCTAGTGTTCGAAGATTTGATTGAAATGTTCAATTTTAGGTATGATTATGCCCCCTCATAACCAAAATTGGAATATAAAATTTGATAAAATCGGTGTATGCATGCATTTAAGAAAAATTTGATTAATAGAAATGAATCTGGATCAAGTATAAATTGTTTAGGATGTGTCAGAATTTTATTAGGATCGATTTTAGTGTTAAAAGAACACTTGCTTGACCAAATTTGACTAGCAAAAGATGAGAGTTGACTAAGTTTAACTAATGTTTAACCAATATCTTGGAGTGCAAACTTGATGTGTGAGTGAGAAATTCACTTCATGTAGCTTTTGGTAAGCTTTTCATGCATTATTTACGCTCTGTGCAACATTCGTAGCTTGTGTTTCACTAAAATTTGACTTATGTTGACTGTCCATCTAAATGATAAGCATCACTGCATGTATTTGCCATGTTTGTGTTGTCTTTTCTGCTCATTCTATGCCTATTTCACTATAGTTTAACCACAGTTGACTTTTCCTTTTGAAGGTTGACTTTACACTGTAACTTCATTTTTACTTTGTTTAAGTGATATAAATCACCTCTTGCGATTTTGATTCTGATATGAAGCTTTTGTGACATCCTAGCATGAAAGTGTCTTAGGTCACTGGGGTCCCTAAGAGGCTTAAATAGGGCCAAAAGGGTCATTTTACTATTCACCTTTAGTAAGTTTAGAGCTCTAGTTGGTGAAATGGTGGTCCATGTTGAGCGTCATCATTTTGAGCTTTCACAGTGACCTGATCGGCCAACACACTACGCGGTACTAGTGAGCAGTTGATAATACCTCCATTCAAGTTTTATTTTGAATTTTTGCTATATTTAATGTTTTTTAGGCTAATTTTAGTTTAGGGTCACACCCAGTAAGGAGGGTCGCACTAGGTCAATCCCGTGTTGCATCCATTTTTTGTCCAAGTTCTAAATTACATACTGTGTTTCTTGGATCACACTCTATTGGATCACATCCAATTATTTTGGTTAGTTTTTTAAATGTGTCCACCAAATTATTGCATCTGGTAAAAAAGGGTTGTATACAAATTCCAGATCTTAGCCCATTAATTCTAGATCGTATCTTGAATATGACGGATTTTATTTAGTTAAAATGTCACATCTCATGTATCTCGAATCGCATCTAGAGATCAGGATTAATTTTTTGTTTTCTTTGCAAAATTTCTTCAACTTAACCTGTTTGTCTAGTCTATTTAGCCAATTTTACTTCAATTTTCCATGTCTGATGTTGACATAGTACACATTTTCTCTTTGTAGTCACATTTTAGCATAGTATCTTTCTAGAGTTCTAGACTGACTCAGGTCTTGGAGTTATCAGAGCACCTCACTGTCACAAAGTAATGAGTCATAGCATGATGTGGATTATGGTGTTTGTCTAATTTGCATGACATTCAAGTAAATTGAGGGTTATTGACTACTCTTACTAAAAGAAGGTACTCAAAGCATAAAACCTTCCATCTGCCCATCATAGAGATAACGGTGACACTAGAGGACATTTAGAGGATTCTACACAATCCAGTGAGCACTAGTGTAGAGTATGAAGTTAGAGAAGGTGTGGTGATGGCAGATGCTCTTCAATTATTTTAGGATGCAGGTATTGTACAATGATATCTATCATGGGATCACATGGTGGCATACTACTAGAATCTTCCCATTTATCTTGCAGGTCTGATCAATGGCCTTCTGATGCCTGATCATGGTCAACATGGTTTTATGTGTAGCTAGTCATGTTTTATCAAGGATGTGATACGTCTACCTCATCATTTTTCTTGGGGGAGTTGCATTCTCACTCATATGTATCAGGATTTGCATGACATCGTCTATCAGCACTCTTAGATTATGACTATTGGTATCCTTGTTCTACAGATCTGGACCTAGGAGCACACCCCAATTACACGCTTGATTGTTGAGAGGTAGAGAGATCATGAGCTACCATACATCTTTATGTACTATAGTATGATCCAACAGCCCCACCTGGGTAAGCTAGAGTATTGGTTCCGTGTTCTTGATGACGTTACATATGTAGTATGGAAACCATATCTTGACTATGAGGAGTGGAGGATAGATGCTCAACAGATGCCCTTATTTTTCCAGAGTTGATTTCTTATTGGTTTCACTTGTTATATTATTGAGTGGTTCATTGTGACACTAGTGATGAGGCAATACAAGCTAGTACAGGGTATGCCACAGGATCTAGCAGTGTATGCCCAAGTTCATGATGAGGAGGCTCAATAGGGAGCCCAGCTTGTTTACAAGACAACTTTTCATGAGATATCCCAGATGGTACATGTTGCTTGGCATTACTAACCAGATGTCTTAGATGGTGCCATTACTAAGGGTTTTCATGCACACTATTCTCAACACCCATTTGCACATTTCACTACTCCGTATGAGATTTTTCCTTGCATTGAGGATACACTTGATTATGACCCTACAAAGGATGGTCCAAGTCGAGGCCATGCCAAGATAGGGAGGGACAGGGGGAGAGGGAGAGGGAGAGGTAGGGATGGAGATGATGATAGTGGAGGAAATGGTAGAGGAGGAGGTGATGGAGGAGGAGGTGTAGGAGGAGGAGATGGTGGTGAAGGAGGAGGTGGAGGGGGAGATGGTTGTGGAGGAGGATGTGGAGGGGGTGATGGAAGGTGACAAGAACTTGGTGGAGATGGTGACCAGTAGGGTCATCAGAGGAGATTTAGGGTGGTGCCCCCTCATCGAGATATGGGTCCTTTATTGCCCTAAGCACAATAGTAGTAGGAGTAGCAGAGAGACCCTAATGAGAGTAGTGGTGGAAAAGGTGGACAACAGCCACCTCGAAGTCCTCTTGTAGGTGGTGGAGGATATGGTGATCCACTTTCACAGTGTGAGAAAGATAGGTTAGCTTTTCATATTATGGTTGCTACATTACGATCTCACCTGGCAGAGAGGGACACCCAGCTAGCCGATGTGAAAGGTGATAGAGATCAACAACTATCAATTTTGAGATTTGAGCATCATAGATATGCACATAAGGCCACCCACCAGGGATAGAGGGCCACATACTACTTTACTTTATAGTATTTAGTTGTACTTGTGACACAAAGAGACCCTATGTATTCTTCCATTGCACAATAGTCGGAGGGTGCTATGCCACAAGAAGATGTTCCTCTTCTTGACTCTCCTTGAGAGGATGAGGGCGGGAGCTAGACCTAATTCTTTGTACTCTCATTTTGTATAATTTGATATTTGTACCTCATTTATATAAATTGTGATGTATTTTGTACCATTTTTTATCGATGTACACTGTGATATATTTTTTTAGACTCTGATATATTGATACTCTAATACTTTGATATTTTGATATTTTGTTGATTCTCTGATATCATGTTGATTCCATTTTATTCTATTGCTATTTCATGCTATCTGATTTTTACACATGTGTTATAGTATTTGATATATTTACTTGCTTTGGATATTGATCTCATCTTTGTAATATAGATATTTGGTCATGTGGTTAGATAGATGTTGATATATTGACGTCACTGTATCATTTCACTGATATATACAAATGTTTTTATGTTTTTATGCTTTATGGATGTATGGATGCAGATGCATGTGATTATTTTATGATAATGATGCTCTTTCATTTCATGTATTCATGTATATGAGATCTAATGTGATGCAATGTATGGACATATCTTTTTTATTTATGTATGAATGATTATGGATGCATTATGCAGGCGTATTTATGGTACTGACATGATTATGGAAGTGCGTGGATATTAGTGATAAATACTCAGTCATTTTGATTTGATTTTTATAATGATATGATTATGTACTTGGTCAGACTTTACAAATGTTTATGTTTTTAGAATTTTCACTCATATTGATGTTAATTAATTGCATTCACACTACCACACTGATGCAACTTAAAATGAATGCAACTATATTAAAATGAATGCAATTTAAAATGAACTTCAATGCAACTAAAACATGAAATGCATCTAAAATGAACCTAATGCAACTTAATATGATAATGAAACTAAGAATGAACTTAATGTAATTAACAATGAAATGCACCTAGACTAAGACACCTAGGACAGACACTATTTATTTACAGTGAGTCTATTATCATCATAGAGCATTTTTTTGTTGGGACCTCATAGGTTAGTACAATTTTCACTCATAGATTTAGCAATCATGAATATATGAATACTTCCCTTTCATTCATCATGTCAAAAGTTAACCTAAACATGTAAAGCATATAGGCTAAAATATTTTTTCAGTTACTTCCTGTTAATATAAATTTTCCTATTCTTGTGCAATATCTAAGTATATAATATACCCACAATGACCTTTTACCTTATTCATATCCTTGGGTATAGTCTCATTTTTATTATGCACCTTACTAGGAAGTTGTTTTCATTTAATTTTTAAAACACACAAGGAAACAAACCCAACCTCACTAAAGTTTTTATAGGAAACATATCGAGGTGTATGTAGTGTTCCAATCGTGATGGAGGCACTTATCATAGACATCCATTCCATATAATAACCTTAGATCATCGGATATATTACCACAAGTAGAAGACAAAGAAAACGTTATGCCCCTAGTCCTTGTTTCTCTAGTCATTTTTAGACATCGTCAAGTCACTCAAGGAACATAAAAATCACAAAATTGATAATAAGTCATCACAAACTAAGAAAAAATCATAATTCCTTCATGTAGTTTCTCTAGTCCATAAATATCATCGAGAAAAGTTTTGGAATACATGATCCATCATTCATTTAAAAAGTATTTAATTGTTAACATGTAGTGTTAAGAAACACATTTGTTTAGTTTGCAAACACTTGTAGAAAACATTATCAATCTTAGAAGTTTCCTTCATTATCGTTCATTTCTAAATATAGTAAATGTCTCACCTATTTAGTATTTATAAACATTGTTATCTTCATGAGGTAGCGTTTAGGAACACTTTTTAGGTCCAAGTATTAAGAAATATTGTTGTTGTCTTAGGTTAGTGGAATTAAGAAATACATTTGTTTATGTAGTTTAATGTCAATTGCGGACTAGGGATAAGTGACACCCTAGCAGAAATTCCTAATAGCAACTAGGTGACCTTGCGACATGCACGACTTTGACCATTTCCCCCTGGAAAAAATTATTGTCCTAGGACTTTGATATAGACATATTCCATTCTTAGGAAGATAGGATTTTTCTAATAACATGGCTTAGGATTTGATTTGTCATGAAAGTGACTGGAAGATATATACAAACTAAACTTTACATTGGCCAAGCATTCAAGTGTTGTATTGATAGATAGAGCGTTGATTACAAGTAGAGCCTTTTTACCAGGTTTTCACCACTTGGATAAACTTTTATATTTTTGCTATCATGGTGCCTATTTACTAGGTTTTCACCAAGATGGCCATTTTTTCAGGACTTTTTCCATTTTTTCTTTATTTTTTTTAGGATCAATATTTGTTAATTTTTCTTTTCTGCATGAACTCTTTCTACCTTTTTTGTACTTTTTTCAAGAACTATTTTCGTTGTACAAGTGCTACCTCAAGATTGTCAGGCGTAAAACCTTTTTAGGTGGAGATTTTTAATTGGATCCAGTAGAACATCTCCCTCAAGTGTATCTAATTGATAGGTCTTGATCAAATGAAGTTGTGATAACAAAGGGCCCCAGCTAGTTGGGTTCAAACTTACCCTTTTGCTCTTAGTATTGTTGATTCTTTGAATTTTCTCTTAAGACTAGATCTCCTACCTAAAATGTTCTTGGACTTACCTTCTTGTTGTAACCTCTTGACATCCTCTTTTGATAGACTTTGAGATGATCAAATGCCTATTTTTTGCACTCATCTAACAATTCTAGCTCTTGTAATCTAGAGATTTTGTAGTCCTCATAAGTGACTAGATTTTTTAATGATACCCTTAGTGATGGAATATCTACTTCAATTGGTAGTACTGCCTCAGACCCATATACTAGTGAAAAATGAGTTGCATCAGTTGGTGTTCTGATGATAGTGTGATACACCCACAATGCTAGATTTATCTACAAATGCCAATCTCTTCCTGATTTGCTCACTATTCTATACAAGATTTTCAAGATTGTTTTATTTGATGCTTCAGATTATCTATTACCTTGAGGGTAATAGATTGAGGAATAATGTTGAGTGATTTTGAATTGAAGACACAAGTCATCTGTGTCTTTTTTTTTTAATTGACCCCATTGTCAGTCATAATTGATGAGGGTATCCCATACCTACAATTGATATAGTTTAGGATGAACATTGAGATTTTCTTCCCTGTAGCATTGGCTAGTGGGATAGCTTCCACCCATTTTGTAAAGCACTCAATTTCTATAATGATATACTTGTGTCCATTGGATGAGTTTGGGTAAATCTATCCAACTAAATCAAAAGACCATTATTGAAATGGCCAATGTGTAATGAAAGGAATTAACCCCCTAGCTAGAGAATGTATCAGGTTGTCATGGACTTGGAATTTCTTGCATGTTTTAGCATATTGGATTGCATCTTTATCCATTGTAGGCTAGTTGTATCCCACTCTTAAGAGTTTCTTAGCTAATGAAAAACTATTCGAGTGAGACCCACACACACCTTCATGTACTTCCTTTAATGCATGACTTGGCTCTTCATTTTTTAAACATATAAGTAATGTACCATCTAGAGCACATCTATACAAGTCATTAGCAATGATTAAATAACGTGATGTTTCTCTTATGAGGCATATTTTTCATTTCTCGAGTAATTTTCAAGGAAGGTTTGAACTTTTAGGTAGGAATATATATGAGCATATTTGGATAGGACTTGGGTTTCAATGGCATAGGTAATTTGGGAATTAGGTGAGTCATAGGCTGGAAAAGGAAGTTCTTCCACTAGAAAGTCATAGTGAAACTAATGTTCTTCCAGTTGTAACATGGATGCTAAGATAGCCATCACATCTGCAACTCTATTCTCTAATCTTGGAATCTATTCAAATGTGATGAAGACAAAATACTTCTTTAGGTCATCCACCATTCTCTTATAGTGCATTAGCTTATCATCCTTTGTTTGATATTCATTATTGACTTGATTAATAATAAGTTGTGAGTCTCCATAGATATGTAACTCGATGATCTTCCATTCTATTGCTAGCTTCAATCCATTCACTAGGACTTCATGCTCCGCTATGTTATTTGTGCATGGAAATATCATCTTGTATGCATTTCATATCTTGTATCCTTGTGGAGTAATGAACAAGCATCCAGCTCTCAATCCTTGTTATGTGAAGGAGCCATCAAAATATATCTTTCATGAATGTTTTTTTAGGTGCATGATTTCTTCATCAAGGAAATCTATATTCATTGGTCTATCATCTATCAATGGTGCTTCAACAAGTTGGTCTACTATTACTTATCCTTTGATAGTGTTTCTATCAACGTACTTAATATCAAACTCACTTAATACTAAGACCCATTTTTCTAGTCTTCATGTCAATGTTTCATTATTAAACAAGTATTTAAGTGGACCTGTCTTAGAAACTAGCTTCACCTTGTGCGCCAACATGTAGTGCCTTATCTTTTGAGATGAAAATACTACTGCTAGGCACGCCTTTTCAATCATTGAGTAATTCAACTCATAGGAAAAAAAATTCTTGCTGATATAATATATGGCCCTTTCTTTCTTAGCTTCATCCTCTTGTTCTAGCAACACTCCTAATGATGTTTATGTTGTTGATATGTATAGTAAAAGTAGTTTTCCATGTATTGGAGCCATCAATATTGGAGGATTCACCAAATATTTCTTAATGTGTGTAAAGTTCTTCTCACATTGTTCATCCCATGTGAATGTAACTCCTTTGTGCATCATCTTTGTGAAAGGTTGAGCCTTATCTGATAACTATGATATAAATATCCTTATAGATTGTAACTTTCCTTGAAGTTTCCCCATCTGATTGATATTCCTAGGTTTTTGCATTTCAATAATTTCTTCTACCTCTACTAGATCAACTTCAATTCCTTTCTCTGAAACTAGGAATCCTCACAATTTTCCCAATGATACCCCAAATGCACACTTCTTAGGGCTTAGCCTTAGTTAAAATTGTTCTATCCTATCAAATATTCTTCTCAGGTCCTCTATATGTTTTGTTCTCACTTTTGAATTTTCTAGTGTGTCATCAACATAATCCTCCATATTTCTATACATCATGTCATGAAATATTGTAGTCATCACCCTTTGGTATGTTGCACATGCATTCTTGAGACCAAATGGCATTACATTCTAGCAATATATTCCCCATGCGCATGTAAATGTAGTATTCTTTTGGTCATAAAGGGTGATCTTGATTTGGTTGTATCCTGAGAACCCATCTATTAAGGATTACATCTCATATCCTGAGGTGAGATCCACAATCATATCCATGTTTGGGAGCAGAAAATCACCTTTTGGACAATATTTGTTTAGGTCTTTGAAATCTGTACAAACTCTTATAGATTTATCCACTTTGGAGACATGAACTATATTTGATATCCATTCCTCATTGTTAATATCTCCTATGAATCTAGCTTTCAATAATTTCTCTAGCTCTACTTTGACTAATAATGTCACATGTGGATTCATTTTTCTTAGTTTTTGTTTGACGTGCTTCACTTTGGGAGCAATATATAGATCATGCATTATTAGATATGTATCTAGACCTGGCATGTCTGAATAAGACCAAGAAAATTTGATCTTCTTTTCATTGAAGAAATTGGTGAATTGTATCTTTTCTTCCTCTAATAGAAAAGATCTGGAAGAACATCAAGATTCTCATCCTTTGGTGCCTCTAAGAGGTTTTCACCATTAGATACGTCATTTTCTTTTAGTATTTTTGAATCTGATACTGCCACAACGTGGTTTTCACTATCAAATTTCTTTTTCTTTTTATTTTCCATTTTTAGACTGATAAATTTGATATCCCCCTCAGTCATGTTTATGCTCTTTGCACTAGTGGATGAGGTAAATGATTCACAAGTGTTTAGATAATAGGCTAAAGTATAGTCATTTCCAAAGGATAGTAGGCTTGTAGATATAGGTTCATTTCACTCTATAAGCTCAGGATACATCAAGGGAAAAGATTCCTGGGGTTTGAGAGATAACACCACGTTATTATTATCAATTTTATTAACTTGTGAGATGATTTATGTCAAGTTTTCTTCCAAATAAATATTAAGATTATTAAATTCATGATCGTTATTATTGGAGTTCATGTTACTATTATGTGAATCTAACCCTAGTGACCTAGCATTATAACTTTCTCCTTCTTCAATTTGGACTCTAGGAGCGGATTTTTGTATCACATCTATCTCTATGTCCATTGTGGCATCAAAGAGTATGTCCCATTCATACTCATATGAATCAACTTGACTATTATTTGAGACTCCCAAGAAGTGTGAAATAGTCCTTGGTACTTCCTCTTCTTCATCAGCATTGTTCTCTTCTTCTCGATCCTCTCTTTCTTGCAAAGGTGTTTGTGAAGGTGTTATATCTTGTTCTTCATCAAAATGAGGCATGTCAAGAATATGAGTGACAGTAACCAACTTCCCCCAGTTAGGATGCCTTTGATGTTGTTCTTCTTCATTTTCTTCTTTTTATTCTTCTTCTAACTCTCATTCAGGTCCAAGATTGGTGCTAAGCTCTAACAATGGATCTCATTGCAAGGATAGTAATCTTTCATAATAAATAGGTTGTCCTTCTATTTCTTCATCATCATCTGAATCACCTGATCTATCAAACATTGGACAATCTTCAACTATGGAATGAGATGTCATTTCTTTGAAACCTACTCCATTTTTATCTCTAGGATTTCTGAAGTCCATGTGTATTGGTTCTATGAGTCCTTGCTTTTTTTGACCCAATGGTACTTTACCTTTATAGCCCATTTGTTTCATGATTTCATAACCTTTTCCATACTTATTGGGTATTATTTCCACATGTTTTACATTCCCATCATTTTCATCTTCTTTGTATAGCCATTGTAAAATAGCCTTTTCTTTATTTTCTTCTTTGAAAGATACCTTTTCTTTTAGCATCCATGTCCCTTCATAAATTGTCAAAGAATTACCCTTAGAAGGTGTGAATGTGGATTAAGGTCTCCCTTGAGATCTAGGAGATATAGGTAAATCTGTCATGGACATCAAGGAATCTATTTTGTATTCTCCCGTTCATGTTTCTTTAATATTGAATTTCTTTGCAAAACCTCATAGGACCATTTCTTTAGAAGTTTCTGCTTTGTTATCACCTTCTTTGTTATGTGGAATCATACTATCTACTTGCTTGATACTATTGCAAGGATATGTTGTGTCAGCTGGAATAGTTACCTCTATTTCATTGTGAGGAAATTGTATTCATTGATGATAAGTAGAAGGCACCTCTTTCATTGTATGGATCCATGGCCTTCCAAGAAGAATATTGTAGGCAAGTGGTAGGTCTAGAACCTAGCATATTACATCTTTCTCCACTAGTCCCAATCTGATAGGTAAGAAAACCAATCCCTTAGAGGATCTTTCTTCTTCATCATAAGCTTTGATGGCTATCTTTCTTCTTGGATCAATTGCATGCTTAGAAAATCCCAATTGTTTCACCAGATTATACGTACATATGTTCAAACCAATGCCTCCATCTATTAAGACATGTTTGACATGGTGTTTGTGAATTAGGACTTCTAGATGTAGAGGTTGATTATGTAGATGGTTCAAGGACTTATCATCTTCCTCAGAGAAAGACAAGTATTGTGGGGAATTTATATGACCAACCATAGCTTGGAATCTATCTACATCCAAATCCTTAGGTACATTAGTAGTAAGTAGGGTTTTGTCAAGAATCTCTCAATGGACCGGAGACATTTTCAATAGCTCCAAAATGGAAATTTGAGCTGGTGTACGTTGCAACTGGTCTACTATATTTAACTTTGAAGGTAATGTCAGTTATTTAGGAACTATTATTGTAACAGGTGGGTTTGATGTCAAAGTTCATTTAAGAGTGAGCTTAGATCAACTCCTTGTCACAGAATTAGATGATTTTGTCTTATCTTTTACTCCTTAAAGAGTAATCACATTGATGGATTATTTGAAAGGTTTCACCATATGAATCACATTGTCATTTTCAGTGTAGGTGTAATTGATTTTATTGCTTTTAGAAGATTCACCTTTTTCATAATTAGGTAGTGGAGTTTGAAATGCTTTGTGATCATTATTAGTGTGATGACCATCCACTTTAACCTTTCCTTCTTCAATTAGGTCATGAATAACATGTCTCAATTTCATGCAGTTATTGGGTTTATGTCCCTTATTGTGATGAAAATCACAATAATCATTATCATTCCACCACTTCAGTTTCACTTCTAGTTCCCATGGTTTTGAATCAGAGATTGTGATAATCTTATTGTCCAAAAGTCACTTCAAGACCACTTCCAATGTGTCTCCCAAAGGTGTAAATGTCCTCTTAGGTCTTGATAACCAAGGCTCATTCTAAGTAGTAGGTTTATTAAAACTTTTATTGGTCATTAGTGGTATCGTTGCATTCAAGTTCTTGCTAGCTTGTAGACTTGTAGAAAGATTAAACACCTCTGGTTTTGGTCTCGTATTAGGAGCATCCACAACTCCATCATTAACCATATTCTTGTTTTTATTCCCATATTTATACTTGTCTTTATTGGAATGGTACTTGTCTTCATGATCCTAATAGATAGTGATTTATCCTTTCTTAGCCAAGACTTCTTTAATATTAATGGCACTATCTACCATCTTGTCAAATCTTAGCAGACCTTGGAGTTGTATGGGAAAATTCATTTTAGGTACCAAATTATTGATAAAGATGTCCATCTTCTCACTTTCAGATATTTGTCGTGAGTAACTTGCGAATATCTTCCTCCATCATTGTAGGAATGTTAGAAATGGTTCCCCACTTTTCTTCTTCGTATTGCATAGATCCAACATGGTCACCATGTGCTATATGTTGTAGGAGTATTGTTGGATGAACTTATCCACTAGTTCTTTCAAATTTCTTGATACTTGTGGGTATTTTAGAAAACCAATCCATTGCTTGTCCACCCAAACTTTGTGGAAACAACCTCATCAAATAGGTTTGTTCATGGATGAATTCCATACTTAATGTGTAAAGCTCCCTCACGTTGTCTTGAGGATTTGATTTTTTGTTGTATTTATCATATTTAGGAATTGTAACATGGGGAAATAGTATCATCTTTAGACCTTTACCAAATGGAAAAGGACAAATATGTTCTAATGAATATTGTTTTGCAGGTTTGTCTTTTTCTTTCAAGTCATGTATCTTTCCTTACATAGCAAGTAACTGTCGTGTTAGGATTGATACAGAAGTAAGATCTTTTTTCTTTATTTGATTGACATCATAATCTTTAGGTAAATTTACTCCTTGTGATGCTAGATTGAAAAGTATTTCTCCTTATTCTCATCCAATGTTATTTCAAGTATCTTTTGGAATCTTTTGCTTTTCAAAGCTCTTTGATACTCTTATTTAGTGGGATCTTCATCACTATCAGAATCGCAGCTAGTGTGCTCTTTGATTTTGTTCTTCCTCTTGGTTTACTTGTTCTTCCTATTCATTTTGTTTGTTGTTTTGTTCTTCCCAATGGAAATCATTTTGATTTTACATGTTGGTAGTATTAAAAGTCATTATATGTGTAGTCCTAGTAATAGCTCCCAATAAAGGAGATTCTTGATATTTCTCCTTGTTCAAAAGTCAATAATGGGACTTCGTTTGAGAATGGATTTATTTGAAATTGATAAGACTTATATCTTGTATTAACTATGAAATCTTGATTTAGTAATTGTTTGAATGTCCTTATATGTAAATGGGTCTAAAAGTTGTCCAAGTGTGTTTGTCCAAGGTTACAATTGTGGGTTTGAAAATTTTATAGGATCCAAAGTCAAAGGGTTAGAGCTCCATGTTAGTGAGTTGGGAACCAATTGCAAAAGGATTGTGATGTTTTAAGAGCTCCAACGTCTAAGGGTCAGAATGCCCTATTTGTGAGCTAGGAACTGATTGGGTTGGATGTGATTAGGACTACACAACTTGAAAAATGCAAGATAAAGACCAAATGAGTAGGTGAGGTACTTAAAAAAATTAACTCTCTCAAACTTGTAGGTTCACTGGTTCTGATGATAAAAGCTGACAAAAGACTCAAAAGGGTACTCAAAAATCCAAAAATCAAGGTCCTAGCAAGTGTAGAAGTGCTCAATATCCTAGATGCGACACTCTAGATGTGACTTCCAGTAAATGTTCCCAAATGTGATCCAGGAAATCCCAAATGTGACCCCTAATCCAAATGTGACCCAGGGTATACCATATGCTACTATGTAATTACCAAATACAACCTCGAATTCAGGATGCAACATGAGAAACCAAATATGACCTTCTGATGGTCAGCCCAAGGAAAAATTTATCAGTTTTGTGGAATTTTGGGATTTGTCTGTCTAATTCCAGGGAGTTTGATTGTCTAAAAATGCCTGTAGTTTGTTCATTTAAGGTTTTTATCTTGGATTGTAATTCAAGCACATCAATAAGCTTTGTTTTAAGACCCAAAAACACACCTATTTTTCTCTAAACTTGGCATAGAATGGAAATACTTATTTATTAACTTAGGAACACACTCAAAGAATCCTTAGAATGTGACAATCCAATAACACACAATGGATTTTGGAGGCCATATTAGCTGAGTAGTAATGCCAATGATGGCTCGATATGATGAACTTCTTAGAGAAATTATTGTTTTCCTTGCACAAGCATTACCAACCTTTTAGAGGTAATCCAGGTGGTCCCTAACTTAAGGTTCTTAGTAAAGGCATTCATTCATAATCATCCCCTATAGTCCTGCTAGCGATATTTAGGCCTATAGCCCTATGGGTACTCAAACTTGTGCAGTCTTGCAAGCAAGATTAAAGTGGCTCATCTCTACACAAAGTCCAAGCATCTCCATGGGAAAGATCAAATCAAGGTTCCAAGGACAAAATTGACTAAATATTCTAAGATTTTCATCTCAAGGAAGTGTATTTATTATAGTTAGGTGGAAGGGTTGGATTATACATGTCCTCACTTGGGTCATTCTCTAGACCTTTTTACCTTAACCAACAAATCCTCTAAATAGGATTGCAAAAAAGTAAAGAGGATTGGCGGCTTAGGGGTTTGGATTTGATTCTCCATTAAGGAGAAGAGCATAATTTCCTACCCATGTCATTTTCTCCTATCAAACACCTCATGCAAGTTTTAAGTAAATTAACTCCAATTTGACTCCAAATCTCAATCTAATTTTTGAGTTTTTGATTTTTCCAAAGGGAAAAGAGCATAATCCTATGATTAGATTGAAAATTGATTTCAAATTGTGATTAAGTTCTTAGAAATCAAATGAAGAAAAGCATGAAAGTTTGGTTGATTTTTCTTTGAGGTAACCTACAAAATAATCAATTAGTAGTTTGCTTGTTGTTTTCTTGGACAATTTGACCTGCAAACCACTATTAAACTGTAATGATCAAACAAAATTACAACATTCACCCATTAGTCATTAGAAAAATAAAATTTGTAAGAAAATTAACCATATGTGATTCAATTTTCGCCCAAATGTGATTAAGGACCCCAAAAGTGATACAAAGCTTATCAGATGCGACACTTGCCAGATGTGATTCAGGTGCGATCTCATTTCCTCTATGTGCGATCCAATTTCCCAAATGTAATCCAAAGTCTGAAATGTGATCTTCTGATGGTCAAACAATGACAAAAAAATTGGTGAAAATTGTAGAAATTTGGGGCTTGGCCCCACGGTGGGTGCCAAAAATGTGTGTATTTTATTGTACCTGCTAGCCTACAATACAAAACTTTAATAAGACATTAGATTGTTAGAAAATCAAGCATTAAACATACTATTAAAATCATCTTATTTCTCTCTAACTAACAAGAGTATATTTAAAATCTAAATTGCTCTCAAACTTAGATTCTAAATAGTGACAATGCAATTCTAGAATGATAGATTCTAATCTATTGAAGCTAAGAAACATGAAACTATTGGAAACTACAATTGAAACAATTTTTATATTGTCATTGATGTCAAACCTTAACTGGTAAGATATTTGTTATCTAAGAAGAGTACCATATCTTTGATTGATGAAGAGAATTTGAAAAGAGGAGATAACAAGAGGACCTAAGGAAAGGTTGAGTTATGTGATACTTCAATGGGTACTTGATTAGTTGGCACATTGAAAAGATACTGTGTTGTTTATCTTTAACACAATGTGGAGAAGAAAGACTAGAAACATAGGCTTAACTGAGCAAAAGTGAAGAAATCTAGTTTAAGTTGAGTGATGCTAGTGTCAATCGAGCATCAATATATACCGAGAAAATCTAGTGTTGATCGAGCATCAGTAAATATTGAGCAACAGATAATTACTGAGCAAAGATAGTGTTTTCCGAGAAGGAAAGTTTTAGCGATGATCAAGATATTCAGTAATGACCAAGGAGATGAACATAGTATTGACCGAGTGTCAGTAATTTACATTTTGAGAAAGGATTAAGAATCCCAGCCGACATAGTTGAATTCTTGGGATATGTAAAACATGTTGACTTTATTAATGAATTTTATGGATCATTTAATGCATGGTAAAATGTTTTCTTATGGATTCAAAGAGAAGCTTGAAGATGTATCTAGAATGAAAAAGAAGGAGAACAAAATGATGGAAGGATTCGATGAATCTGCCCTAAACCTAAGATCTACAAAAGAAATTAAGCGGCAAAAGATTAATCTACCTGATCAAGGAGGCATAAGGATGACCTAATTGTGAGGTCACAAAAAAAGAGAGAGGATGTGTGGAAGAGGTTGATATTATAGACTGATGAATCCAAGCAGAAGGCTAAGGTGAAGCTATGAAGAACTGAACAGAGTTGTGGTGATTTCTTGAAGATAATTCTGAGCAGATTAGAGATGGAGATGGAAATGAAGGCCAGTTAGTAAATCAGCATATGAGTGAATTGGATCTATATTTGTAAAGTGAGTTGTATATTTCATATCAAAACCTGTTACTCAAAATAAAAATCATACAACATAATAGGCACTAGTAGAGAAATTTGCATATTCCAGTTGTCTATCTAACATTACCTTATAGGTTTTGATGATTTGCATTCACTTATTACATTCATTTTCAGATTTTCATAAATGTACTCTAAGTATTGATCAAACTATTACAAATTCAAAATTCATCATTGATCATTACATTGTGCATTCATAAGAATGTAGTACAAATTTCCTTTGATTCATATTTCATGTTTCAATAAACATAATCTATTTGAAAATAAGAATAGAAAACTGAGATATGGAATAGGGGTCCCATGCATTGCCTTGTGTTTGCAATTTGGTTCTGCTGGTTTCTGTCAAGTCCTCATCTGCATCTAGGTCGCTCCCGTGTCTCCATCAACATTTAGGTCCTTAGGGCAAGCATCATCTGAAAAAAGAAATAAATAATGGTTAGATCATGATGGATCTAAGCAATGCAAGAGAAGAAAATTACATAGATCAGTAATCTATTTCTATCTACATATCAATCTGAAATAATAAATGTAATAAGATAACGTAAACCAGTACTCACTATAAGGAGGTGTTAAAGGGACGTGTTTTGAAACATGAAACCTTTTGCTTCTAATACCTATTATGGTGTATGTTTTCATTTTGATCAATCAGGAATCTAAATGAAAGGGACTTAGAATATTTCCGAACTGAGAAACCTTTTTCAGAATATGTTTCATATTGATATTGCTTGAAATTTAACAAGTTGTTTTGCAGATAACAGTTGACTAGTTCACATTTTCAGTCATTTTTCAAGATGCAGAACAAGCTAGTTTCCCGTGCCAAGTTGCTACAGGAAGTTCCAGGTTGCTGATCTTCAAAGGAATCAAATTGTTTCACCAAAAAGAGATTCTGATTTCATCATTTACAGAGTACATTTTCAAAAATTTCAAATGATTTAATGCTGAATATTTTTACAAGTGCTTCAAGATGTCATCATAATTTGAATGTTTATAGAATGTTATGACTGGGTGTCACGAACCCATGTTTGAACCTCAGTCATTAACATTCTATTGTTTTTTAGTGTCATGAGCCCATGCTCAAACTTCATTAACAAAATAATAAACATTTACATCTTATTGTACTTCATACTATAAATTGCAAAGTTTAGTATCAAAAGGAAGTGTACAATAATCTACTACAGGAGCTATGATTAATGCTAGTTATGTCAATTTCAGAATGCTGAAAGGGTCACATTTTTCAATACTTGTCAGAAATTAGAAAACTAGTTCATATTCAAAACTTCTGACAAGAGAAATGTCAAATTTATAATGTTGAAATGTAGATCAAATTCTGAAATTTGGACTCAAAAGTTCAAAATGTGCTTATGATCAAGGAACAATAATGAGTTCATGTTTACAAATGAGGACTGGTGAAATGGAACAAAGAATGCAAAGGAAAAATGTCAGCCTCTGTCATGATGTTTAGTTTCAGTGCATTTATAGTGTGTATGTAACAACAACAAACACTTTTTTTGAGAAATGTATGCTCATGTTCAGATGTTATATGTTTGCAAAAAGAATAGTAAGTGATCACTTGAAGAGGCACATTTTTTCCAAAATTATAGTTCAAAATAACAGAGATGTAGAGATGCATTAGAAATCTTTTACAAAAGCCACAAGTCAAAAGTAGAAACAGTGGGTATGTATTTGAGGTTGCAGTGCATGTCTTTATACAAACTTTTGAGCATTCTAATGCATAATGAAGCAGAGACTTTCAACTCTAAACGAACAAAGGGTTCAAACTGAATATGTTTCTAGTATATCTTTTAAGAGATAGTTCAAAGTTTCATTCAAGATATGGATGCATGTTTTTGGAACATAATCTATTTGCAAATCTGGAACAAAGAGTATATACTTTTCAGCATCATGGAGAACTGTAATATTCAAGTTGGAAACTATTTGTACATTTCCATGATGAGACAGAGAGTTCATTCAAACAGACAAAACATTGTGAAAAATCAAATGTTTGCAACAGTAGTAGATTCCATGTTCCAAGTTTCGAACATCAGAGCAACAAACAGTAAGTTCAAAACTTTAACATATATGAATATCGGCTTTCAAAAGAAGTTGTGCTTTTAAGACTTTTAGACTTTAAGTCTTATCTTTTTGCAAACAAAAGAGCACGTCAACTGTAAATTTTCAAATATTCAAAGCAAGAATGAAACTAAGAGTTTCTAAATTCTGAACTGGAGATTCGACCCCAATGTTTATGCAATGAAAATGAAGCAAAAAGTTATCAGCAAGTGAGGGTTCAAACCCTGAGTTTATGCTAAGAAAGAATTATGGCAAGTTCAAAACAGTGAGTCGAACTTCTTGTTCGAACAAGTAGAGAGAAGCCATACATTATGCAGAGAAAAGAATGGCACATTTTGGTGCTTTATTATTCCACAAAGATGAAACGGCAATATGTGTATAATAACCAGCAGATAAGCCATATTTCCAGCAGAGGGATCGAGCTATATTTTGTGCAAAGGAGGCATGATTTTCATAAAATCAGAGGCCACATTTTTTATAAAAATGTTAACAGAGAATAAAGAAGTAGAGACTTACAATTTCATCGAGTTGATGCTGAGTTCTTCCTGTTTGTTAGGGTCAGATTTCTTCATTTTTTGCAAAGATATTCAACAGAAATGCCAAGTTCCAGCCATCGACATGTAGACAACTAGGGTTTCAACCCTTATTTCATGCAAATGAAACTACAAAATGCTAAGTTTGAATGTTGAAACAAGATCAAATGCCCCAAAACAAAACTCAATGAAATTTGGAGTCCGCAAGGAAAGGACTATCAGAGTGTTACTGCAACAGACAACAGAGTGCCACCTAGCACTTTGGAGGACCATAAAAAATTGCCACCTTTTCATCTCACAGTTCACATGTGCAAATTACAAATGGGTCATAGTTTTGTTGACTCCCCATATTGTTAATTTTTATTTAGCTTTGTATAAAGAGGTGATAGGTTAGTTTTTTTTTATGTTATGGTTTTTTGGCATAAATAAATATTAAGATCTTTTTAATATTTATGTTCTTTTAAATAAAATTGACATAATATATTGTAATAAGGATTTATTCCTTAATTCTTAGCCATTTTATTTAAAAGATAGATTAAATTTTGGCATATTCACTTTGTAAAGGGAATTTTAATTCCTGATTTTTTGCCAAAATTTAGGAAGATGATTTGTCTTTTTGTAGATGACATATAGGCTGAATTTTTGGCATAATTATGACCAAAATTAGAGCAATTTTTCCAGGGGTATTGCATTCCCAGATTAGGGTTTCTGAGCTCTCTTAAGAAAGGGAGATTGACTTTTTTCAGGGTCACAAGAATTGGAAAGAGGGCCCATAGTGAGCTGTTTTGTTCCTAAAAGCTTGAAAGTCCATTTTGTAGCCATTTTTGCAGAGATTTTGGAGGAAATAAACCAGATTTGCAACTCATATTTTGTGTTCAAGTTTTTAATTCCTGCTCTTCTTTTCTTGTAAGAGTCATAATTCTGATTATAATCTGGAAGTGAATGACATACTGTTCCTTCCTAATTAGTTAGATATATCAGGCCTTGCTTGAAGAATGTATGTTTGTTAAGTATTTGAATTATTTGTGGTTCATCCCTAATAGTTTGAATGCATTAGCCTATACGTTGAGCAGTGAACCAAATTGTCTGAGTTTCATTATGTGAGTTAAGTCTGGAGTTGATATTTCTTTACAGAATCTAAATTATTCATTGGTGTATCACCCTTATTTCTAAGTTTTAAGTTCCCTTTTTCCCTTTTCCCAACAAGTTTTTTTCAGGCTTAGTAAGTGATATCCAATATTTTATAGGAACCGGCCTATAATTCAGAGATTCCTCTCTAATCATAGTCTACCCACAACTAGGAGAGGTTTCCATTGTCAGCTGGAATTGTTATTTAGCCTTATTGCCTGATAGAGGCAACAATTCTAGAGCTGAACATAACCTAATATTACTTTCTAACAATTATATTAGTCTAAATCCTTTAATCAAGGTTGACCTAATAGTCATTGTGTAAATCCTTTAATCAAGGTGATATTCTAATGGAATTTTCTTAAGCCCTCTAAAAAGGCTACTCTTAACAGGGTGATTAAATCCTTTAATAGGGTCACACCTAAGAGTGTGTATTGTAAACCTTTAACTGAGTTGGCTTCTCACAGAGCTCACTTTAGAAGAGCGAAAATTGGTAGCATGTTACAAGTGGTTTTTCCCAAATTGGGTTTCCACTATAAATCCCAGTGTTATACTTGTGTGAATTTTATTTGATATGAATGTTGTTGAAAGTTTGATATTCTGCAAGTTAATTACTTTTGGACAGTGGACTACAAGTTTTATGTAACTGACACATGTTATAGAGACCGAGTTAAAAAATGATTAGATCTAAGTTTTTTGAAGAGCTAGAAAGTTGAATTGGTACATCTAGACTTGAGGATAACTGATTCACCCCCCCCCCCCCCTCCCCTCTTAGTTATTCTAAAATCATTCTAATAGAAACATCAAGTAAAGTCATTAATTCCTTAACAATTAAGCTATGAAATTGAAGTGTTATCTAATTAGCTAGAAATTCAATTTAGCAAAATGTAGATATAAATGTAATTAACTATTATGTTTTGAGTTTTAAAATCCTTCGTTTATAGAACTTCATTAATTTGGACGGTTGAGATGCATTTTGGGAAGAGTTGTTGAGATGCATCTTGGCTTGATCCATGTGACTCTCCTGTCATTGGTTTAATTTGTCCTTGTTGTCCCTTGAGAGGTGACATGCAATTTTGAGCCTTTTATTAATTTGTTTTAATTAATTACTCTAGCCATGCATTTAATGGGAATTATTTAATTAATTAGGCTTAGAGATAATCAATGTGGTTTTTTATCAATACTGATAATTAAATGCTTGATTTATGAAGTTTTATTGATTTTATCAAATTTATTGAATTATGTTAATAATCAAGAATCAAATTAACATAATCAGGAGATTACTCAGAATTAGGGAAAATAGGGCCTTAGGTTCTATTAGCCCGATTTTGGGTGATTACAATAGTCATTCCTTTTCTCATGATATTGTCACTTTTCTTAGATAAAATTGTAATTGTTGCTCATGTGCATGATAATATTCCATTAAGTATACCTCCTTATATCTCATGATTTTCTTCTCATGTAGCTATCAAGTGATTATTTGGGTATTGTATCATTTGTTCTTAGAAATATGCATAAATGCATTCACTAAACTAAAGAAATCCCACAATTTTATCATGCCTTGACTAGCTCCTTTGATATTATATCCATCTCTACCATATTTCTTGCATATCTCTATGAATATCAGAGGGTGGAGAAAATGTTCCTAACAATGACTCATGATAGTCATGATATTGTTTGCCTTAGTGACTCTTGAAAAAACACGATGCTATTAATGGCTCATTGTTGTCTATTCAATCATGACTTTTTCATAACACTCATTTGATTATTTATGTTGTCTGTTATTTCTACTTTCATCTTCAAAATAATGGAAATATGATTCTTTCTTGTTCTTAAGAGGGCATAATAAAATCATGACTCCACTTTCTATCCTAACAAATGAAGATTTTTTTTGTTTAAACCAACATTACTTGCTAGAAGTCGATCTCTTCTTTATAAAACCTTATGAGAGTTTTATATATTATTTGCACTACTTTGTCATTCTGAGAGCATATTAGATTTTGATTCTACAAGTTGTACTCCTTATTTGATGATGGAGCATATCTGATTTATTATTGATGTCATGTTCATGAAGGTAGCTATTGCACTTGTTATTACACATAACATATGATTACCATAGATGGTGCATTAATACACAATACAAATTCACTTTTTCTGACCTTTTGTTGCCTCTTATCACTTTTTTGTTGATCTCATTTTATTTTTAATAGCTATATCATAGCTGATTTTGTTGTAATAGATAGTTGTCTTGTAGCAGCATTATTGTGTTTCTTGACTTTTTGTAACAAACTCTTTGGAAGGCCATAGCTATGATTACTTGATTTCTGATTGTCATCACTTAATCCTATCATGTCTATGCATGCACTTGTAGTGCCTACACATGAAACAACTCATTAGTTAAAACATGTGATCTTGTTTTATTATTTCTTTCTTCTTTTTTGCATGATGTGGATGATAATATGTCAGTATGGTAGTCATTTTTTAGAGATAGGGCCTAGACCCTCATTTCCCTATCTATAGACTTACACCACTTTTACCAACTCTTGCAAGTACCCTAAAGACACAAAGCTTCTTCCTAGAGTCAACTGAAGAAAAATGTAACCACAATCTATTAGGCAATGACAAATACTTTCTCTTTCTTTAAATATTGAATTTTTTCCTTGTATTTTATTTTTTGCATTATTTTTTGTAGCTAATCTATGGCTTGTGTGGATCCGTTTCTATTTCTATTTCTTTCTTTTGTAGATAAATTAAAATAACTTATGTTGAAAAAAGTACTTGTAATATTCTTCCTTGTAATACTTGTGCATATGAATTAAATGAAGTGTTCTTCTTTTTGCATTATCTTTGAGTACAAATCAAATAACTTGAAACTTTGAAAATTTTAATATGTAGCATTGTACCTTTCACCTTATTAATCACTACATAGCTCTGCCAATTTGAATTGGATGCGAAAATTGGTAAGAACTTTATGATGATATCTGGTGTATTTTGTATTCGAGACTATTGATTATGTTATCGGGTTGATTTTATTGGATTCTCAGTTATACTATGCTTTATATGTTGTGGATATTTCAGTTATTGGAATTCACTGATTTATGCTCATATTACTGTTAATGAGTAATTTAAATGCTTTATATTTAAATGAAATGTTTATTTAAATTATATGTACACTAAGGAGTAGAAAAAGGGGACAACTAATGCCATGGAATTATTTATGTTTGATTGCGTCACTAGAGCATCAATGTTCCATTAGGTATTTTATTGTTATATTATGTGCTCCAACTATTTATATTGTAAGCAAGTACACTTGATGTTTGTGTGTTTTAATGAATAGGTACTAGACACATTGCACCTGAGCTATAGGATTTGAGTGTGTTTATATCCTCAATAGTGGCACATGAAATAGTTTCCCCGACCTTTCATGTTGAGCCAATATCATCCCTATATGGACAGTGTATCCATAATTGATATATTATTCCCTCTGGTATGTGTTGGTAAATCTGAATTTTATATGCATATTATGTTAGACCCATGAGTGTGTCTGTGCATTTAGAGCTCCATAGTTGTCACAAAAGATGTTTAATTAAAATATTAATTTTAAGGTGTTTGGAGATTTGATGTTTTTATTTATCGACCAATTTGCCATAGTTGAATTCTATTTTACTAGAATTTATTCATTGGATTTCTGGGAAAAGTCAATAGTTCACTTAATTATTTAAGTGACTTATTTTAAGAGTTATTTTTGAAAAATGTCTTTATTTTGGAAAAGTAAGTTATTTTCACTCACTTCTCACTTTTGGCTTTTGTGAGAATTTGGATTTCGCTCAAATTACTTTGGAGAAATCGCATTTATGCTGGTTGGGTTTGACATGCTAGCTGAATTTTTGTGAGGAGTAGCCCATTGGATTCGTATTGAGATTGCTTCGATTTGCCAAAGATTTCAACCAATTCCATCTAGTCTTAGGATTACTTTCTTCATTTTATTTTTTTCTCAACTTTGTCAGAGGTAGGACATCTTAACTCTTTCATTTTTCTTAATTGTTTTAAATTAAATAAATTATTTTAGCATAATGGGGTAAGAATTAGTATTCCCCCATATTTTTTTCATTTATATCACTCGGTTGGATTTCTTTGAGCATTTTTATTTTTCCATTTTGAGAAATTGGGGTTTTAGAAGTGTTATGTTGCCCGGATTTTCATGAGTGTCTAGATTTGGGATTTATTGTAGAAATGTGATGATGGGTGCCTAAGAGAAAATAGATTTTAATTTCATGAGCTTGTTTGAAGTTTGAATTTTGGAGAAATTTTGGGGTTGCATCATTTTGTGTGCCTCCCAAATTTGTTGTTTGGCATGTTCAACATAATTCAAACATTGAAATGTGTTATCCTCCATGTTTGCAACCATCCTATAGTTTTAATCTTTGATTTTCAGATGTGAGGTTGAATTTGTATTTCTAGAAAAGTGCCTAGTTGAGTATGATGTGAGCGCTTGTAATAGATTTTCCTCCTTTGTAGTTTTCCCTACATGCTTGATTTATGATCGCATTTGGATTGTGTAATGTTGGTGCATGAGACCACACTACAAGCACATTGAGTGTGCCATGATGGGATCCCAAGGCACCCCTACTCTTGGTTGAGACCAATGAAGTCACTTTGCTATTTTGGTTTTGACTTGTGAGTCTTTATTGCCTTGTGGCATTTGATAGTTGGTGTAGAGTGGTGGGGCGGAGTGACTCTCTAAGGTGGAACAAAGCACAAAGGGGTCCTGGGATAACCTTGTTAGAGTCCTTAACAATAATTGATAACCTTAAAAAAATAATAGGATAAAAAATAATACAATGTTAATGTGACTACATATTCATCATTTGAGGACACTAAAATGGTATGTCTTGCCTTGTCATCTACAAATGTTGATATGGCATATTACCTTATTTTCATTTGAGGATGTTGAAATGGTATGGTTTAGCCTTGTTGTCTATGGACATTGATATGGCTCAACAAAGCACCCTTGATGAGAGAAGGGTCGCTCAAAGCCACTCGTGCATACTTGTGATGTGTGATGACACTCCATTACTGAGTCTGAACATCATAATCTATCTAGTTCTACGTAGTGACCATGAGATAATTTCATTGTGATTTTACTCAAAACACTATATTGTCCTTGAGTCTTACATCTATTTGGCATGAGTGTTAGCCTCTTTGGTGTGTGTGTTTACCTTGTGGTTGTGGCTAGTTACTATCTTTGTGAGCATGGTGGGGTGGGCATGAGGGTTCCACATGGTCGGGTGGCTTTGCACTTTACCACTGTTGGGGACCAGTGTACAAGTTATAGACTCCCTCCAGATTCAGATACTTTGAGCATTGAGTCTCCATGTTACACCCTCATTATCTCATGATCATATATGTATTTATTCATGCTCTTGTTTGTTATGTTATAGAGTAGTTCCTTTATGTTTTATGCATTTGAGATCTCAAGTTAGTATTGCCTCTATATGTGTGAATCTAGTCCTTAGTGGTATGGAGAAAGATTGTTTCTTATCTATACGTTAGTGTCAGAAAGTCTACCTTATGTTAGAATTGGGAAAATCCTTAATTTTAGCCTTTAAACATATATGTGCCTATGCATAGGAATTTTACCACATATGCAACACAGATTAGCACATATGTCAAATGCTTTAGTGCATATGCTTAATGATTGATCATATATGCCTAATGTTTTATCGTATATGCATATTGTGTTAGCGCATATGCCTTTTTTTAGTGCATACACCTCCTAGATAAGTGCATACGAGGTGTAGATTAGCATATACACTTATTAAAGTAGCACATATGCCTTATGTTTTAGTGCATATGCCTTAAGTTTTAGTGCATATAAAATAGTGAGTACTTCCCGAAGGTTGGTAAAAAATGGAAATGCATATTTTGATATCCCTTTTTTCCCCAGGATGCCTTTTGTATATTCATAGTTAGAATTGATATTCTATGTGATATGTTTTTTTACCACTTTCCTTTTTTTGTCTTAAATTATATTTTATAATTAAATTGTGATGGGGATGGATTAGTTTTCTCGATTGATGATCATTGATTATGGTATCATCATGACCTGTGAGGTTCCTGGACAAAGTCCAAACTCTCACATGGTAGCTTGAACATGTCTTTTTCATTCACACTTGTACTATGGATGGTTTTGGAACCTTTGGTGGTGTTCTAGTCTTCTGCTTATGCATGATCATGTGATGATTATGGTTTATTTTATTGTATATTACGATATTTATTACACTTTATTGTTATGTGATGTGCTTATATACTTGATATTTATTCCATGTCAAAAAAAAATGTTTGGTGCATATTTAACCCTATGTGTACAAGGGCTCCGTTATGGGACATTATATTTGGTATTAGATACCATGTTCATATGGTAGGATCTTTGTGTTATGCTCCCATTGTGTGTGGTGTGAGTGATGTGTGGTTTTTATACTATATGATGGTTATCATTTCTTACTTGTTGCCTTAAATGGCTTATTTGTATGTTATAAGTGATATTGATCCATATCTTGTTTTTCTCTAAAGGATGCCTCCTAGATGTGAACATGGTCGATGAAATGCCCTATTAGCACATAAATTTACAATTTAATTATGCCCTTTTTGTGCATGTTAAAGTTTGGATTTATTGAAATTCTTATATGTTTTGTCCTTTATATTAATGTATAAAAGTACTTCTATTTGTTTAATCTTCTTGTCATGAGAATGGTTATTGCTTGTCTTCCATGTGCAGGGTTGGATTGGAGGTTGATAAAGAAATAATTGTGTGATAATTCAAAGGAAAGGAAAAGTGCTTAAGCATTTGGAGTTAGAAGCAGAGAAGGAAAATCCCCACTTTTTGAAACTGTCAAAAATCGCAATAAGAAAGTGTGATTTCCAAAATGCAGCCAAACAATCATAAATTGCAGGCTATGGGTGCACAAAATAAATTGGGTGCTAAAAATTTAAATTTGAATTAATTAGTAACTTATTCCACATGTCTTCATTATGTTGCACATTCTCAAAGGAGAAGGTGTTTTCCAAAATTCAGCTTGAAATGCATTGTGGGTCGCAGATCTCTTGATCATCTTGTGGTTGTTGATAGTCGATGATGGATACTAAGGGTCCCACTCAAAGACACGCGTCCTCTTTCTAAAGAACTTTTCCAAAAGGAGGAAGTTATTCCTCAAATCAACCCAAAATGCTCCTTGGGCCCTTAATCTAAAGTTCATCCAATGATTGTTAATAGTTGATGATGAGTGTCATGGACCCCAATACTTTTGTGATAGATTGGTGACAAGTAGCAAGAGCCTGAGATCATGTGAACAAAATGCTTGAGGATTGATAAAAACCCAAGAATTGTAATGTATGGCAACATTAGAAGTGAACATGGTGGCACACTCTACAACATTTAACTAAGGTGGCTGACGATGTGACATAAAAACTAACATGTTCATCTAACAGATACATTGTAAGCCATTGATTTATTGCACATGAAAAATTGGGTGTGTTAAGTAGTTTGAGATTTAACCAAGGCCCAATGAAGAATTAGAAGAAGGGCTCACCATGGACAACCACATGGTTGCACTGGATATAATCTGGGCAGATGCATATTCATAATGTTATAATCATGGTTGTTGACTATTTTTGATTAAGTAAAATAGGTTTTACAGGGTGCCTAAAACCCAATAAAAAGCTTAAGATAAGAACATATGTCCAAACAAAAAGCTACAAGAACAAAGAGAAAGACAGGCCACTACCAAGGCCACAAGGTAAAACAAAATAAGGGCACAAATGACAAAGAAGAAAACAACACACAGGGGCAGCCAAAAGAGCTAGGGAAAATAGTCAAGAGATATTCCTGAGCAGGCTAGCCGCTTTGGACTCGAGGATTTCCAATTTATTAGTAGCCTCCTTTATCTTGTGGAGATCCATGGAATCTTCATGCTCCATCTTCTTCTTTGATCTAGCCCTAGTCCTCTTTCTAGGTCCATCTTCAGGCTTTTTCTCTTTATCCTCTTTAATGTTCACCACATCTTTACCTCCTGGCTTTTCTTCCATTTTCTCAATGAGTAGCTTGATATACTCATTAGAGGCTCTCAAGATGTTGAAGCTCTGATCTACAATTCCTTTGAGAGTGTCCTCAAGGCTCAACATTTTTTCCTCCATCTTTTTAATCCTAGTTTCTAGCCTCTTATATTCCTCGGTCATACTGACTCCATTATTTTTGTCTGTCCCATTCACTCTGTTCTTGAGCTCCCCCACTTCATGGAATAGCCATTTTATAGAGCTAAAATTTTCCAGCATGTTATTCTTGGCATTGTTAAGAAGGTTAAGCTCCATTTCCCTCGTGTTATCACTAAGGACCACAAGATCTAGGTCAATCAACTCCTCCAGCTAAATCCTACCATCCTTGCCCTCGATAACTTTGGGGTTAATGACTTCCCTAGTTATCCCCATCTTAGCAATGTTAACATTAAAGTGACGCCACACTTTCCTCCCCTTCACCAAAACATTGCAACGATACTCCTCACTATTCTGGTCTTTCTTTATCTTTGAGTTGTGGGGATGAGAGAATTGGGGAGAGGGATCATCCTAGTAATTACCTTCATGCTCATCCTAGTGGTTTTCCTGAGCCTTATCATGAGAGCCTATAGAGGGGTGTTCCTATGAATCTTGGCCCTATCATCAGGAATCTTCTAGCTTGAGCTTTTTCCCTTGTTCTTGATCTTTTTGTTTGAGTACCTCTCCATAGCAGTCTCCCTTTTATTTTTTCCTTTTCCATTGGAGACCTCCTCCTCATTTTAAGTATTCATCCCTTCCTCATTGTTTTTATACTAGTCGTTGACTATTGCAAAGGGAAATAACCTCCATTTGAAATCCAATGATGACAATTATAAAATTCAATGGCTATTTGTAGACTAACAGAGTAGTTTTGTGCCTAATGACATTTTCAGATGATTTTTCTTATGATCATTTGAGTTTTTCTTGTTGTGATCTAGTAGTTGCAGTCATTGACATGGGATTAGTTTTTCTTCATGAACAGTCACATTGATTTTAAGCTTGTATGCATCCTTTCATTTGCATATAAATGAGGATACCAAAATGAACAAGGCTTGGAGGATCAAATTCTATAGAGAGATACCAATTTTTAATTAGGACTATAGATCAGAAGTCATGGTTTGCAACATGAACTTATGAATTATTCTTTCATGATCAATAAAGTTGTCATGTTTTTGTTCATTTGAGGCATAGGGATAAATTGCAAGTTGGATTAGTCCTTTGTGGTCACCAAGGTAATTGGTGAATTGTTCCTTACTATTCTTGTGCATTAAGGTTCTTCATAGCATTATTTTTTTGATAAACATGGATAGTGTGAAATATACATGTGTTTCCTCATCCTTGTCTAATTGATCTTCCCTCCAAAGAAGTTAAAACCCTATTGGACTAACACTGAATTGCATATATGATTGATTTTATGCATTTAGAGCACAGGAACAATTGATAATATTATGATGCATATTGTCCCATAAAGTTGTACATAAGAATCTTCACTATGGTAGACTCTATTGCCCAAATGAATAAGGCACTGATCTTTAGGATCATTGAAAAGTAATCATTGGATTCATAGTTGAAGTTAGTGACTCTTTTCTACATCTCCTTCTTGCAAGAATCATTTTAATTATTAATAAATCTTATATAAACATTTTTATTTTCAAGAAATATACTTTCAAAGCAATTTCATTTTCAAATATTTAATATTCAATATTCTCAAGCACTCTCATTTGTGAGCATATTTTCAAGTATTTTTATATATTATTTAAAGTGTTTCATACTAAGTATTCTCCAAGTTCTTGCCATTTGAAAATGATCATGTTTGCAATTGTGATCAAATAATCTGCTATAAAAATACTAAGGCATAAGGAGTAGGCTTAGGAATAGGTGCACCTACCTTGGTCTTCCAGAGCCAAAAGTACAAAAGACTTGGATCTTTGGATCAGTCTTGTCAAGTTAGCCATAATGGGTTGGATATCCTAGCATTGAGTTGGCAAGGCTCATAGGATTCCAACTTGTAGTGTTGGGAAATAACAGATTGGCAACTATTCTAGGAAGTTGTTCATAAAAATATTATTAAAGATTCCCTCAAAGTTCTAGTGATGTAATTAAGACTTTACTAGAGATGAGGACTCATAAGTAGTAAGGTAACATTTTCCTTGAAGAGAGGTGGTGAATATATTCAACAAAAATTTCAGTCAATGACTCTACCGAGGGAGAAGATTCAGAAGGAGATGAAAATTTTCCTTTTTGAAAGAGATAGCATTTTTTTCAGAATGTATCAAAATAAACAACCATTTTAGAGAAAAAAATTTATTCCAAATAGCATCAGGTCATTGGATCTTAGAAGGTTTCAATGTATTCCAAATAAGTTATTCCCAAAGCTTTCACAACTTTTACCAAATTTTCATGGAGACTGGGATGAATCAGCATTTGACCATTTGGATGCATTTTGCACATTTATAGAAGATTATGAGATTTTTGCATAAGATCATGTGACGAAGCTATTTGTTGGGACTTTAAAGGATTATGCATGAGAAGCATATGAATCACTACTTACACAGAGCATCTCATCATGGAGATAATTTGAACAATGGTTCGTCTATGAATTTCATGATGCAAGGAAGGAAGAAGATAGCATGTGTTATTAACATGATGAAAATTTGAATGAAATTATGGAAGAACCAAGTGTCTCCCTTGGATAAATTTTTTAGTTTGGAAAGATATGAAGGTGAATCTTCAACACATTTTTTGATAAGGATAGTGAATATGTATCAAGAAATACCTTAAGACATTGTGCCTCTACACAAGGAAGTAATAAATAAAATGTGTGAGTTGGGAATCTCACCAGATGATCCTTCTATAAAGCTCCTTGTGCATATATTAAAAGAAGATGTTAAATACAAAGAAAAATAATTAGAAGAGGTACAAATACCTAATGATGTTTTAGATTGAAAAGAAGAAGGAATTTTGGATCAGATTGAGGAAGAATCCATTTATGATGACACTTGTGTTGAAACACATATCAATGACGAGGAAGAAGATCTTCTTAGTGTAGAAGAAATCTCTGATTTACTGGAGACTGAATATCAAGAGTACATTGGGAAACATCGTAAAAAAGATTTCATGTTTTATCAAAGTAAACAAACTAATGATTCAATACACGTGTATCAATTTTTTGATGAAATTCCAGATCAACCTCAGAAAGATGAAACATCTAAAGAGGATTTTCTATACAGTCAAGTCCATCAATAGTATAAATAAATTTTCTTTGAATGTGAGTCATGTCTTATAGATGAAATAGGGATGTACACAATGAAGGAAGTATCAAACCATATGAGAGATGAGCGCACACATCACGGTGAGAAAAATGAAAATAGAAAGCCTAATGAATATTTTGAAGATGATGAAACTCATGATATGTGTAGGGAAGTATATTTAGAAGGTGAGATATTCTTCAGCTCATCCTATGAGCAAGATTTGTATCAAATGAGTAAAGATGAGACAAAATCATAAAAGCACAAGGAGGAGAATGTGTTGAAAAATAGCTCTGAAGATCTTTTAATTATCACATCAGATGGAAACAAATGAGAATAACTCTAAAATTTATGTATGTGTCTTGTCTAACCAAAATCTTGACATATGTAAAGTGACATCTTCTGAACATGAGCTATTTTCAAAACAATTTTGTGGAGAGGAACTACATCTAAATCATGGAGATGGAGCAAATTGTATGCAAGAAGACACTTCAGTAGAAGACATTGACTCAGATGTTTGTATGATTAATCAAACAAATGACTCCTGGGTAGATTCATCTAGTGAAGGTTACAATGTACCTGATGATCTCTCAAGTGATGAACAAAATTTAGATACCAAGGATTTCTTTCATAAAGAGAAACTAGTAAGTACTGATAAAATGGATGATGCACATAAACTAGGTATGAAGTATAGGTAGCAGACTGAGGTAAGTATCCCTAAAAACTCTATGACAAAATTCGTTAAGAAAATTCTAAGGGAAAAATATTTAAGTTTTCATCATGATTCTTTTAGGTATTTTTCTTCCATGTATACTAATCAAATGTGTGAAGCAAATGATCAAATGTTTGGGGTAAAAGACTATGAAATTGGTTTTTCTCTCGTTGATAAGGAAAAGATAAATTTTGATCATAGGAAAGTGATAAAGGAAAAACACATGTATGTTTATGTTTATCACAATATTGCAATGGGAAATAGATGCAATCAAACATTGGGTTTCCTTGATCAATATTCGAATGAGCATAACATGTTAGGCATCTGTGACATATCAGAAGATTTAACAAGGACTTATGATAGATTATGTAATGGTTGTACTTTGAATTTGGCTCATAAAGATAATCACACTAAGGAAGAAGATGATGTTATGACTAGAAGGTGCACATTATTACATGATCAGAACTAGGTTTTTGACAGAGGAAAAGGATGGTGTTTACTTTTGGGGGCCAAGGGCCACCAAATTGAATTTAGAAAAGGATATACAAGAGGAAGTATTATAATGGTCTGCTTCTCTAGAGAAAACTAAAATATCACTATGCTCATAGGGAGCATACATCTCCAGAAAGAGTCACTGTTAGCACATAAATTTACAATTTAATTATGCCCTTTTTGTGCATGCTCAAGTTTGGATTTATTAAAATTCTTATATTTTTCATCCTTTATATTAATGTATAAAAGTACTTCTATTTATTTAATCTTCTTGTCATGAGAATGATTATTGCTTGTCTTCCATGTGCAGGGTTGGATCGCAGGTTGAAAAAGAAAGACTTGTGTGATAAGTCAAAGGAAAGTAAAAGCGCTTAAGTGTTTAGAGTTAGAAGTAGAGAAGGAGAATCCTAACTTTTTGAAACTATCAAAAATAATTGTAAGGAAGTGTGATTTATGAAATGCAACCAAACAATTAGAAATTATAGGCTATGGGTGCACAAAATAAATTGTGCTTAAATCCAATTTAATTAGTAATGCATGCCACATGTCTTCATTCTATTGCACATTGTCAAAGGAGAAGGTATTTTCCAAAATTTGGCCTGAAATGCATCGTGGGCTATAGATCTCATGATCATCTTGTGGTTGTCAATAGTTAATGACAAATGTTGAGGGTTCCACTCAAAGACACATGTCATCTTTCTAGAGAACTTTTCCAAAAGGAGAAGGTTATTCCTCAAATTGGCCTAAAATGCTTTGTGGGCCCTTGATCTGAAGTTCATCCAACGGTTATTAATAGTTGATGACAGGTGTCATGGAGTACCCCACTACTTTTGTGAAAAATTGGTGACAAGTGGTGAGAGCTCGGAATCCTGTGAACAAAAAGCTTGAGGATTGAGAAAAAACCATTGAATCCCAGTGCATGGCAACATTAGAAGTGAACGCGGTGGAACACTCTGCAATAATTAACCAAGGTGACCGATGATGTGACATAAAAATTGACATGTTCATATGACAAATACACCATAAGACATTGATTTATTGCACATGTAAAATTGGGTGTGTTAAGTAGTCCGAGATTTAACCAAGGCCCAACGAAGAATTAGAGGAAGGGCTCATCGTGGACATCCACATAGTCGTACATGATATAATCTAGGAAAATGAAAATTCATAATATTACTATCATGGTCATTGACTATTTTCAAAGGGAAATAACTACCATTTGAAATCCAACGGTTATAATTATAAAATTCAACAACTATTTGTAGACTAACATAGCAGTTTTGTGCCTAATGACATTTGCAGACCGTTTTGATTATGATCATTAGAGTTTTTCTTGTTGTAATCTAGCAGTTGGAGTTGTTAGCATAGGATTATGTTTTATTTATGAAGGTCACATTGATTTGAAGCTTGTATTCATCCTTTCATTTGCATATAAATGAGGATACCAAACTCAACAAGTCTCGAATGATGCAAGAGCATCTCAAGTTCTTGGCAATCCTGTATCACCAAAAAAAAGTTAGATTTGTTAGATGTGCTTAGTAGCTTCTTTTGGGATCTTGGTGATGTATTCCTATTTCCACTGATGGGGCTTAGTTGCTAGTCAATTCCTTCATTCACCGATTTGGCTTGGTTGGGTCATCAAGTTAATTTTCTATTGCTTGGTAATATTGCTCACCAAGTGGTTTATTTTGGATTTTCGTTGAGGCTGACTCATGCATTTAATTTTGATCATGGAGTTAATGGTTACATTGATCATTGAGAAGTGTATGGACATAGATCTGGTCGTTTCCTTCTCCATTGATGGATTTGAAGGCCGAATTGTTTCAGTAGCCTCTTGTATAAATAAAGAAAGCATGTTGTAGTTTTAGGATCAGTTTTTAGTTAGAAGAGGTGGATTTGAGAGTTGATCCTCGCATGTATGAGGATTGTTGTAATTGAATTCTAAATGTATCTGGTCATAATTGGGAAGGCCTTATAGCCCAACATGTATGAAGTTATTAATGAATAATAAATGAAGTCTCTGCATTCTCTCTCTCCTTGCTTGTGTTTTGCTTCTGTGTGTTGATTCTACAAGGTGGTTGTTGATTTGGGTGTGCCTTTGGCCCCTCATTATTATCCTATCTTGTGTCACATGGTATCAGAGTGAAGTTAGATCTTGATCTAGATTTGTGAATTTAGGTCTTTGGTCGAGGGTTCCTTCTTGTAAGCCCTAGTTGGTATTTGTTGTGGGGTGGAAGATTGTAATCTATGTTGCAATTGTAGAGGGTTTCAAGATGGTTCGTGGGAGGTGAGATGCAGATCTAGGCTTAGATGACATGCTTAGACAATTTTTTTCTATGTTAGAATTTGTTGAGACATCCTAGCGCTGAGAAAGACATCTTGAGGATGTTAGTAACGAAGAAGCCAAAGATGAACAAGGTGAAGACCTGTGATGGATCAAGGTGAAGAAAGACTTTTGAAAGCATTGAAAAACTTGAAGTCTACATTGCACTTCAATCCTCTTGAATACAATGGAAGGTTGGATTCAGATGAGTTGATGGATTGGATAACCGAGATGGAGAAGTATTTTGAATCTTAAAATGTCCCTGAGGAAAAGAAGGTGAAAATTGCAAGAACAAAGTTGAAAATTCATGCATCCTTATGGTGGGAGCATCTAAAATTGGATAGAAAAAGGAAAGGAAAAGAAAAAATCAAGGTATGGAATAAGATGGTGAATAAGTTAAAAGGCAAGTTTCTACCTTATGATTATTAGATTAACCTAGTTAGGTGAATGCAAAGTTTGAGGCAGAAAGATATCTCAATAAAAGACTATACTGAGGAATTCTATATACTAGACATCAGAGCTTGACATAGTAAGGATGAGGTGGATATAATTGCTAGATATCTGAATGGATTAAAAAATTCTATTCAAGAGGAAATTAGTTTGGTCAAGTTGGAAAGTATTGAAGAAGCTTATCAGTTTTCCTTGAAAGTTGACGAGAGATTGGAAAAAAGACATGAGCAAAGAAAAAGAGGAAGAGGTGGTATATTCCCTAGAGGAAGAGGTAGATCTTATGGTGAAAATAATAGATCTGATCAAGAAAAAACAAATTAGGATAAAGGCAAGACTGAGTGGAAAGGTGAAAGTTCCTCTAGAGAAAGAAGCAGTAACTATTGAGCTAGCTATAGTAGGGGTGGATTCTAAGGAACTTGTTACAATCATGGAAGCAAAGGACATAGGTCATTTGAGTGTACACATGCATGCAAGAAGGTCAGTAATAATAGAAATGATTTGGTGCAAGAAGACTCACTGAGTGAACCAAATAAGGAAAAGAACTTGATGGTTAGAAGAGCACTATGGAGTAAAAGTAATAAAGAAGATCTCATAAGGAAAAGTTTATTCAAGACCAGATGCAGAGTTGCTAATAAAGTATGGAAGGTAGTCATTGATAATGGAAGCTCAAAGAATCTAGCATCTGAGGATATGATTGCAAATTTGCAATTGGAAAGGTTGAAACACACAAAGCCTATAAAATATCACGGATCAAGGATGAGCATACACTTTTGATAAGTGAAAAATGTTATGTGAATTTAAAAATTGGCAAGTACTATGACAAAGTATTTATTGGAATTGATGAGTAAACAACCCATAGCTCCCAAGAACACCTGCATGCAAACACCTGTCACAGAAAGAGAGAGAGAGAGAGAGGCATGAAGCTATAGAGGCTTGAATGCATTGATCCACAAGAGAGAGAAATCATTCTTCACATGCAAAAACAAAAGTTAAAATTCAATAATGAATAATCTGTTATCAAAGTTACAAATACAAAGGAGATCAATCCTTATAAAAGGAGATCTGAAACCCTAAAAGGGTAAAACCTAGGTTGCACAATAATAATTAATAAAGCAATTAATTATTATTTGCCTAAATTTTAGCTTAAGTAGAAAGAGATAATAAGTGACTTAATAATTAAATCAAACATGATTTAATTAATCACTAAACACTTTATTACTCTAACACCCCCCCTTAAGTTGAACTTTGGGAGAAGCTAAAAACCTAGAAAGAACTAATGAAAACAAATGGGTCCCGACAACAAAAGGCATGATCAGGTACCCAAGTACAAAAGAGAGTCTCTGAAAAATGGAGAAATAGAGAAAACCACATGGGAAAAACTATACTCCAAAAAGAGATGAAGACTAGTCTAAAGGACTAAAGAAGCCTCCAATAACTAGGAATGTTTTAGAAAATAGGAACAAGGATGAATATGTACAACATCACTGAAGCAAGAAGCTGCAAACTCTGTCAAGAAGTAACTGATGATCTGAAGATCCTCCACAGAAATATGACCAAGTAGAGAAGACTGTAATCTACATGAGTGCCCTCAAATGACACTACTCAAATTAGGAGGCAAACAAAGGCAAATAACTGAAGTCGAAGATACATAATAATGTAATCTACATGAGTACTCTCAAATGACTCTACTTGAATCAGGAGGAAAATAAAGGCAAACAATAGAACTCGAAAATATAGATGGCATAAAAACATGATGCAGGAGCATCTCAGGTCCTTGGCAATCTTGTGTCACCAAAAATATTTTGGAGTTTGTCTAAGTTGCTCGGTTCCTACTTTAACTAAGTTGGTCAGTAGTTGGTCGGTTTCCTTTGGTTACCAAGTGTTGTCGGTTATCTCCTGGGCGGTTGGTTAATTCATTGGCACTCGGCGTTGCCTATCTGCTGCTCGGTTATCTTGCTTACCAATGGGTCTAGTTTTGTTTCCTGTTGTGGCTGACTTGTACATTTATATTGGATCATAGAATTAATGTTGGAATCCATCATTTGGAAGCGTGTGGTCCCATATTTGACCGTTACTTCCATTAATTATGGATCTGAAGGCTGACTCAACTCGGTAGCTTCTTGTATAAATGTAGATGTTTGGTAGTAGTTTAGCAGTTGGGAGAAGTTAGAAGATGGTAGACATTATAATTGAGATTGTAATAGACCCTCGCATGTTTGAGGACTTCTGAGTTTCATTGTAATATCAGGCCATAACTGGGAAGGCCTTATAGCCTGACATGTATGATTCTTATTGATGAAAGTTAATTAAAGATCTGGCATTCTCTCTCTCACTTTGTTGTTGTTGTTGCTTTCGCGTGTGTGTGTTGTAGGCTTGGATCATTAGGGTGTGCCATACCTTGGCCCCTCTTGCTCCCTACCTTGCGCCAGGTGGTATCAGAGCGAGGTGAGATCTTGATCTAGGTCTGCGGATTTAGGTTTTCTAGTTCCTCTTGAAGCCCTAGTGGATTGTTGTAGGGTAGCAGATTGCGATCTGACCTACAATTGCAGAGGGTTGTCAAGATGGTTCATGGGAGATGAGATACAGATCCAGGATTGGAAGATGTGCTAAGATAGATTGCTGCAAGATTAGAAGCAATTGAAATAGCCCAAAGAAGAGGCAGACATCTTGAAGATGTTAGTGATGATGAAATTGAAGAAGAACAAGCGAATGCAGAACCTGCACCTGTTATGGATCAAGGTGAAGAAAGATTTTAATTGACAAGTCTGAAGTCAACACCACATTTTAATCCTCCTGAGTATAGTGGAAAGCTGGATTCTGATGAATTGGTGGACTGGATCACCAAGATGGAAAAGTATTTTGAATATGAAAATATCCCTGAGGATAAGAAGGTAAAGATTGCAAGCACCAAGTTGAAAAGCCATGCATCCCTATGGTGGGAACATCTACAATTGGATAGAAAAAGGAAAGGCAAAGACAAAATCAAGGTATGGAATAAGATGGTGAACAAATTGAAAGGAAAGTTCTTACCGTGTGATTATCAGATTAACTAGCTAGTTCGACGAATGCAAAGTTTGAGATAGAAGGATAGCTCGATAAAAGAGTATACAAAGGAATTCTATAGAGTGGATATCAGATCTAGACATGATGAAGATGATGTGGAAAGAATTGGTAGATACCTAAATGGTTTGAGAGTTTCCATCCAAGAGGAAATTAGTATGGTCAAATTGGAGAGTATTGAAGAGGCTTATCAATTTGCTTTGAAAGTCGAGGAGAAATTGAACAAGAGAAATGAACAAAGACAGAGAGGAAGAGGTGGTAGATTCCCTAGAGGAAGAGGTAGATCTAAAGGTGAAATTGGTAGATCTGAACTAGAAAAGACAAATCTGGACAAAGGCAAGACTGAGTGGAAAGGTGAAAGTTCATCTAGAGGTAGACCCAGTAACTGCCGAGGTGGTTATAGTAGAGGAAGTTTCCAAGGAACTTGTTACAATTGTGGAGAAGAAGGACATAGGTCATTTGAATGTACACAAGCAAGTAAGAAGGTTAGTAGCAATAGGAATGTTGTAGTGCAAGAAGAACCACTTAATGAACCTAAAAGGGAGAATAACCTGCTGGTAAAGAGAGCATTATGGAATGAAAGTAAGAAGGAAGATCCGGTAAGGAAAAGTTTGTTCAAAACCAAATGTAGAGTTTCTGACAAAGTTTGGAAGGTAATCATTGACAGTGGTAGCTCAAAGAACCTGGCATCTGAAGAGATGGTCGCAAATTTTTAGTTGAAAAGGTTAGTACATCCAAAGCCCTATCAAATTTCATGGATCAAGGATGAGCATACACTCCTAGTAAGTGAACAATGTTATGTAAATTTGAAGATTGGATAGTATTATGATAAGGTGTTGTGTGATATCATGCCTATGGATTGTTGTCATATTTTGTTGGGTAGACCTTGGCAATATGATAGACATGCTATATATGATGGGAGATTGCATAAGTATACTATTGTGGTTGATGGAAAGAAACAAATCTTGTTACCATTGATGGAAGAACCTGTTAGTAATGTTTGCACATCTGTGAAAGTTTTCTTGATGGAAGGAAGGAAGTTTGTTAACTCTTTGAAGAGGGATGATGTATGTTTTGCTATGATTCCTAATAAATCAAGTAAGAAAATAGGAGATAATGTTCCTGAGGAGATTGATAAGTTACTCACCAAGTACAGTGATATCATTTTTTATAATGTACTTGATGGTTTGCCACCGAAAAGAAGTATTGATCATTGTATGGATCTAATCCCTGGAGCTAGTTTACCGAATAAGGCACCTCATTGGTTGACACCTACCGAGAATCGAGAATTGAATCGACAGATTCAAGAGTTGCTAGAGAAAGGTTTGATCAGAGAAAGTTTGAGTCCTTGTGCAGTACCTATTTTATTAGCACCAAAGAAGAATGGGGAATGGGGAATGGAGAATGTGTACTAATTCCAGAGCAATCAAGAAGATAATAGTGAAATATAGGTTTCCTATACCAAGAATGGATGATATAATGGACAGTTTGACTGAAGCAAAGCATTTCACAAAGATTGATTTGAAAAGTGGGTATCATCATATCCGAATCAGAGAAGGTGATGAATGGAAAACTGCTTTCAAGATAAAAGAAGGTTTGTATGAGTGGTTGGTTATGCCTTTTGGTTTAACTAATGCACTGAGTACTTTTATGAGGTTGATGAATGAAGTTTTGAAGAAATTCTTGGGTAAGTTTGTGATTGTATATTTTGATGATATTATGATATTTAGTAAGACTAGAGAAGAACATTTGTTGCACGTAAGACAAGTTTTATAGAGATTGAAAGAAGAAAAGTTGTTGATAAACCTGAAAAAGTGTTCATTCATGAAAGAAGAGATTGTGTATTTGGGATTTGTTATTTCAGCTGATGGTTTGAAAATGGATCCTGAAAAGGTTGAAGCTATTCTGAATTGGCCTACACTTGTGAATGCTACTGAGGTAAGATCATTTCATGGTTTGGAAAGTTTTTACTGAAAGTTCATAAGGAATTTCAGTTCAATTTGTAATGCTATGATTGAGACTATGAGAGGAGACAAAAGAGAATTCAAGTGGACACATGGAGCTGATAAAAGTTTTGAGAATCTGAAGCAGAAGGTTGTTGAATTACCTATTTTGGCATTACCTGATTTCAGTAAAGTATTTCAAGTAGAATGTGATGCAAGTGGAAGTGCAATTGGAGCTGTGTTGAGCCAAGAAGGTAAACCTGTTACTTTCTTTAGTGAAAAGTTGAATGATGCTAGAAGGAAATATTTTGTGTATGATCAAGAGTTCTATGCTATTGTTCAAGCACTGAAGAAATGAAGACATTATTTGATACCGAGTGAATTTGTGTTGTATACTAATCATAAGGCTTTACAATATTTGGGTAGTCAGAATAAGTTGAATCAGAGACATATGAAATGGGTTGAGTATTTGCAGAGTTACACATTTTTGATAAAGCATAAGAGTGGAGTCACTAACCGAGTTGCTGATGCATTGAGTAGAAGAAGATCTTTGATGATCGAGATGAAAATTCAAGTTCTTGGTTTTGATGAGATGAAAGGTTTGTATGAAAATGACCTTGATTTTTTTGAGCAATGGAGAAAGTGCAGAGCACCTATACAAGATCAACATGATACTAAATGGAATGAATATTTTATTCAGGAAGGTATGTTGTTCAAAGGTATTCAGTTGTGTATACCAAGAGGAGTAATGAGAACTAATTTGATAAAGGAGAAACATAGTAGTGGTTTGGCTAGACATTTTGGCATTGATAAAACATGGAATTTGCTTAAGGAGAAGTACTTTTGGCCCCAGTTGTATAGAGATGTTTAGAAATTTGTGAAAAGTTGTCGTATTTGTCAAGTTACAAAAGGAGTAAGTCAGAATACTAGATTGTATACACCGATTGTTGTACCTGAGAAACCTTGGATTGATATCAGTATGGATTTTGTTCTTGGCTTACCAAAGAGAGTAAGAGGTAATGATTCAATATTTGTTGTTGTGGATAGATTTTCTAAGATGGCACATTTTATACCATGTAGAAAGACATCAGATGCAGTACATGTAGCAAATCATTTCTTTAAGGAAATTGTCAGATTGCATGGGTTACCAAGGATTATTATCTCTGACCAAGATAGTAAATTTGTTGGATACTTTTGGAAAACACTTTGGAAGAAATTTGGCACTGAGTTGAAATATAGTTCTACATTTCACCCACAAACTGATGGACAAACTGAAGTTGTGAACAAAAGTTTGGGAAATCTTTTGAGATGTTTAGTTGGAGACACATCGAGTAATTGGGATTCTGTGTTGGCACAAGCAGAGTTTTCATACAATAATTTAGTGAATAGGAGTACTAGAAAGACACCATTTGAGATTGTGAATGGCACACAACCAAGAGGAATATCTAATTTAAGAGATATTGATGATGAGAATAAAAGAAGTGCTGAAGGAGTGAAATTTGTTGAATACATGAAGACATTGCATGAAGATGTGAAGCTAAAGCTAGAAGATAGTAATCAGAAATACAAAGACAAAGCTGATAGATCAAGAAGACATAAGACTTTTGATGTTGGTAATGAAGCGATGGTTCATCTGAAGAAAGGTTGATTTCCTATTGGCACATATGGAAAGCTGAAGATGAAGAACTTTGGACCTTGTAGGATTCTAAAGAAATTTGACAGTGGAAATGCATATGAGATTGAGTTACTTGATGACATGGACATATCACCAATTTTCAACATTGCTGATTTACATGAGTATCATGAACCTGATGAAGAAATGACAATATCGACAGAATATCCTAAGAAGCTGAATGATGAAGTTGAATAGATTTTGAAGGAAAGAGTTGGCAAGAGCACAAGAGGAAGACGATATATGGAATATCTAGTAAAATGGAAGAATAGACTGATGGAAGATAGTTCATGGATTTCATAGTTTGAGTTGAATACAGCTCAGACTAGGCATACCAAATGATTCTGAGAATCATTTCAAAACAACCCCAGGTGTCTGATGCAGGAGCATCTCGGGTCCTTGGCAATCCTGTGTCACCAAAAATATTTTGGAGTTTGTCTATGTTGCTTGGTTCTTACTTTAACCAAGTTGGTCAGTAGTTGGTTAGTTTCCTTTGGTTACTGAGTGTCATCAGTTATCTCCTAGGTGGTCGGTTAATTCACTGGCACTCGGTGTTGCCTGTCTACTGCTCGGTTATCTTGCTTACTGACGGGTCTAGTTTTGTTTCTTGTTGTGGCCAACTTGTGCATTTATATTGGATCATGGAATTAATGCTGGAATCCATCATTGGAAAGCATGTGGTCCCAAATTTGACTGTTACTTCTGTTAATTGTGGATCTGAAGGTCGACTCAGCTCGGTAGCTTCTTGTATAAATGTAGATGTTTGGTAGTAGTTTAGCAATTGGGAGAAGTTAGAAGATAGTAGAAATTAGAATTGAGATTGTAACAGACCCTCGCATGTTTGAGGACTTCTGAGTTTCATTGTAATATCAGGCCATAATCGGGAAGGCCTTATAGCCTGGCATGTATGATTCCTATTGATGAAAGTTAATTAAAGATCTGGCATTCTCTCTCTCACTTTGTTGTTGTTGTTGCTTCCATGTGTGTGTGTTGCAGGCTTGGATCATTAGGGTGTGCCATACCTTGGCCCCTCTTGCTCCCTGCCTTGCATCAAAACACCAAAAGTTTGAAGAGTTGATCAATCAAAGCTAGAAGAGTGAGTCCAAAAATAGGAAAGAAAGAATGTCCATATGGTAAATGATCCATCTCACCAGAATGCATAGGTATCCAGCCATTGCATCCACCTAGTACATAGGATCAAATCTGAATACATAGCTCACACTATCAAACCAAGGAAGTAGTAGAACCAATAGTAGAAAGCCTCCCCCCCCCATAATGCTGACAAGGGAGTAATGAAAGGTACACTAAAAAGATCATCCAATATGAACTACATGATGAAGAAGAATCTGAAACATCGAAGATGCAGAGAGAGTACAAACACATATAGAGATACCAAAGGCTAATGTCATTGGAGGAACGCTCACATGACAAAAGTTGATGGAAAAAAAAGGCAAACATCAAACCCCCCTGACACTTTATAATGGAGTGTGAGTACATAGAGCATGAACATGTGCAAGATCCCATACATGCAATAGAATGACACTTTATCTCAATGTGTGTGCATAAAAAAATGCTACAAAAGTGAAGTATACACTGCTCAAAGAAGAGAGAAGGCTGCTAAAACAAAAGGACAACCTAAGATGAGCCATCCCTCAAAGGGAAGAGATCCTAGGACTTGAAACATCCAAGATATCCACCAGATTAAAAAAAATACAAAAATTTGAATAAAATGTACATGGAGCATAATCTGGAAAAAAGATCATTTGCCCAAAATGGAGTTCAGATACACAAATAGAGCTCTTGGAGTGCAAAAATAAACATCTGACTTTGAAAGTAAAAACACCATCAGAAAAGAAAAACTAGAAATTCAAACCTCCTGATCTGGATAGAGCTCAGAACCAGCTTTCTGACGATTTCTTGTTTGCCCGATTTAGACATCGTATGCTCAAGCTATGAGCAAAAAACTACTGAGTGCTCTGGAGGGCCCAAAATGGCATCCAAACCTTGCTAATGCATGCAGATGTCAGTGACCGAGTGGCCTAAATTTGATGGCCAAATGGCCGTCAAGGCTCAAATCCAGCTAGGGGCTAAAAAACTGGGACCCTAGTCGCCATATGGCCAGGGGTTGAAGCTATTGCCACCATGTGATTAAATTTGATGGCCAAATGGTCATCGCCACCAAAATAAAAAAAGAATTATTTTATTAAAAAAAATTGCACGTGCAGCCTCAAGAAGCGTGCCAGGGCCGTATGGTACAAAAAAATGCACCAAAATGCAAAGTTGTCCAAATTGGATGTGCCTTATATGGAAATAGGGGTTTTTGGGTGTAGCAGACGCAATCATGAGGTCTGTTTGGGCCAAAAATGTTCCAAAAAATAATGACCACCTCAAGATTCGTGCTAGGGCTAGTTGCAATTTTTTTTGCCACAAATTCCAACTTTGTCCAAATTGGACAAATTTTATATGGATTTGGGGGTTCTTAGGCTCTTTGAACACAATGGTGAGGTTCGTTTGAGCCCAAGGTGACCAGAAAAAGAGGTCCCCCCAGATTTGACAAAAAACCCTCTAAAAAACTCAGATCTGACGAACACGGCCAAATCTCTCAAGAAGAGGACAGGGGAAAATAGACCTGAAGATCAGATACCATATTGGAGTTGATGAGTAAACAACCCATAGCCCCCAAGAACACCTACATGAAAACACTTTTCAAAGAGAGAGAGAGAGAGAGAGAGAGAGAGGGGGGGGGGCTGAATGCATTGATCCACAAGAGAGGAGAAATCATTCTTGACATGCAAAAACAAAAGTTTCAATTTAATAATGAATAATTTGTTACCAAAGTTATGAATACAAAGGAGATCAATCCTTATAAAAGAAGATTTGAAACCCTAAAAGGGTAAAACCGAGGTTGCACAATAATAATTAATAAAGAAATTAATTATTATATGCCTAAAGTTTAGCTTAAGTAGAAATAGATAATAAGTAACTTAATAATTAAATCAAATATTATTTAATTAATCAGTAAATACTTTATTACTCTAACAGTATTGTGTGATATCATGTATATGGATTGTTGTCATATTTTGTTGGGTAGACCTTGGCAATATGATAGATATGTTATGTATGATGGAAGATTACATAAATACACTATTTGGGCTGGTGGGAGGAGACAAATATTGTTATCTTTGACTGAAGAATATGCTGGTAATATTTGTACATTTGTGAAAGTTTGTTTTATAGAAGGAAGAAAGTTTGTTAAGGATTTAAAGAAGAATGGTGTATGTTTTGTTGTGATTCCTAACAAACCAAATGAGAAAATAGTAGATAATATCCCTGAAGAGGTTGATAAGATACTCATCAAGTACAGAGAAATCATTTTTGATAATGTACCTGATGGTTTACCATCGAAGAGAAGGATTGATCATTGTATGGATCTGATTCTTAGAGCTAGTTTACCAAATAACGCACCGCATTGGTTAATGCCTTTTGAGGATCAGGAACTTAAATGAAAAATCCAAGAATTATTGTATAAAGGTTTGATCCAAGAAATTTTGAGTCCATGTGTCATACCACTTATATTAGTACCTAAGAAGAATGGAGAGTGGTGAATGTGTACAGATTCCAAAGAAATCAACAAGATACTAGTGAAATATCAGTTTCCTATATTGAGAATGAATGACATTATGGATAGCTTGAGTGGAGAAAAGCATTTCACCAAAATTGATTTGAAAAGTGGGTATCATTAGATCATAATTAGAGAAGGTGATGAATGGAAGATTGCTTTCAAAACAAGAGAAGGTTTGTATGAGTGGTTGGTTATGCATTTTGGTTTAACTAATGCACTGAGTATTTTTATGAGATTGATAAATGAGGTTTTGAAGAAATTCTTGGGTAAATTTGCGATTGTATACCTAGATGACATTCTAATATTCAGTAAGACCAGAGAAGAAAATTTGTTGCACATTAAACAGGTATTACAGAGATTGAAAGAAGAAAAGTTGTTGATTAATTTGAAAAGATGTTCCTTCATGAAAGAAGAAATTGTATATTTGGGATTTGTGATTTTAGTTGATGGTTTGAAAATGGATCCTGAGAATTTTGAAGCTATTTTGAATTGGCCTACACCTAAAAATGCTACTGATGTAAGATCATTTCATGGTTTAGAAGTTTTTTACCAAAATTTCATCAGAAATTTCAGTTCAATTTGTAAAGCTATGACTAAGACTATAAGAGGAGATAAAAGAGAATTCAAATGGACACATGGATCTAATAAAAGTTTTGACACTTTGAAGAAGAAAGTTTCTAAATTACCTGTGTTATCTTTACCTAATTTCAATAAGGTATTTCAAATAGAATGTGATGCAAGTAGTAGTGCAATAGGAGCTGTGTTGAGTCAAGAAGGTAAACCTGTTTCTTTCTTTAGTGAGATGTTGGATGATAAAAAAAGGAAATATTTTGTGTATGATCAAGAGTTCTATGCTATTGTTCAAGCCCTAAAGAAATGGAGACATTATTTGATACCGAGTGAATTTGTATTGTATACTGATCATAAGGCTTTATAATATTTGGGTAGTCAGAACAAGTTGAATCAGAGACATATGAAATGGGATGAATATTTGTAGAGTTATACATTTGTGATACAACATAAGAGTGGAGTCACTAATCGAGTTGATGATGCATTGAGTAGAAGAAGATCTTTGGTGACCGAGATGAGAATTGAAACTCTTGGTTTTGATGACATGAAAGATTTATATGAAATTGACCATGATTTTTCTAAGTCATGGAGAAAGTGTAGAGCACCTATTCAAGATCAACCGAGTACTAAATGGGAAGACTATTTCATTCAAGAAGGTATGTTGTTTAAAGGTATTTAGTTTTGGATACCGAGAG
>BSBK01001780.1:2500-87500 GCA_027943335.1 Chamaecyparis obtusa
GTTGATTATGAGCTTGACCTACTGAAGAAAATGCAGAGTTTGAAGCAACAGGAAGATCTGTTCAGGAGTATACGGAGGAGTTCTATCGACTCCTCATCAGAATAGGCCATGCCGAAGCTGATAAGGAGAAAGTTGCCCGATACCTTAATGGGTTAAGGCCAAGCATTCAGGAGGAGTTGAATCTGGTTCGAATGAATAGTATTGAAGAGGCATACCAGTTTGCCCTAAAAGTAGAGGAAAAGCTGAACAAGAAGTTTGAGAGCAGACAAAACGGAAGAGGTCGCGGTGGACGATCTGGTGGACGGTCATATGGTGGCCGAAATGAAGATCCGAAAAAGAAGGATGAGGCCAGTAGTAGTCAGAATCAGAGAGGAAACAATTCTAATCGCTTCCAAGATCAGAATAATAGAGATCAAAGAGGAAGGCGAAGAGGACAAGGATCTGGAAGAGGTGGCTTCCGTGGAACATGTTTTCACTGTGGAGAAGAAGGTCATAGGGCATTTGAATGTCCTCAGTGCCAAGGCAGAACGGACAGGAGAAATGAAGGCCAGGCCAGAGTTGCACATGTAGATGAAGATGCCAGATCATCAAATTCTGAAGATGCTGAAAGAGGAGAGACGTTGATTAACAGAAGAGTCCTGTTGAGTGGTGAGAATGAACCTGAGAATAGGAGGAGCTTGTTTCGCACCAGGTGCAAGTGTGAAGGTAAATGTTGTGATGTGATTACTGATAGTGGAAGCACTGACAATTTGGTGTCAGAAAAGATGGTGACAAAGTTGAAGCTCAAGAGACAGAAACACCCACATCCATATCGGATTGCCTGGGTACAGGATGACCACAAGGTCATGGTCAATGAACAATGCCTAGTGAAGTTCAAGATCGGCGGGGTACCAAGATGAGGTACTATGTGATATCATCTCTATGGATGCATGTCATATGTTATTGGGTAGACCGTGGCAGTTTGACAGATGTGCTGTACACGATGGTCGTGCGAATACCTATTCCCTGACAAAGGATGGAGTGCGACATAAGCTAAAGCCATTGAAGGAGACCGAAGAAAAGGTATGTGGTAATGCAAGAATAACATTTGTTGATGGAAGGAAATTCCTAGATGGTATGAGGCATGAGCATGTATGTTTTGCTTTAATTCCAAAAGCTGGTAAAGAGGAAGTAGAAGATGTTCCTGTAGAAGTTGCAGATTTGTTGAATGAGTTTCAGGATATTGTATCCGATAACGTGCCTGATGGATTACCACCAGTCAGGAAGATCAGTCATCAGATGGACTTGATCCCTGGAGTGAGTTTTCCGAATAAGGCAGCACACAGAATGACACCTGCAGAAAGTGAGGAGTTGAACAGACAAGTACATGAACTGTTACAGAAAGGATTGATCCGTGAGAGTCTGAGTCCCTGTGCTGTACCAGCGGTATTAGCACCAAAGAAGAATGGAGAATGGAGGATGTGTACAGATTCCAGAGCAATAAACAAGATCACAATCAAGTACAGGTTTCCATTGCCACGAATGGATGATATTATGGACTGTTTGAGTGGAGCTGTGTATTTCTCAAAGATAGATCTGAAAAGTGGATATCATCAGATTCGGATCAGAGAAAGAGATGAATGGAAGACTGCCTTCAAGACGAAGGAAGGACTATATGAGTGGTTAGTCATGCCTTTTGGGCTAACCAATGCACCGAGCACTTTCATGCGGCTCATGAACGAGGTTCTGAAAGAATTTCTGGGTAAGTTTGTTATTGTTTACCTAGATGATATTTTGATCTTTAGTAAGACATTGGATGAGCATATGATGCATATTCGTATGGTATTTGAGAAGTTGAGAGAAGAGAAATTGTTGATTAATTTGAAGAAGTGTAGTTTTGTGAAGAAAGAGTTGGTGTATTTGGGATTTGTAGTTTCAGCAGAAGGTCTAAAAATGGACCCAGAGAAGGTACAGGCTATCCTTGAATGGCCTACTCCAAGGAGTGCTACTGAGGTAAGATCTTTTCATGGTCTAGCTAGCTTTTATAGAAAGTTTATCAGAAATTTTAGCAGTATTTGTGGACCCTTGACTGAAACAATGAGAGGGGATAGAAAAGAGTTTAAGTGGACTAATGGGGCAGAAAAGAGTTTTCAATTGTTGAAACAAAAAGTTACAGAACAACCAGTTTTAGCACTTCGAGATTTTAATAAGGTGTTTCAAGTAGATTGTGATGCTAGTGGTACTGCAATAGGAGCTGTTATGAGCCAAGAAGGTAAACCTGTTGCTTATTTTAGTGAGAAGTTAAATGATGCCAAGAGGAAATATTCTATTTATGATCAAGAATTTTATGCTATAGTTCAGGCATTAAAGAAGTGGAGACATTATCTACTTCCTAAGGAGTTTATTTTGTATACTGATCATCAAGCTTTGCAATATTTGAATAGTCAAGGAAAATTGAATCAAAGGCATTTTAAATGGGTTGAGTTTTTGCAGAGTTATACATTTGTTTTGAAACACAGGAGTGGAAAGTCTAATAGGGTTGCAGATGCTCTTAGCAGAAGGCAACTATTGCTGACAGAAATGCAGATTGAAGTGGTTGGGTTCAAGGAACTCAAAAATTTGTATCCAGAGGATCCTGATTTTGGTGAAGCTTGGAAAGCTTGTACAGAACCTGTTACTCTAGACAGGACGAAATGGCTAGATTTTATCATCCAAGATGATATGCTATTCAGAGGGAGTCAGTTGTGCATTCCACGAAGTTCTATGAGGGAGAATCTCATCAAGGAGAAGCATAGCGGAGGATTGGCTGGACATTTTGGTCATGACAAAACCCTTTCTTTGGTTAGTGAAAATTATTATTGGCCACAATTGCAGCACGATGTGAAGAAGTTTGTACAGAGTTGCAGAGTATGTCAGATGGCAAAAGGAGTGAAGCAGAATACAGGGTTGTATCAGCCATTATCTGTACCAGAGAAGCTTTGGGAGGATATCAGCATGGACTTTGTTCTTGGTTTACCGAGGACACAGCGGGGACATGATTCAATTTTTGTGGTAGTTAACAGATTTTCAAAGATGGCACATTTTATTCCCTGCAAGAAGACTAATGATGCTGTTCATGTAGCAGAATTGTTTTTCAGAGAAGTAGTGAGACTTCATGGTTTGCCAAAGACCATAGTTTCAGATCGGGACACTAAGTTTGTTGGATATTTCTGGCGTACATTGTGGAAGAAGTTGAAGATAGATTTGAAGTTTAGTTCATCACATCATCCACAGACTGATGGACAGACAGAGGTGGTGAATAGGAGCTTGGGAAATTTGCTGAGATGCTTGGTTAGAGATAAACCAACAGGATGGGATTTGATTTTACCACAGGCAGAATTTGCATACAATAATTCTGTCAACAGGAGCACTGGTAAATCACCATTCCAGATTGTATATGGAAGTAGTCCAAGAAATGCATCTGAATTGAGGAAGATAGATAAAGGAGAAATAAGTAGTGCTGAAGCTGAGGATTTTGCAGAACACTTGAAGAACATCCATGAGGAGGTGAGGAAGCATATTACCAAGATGAATGCACAGTATAAGGCTAAGGAAGATGAGAAAAGGAGGTATAAGGAATTTCAGGTTGGTGATGAAGTCATGGTTCATTTGCAGAAGGAGCGGTTTCCAGTTGGTACATATAACAAGCTGAAAATGAAGAAGTTTGGACCATGTAGGATACTGAAGAAACATGATTCAGGAAATGCATATGAGGTAAAATTGCCTACCGAGCTAAATATTTCACTAGTGTTTAACATTTCAGATCTGACAGAGTATCATGAGGGAGGTGTTGAAGATGAGATCACAACAGCACAGTGGAGTATTCCAGCAACTAGTTCAGACACTAAGGAGATTGAAGATATACTGGACAGTCATGTTGGCAGAAGCACAAGGAACAGGACATATGAAGAATATCTGGTCAAGTGGAAAGGATGACCTATTGAAGATTCATCATGGCTAACAAAGGAGGAGGTTAACCGTCTTGGTTTTCCTCTACACACCTAAGTCGTGACAGGGTCACTTCTCAAATTACCCCGGGTGTCTGATGCAGGAGCATCCTGGGTGTAAGAGCAATCTTGCATCACCCAAAAATATTTATGTTTTTATTCAATAAGGGTTATTTTGTGCAGAGCTGCTATTTATGGAAAGTTACTATTTTTGGTAATTTTCGTATGTGCTCAGAATGATCTGATTTCTTTCTTGGAGGTTCATTTTGGTCATATAAGTCTGCCAGTAAAGTTTCATTGCCAGATCAAGTGTATATTGGAAGATATTGAAGATTTTCGGTATTGGCAGCAGGGTACAGAAACTTTGAACTCAGTTTTGAAGGCTTTAGAGGCCCCGAATGAGGTCAAAAATTTGGGTGAGGGGCGCTTGCGCAAGTCAAGCCTGTAGAGCGCTTCGTGGCGTTTCCGAAATGGGGTTATAATAGCCGAGCGGGTCAACTGGTGATGACTTATGGTCTTCGGAAGTTGGGCCACCTGAAATGGCGGAAAATAATTTTCTTCAAAATTTCTGTTCGGGTTTCAAAGGTTATCTTGAGCCGACTATGATGTAATAAAATGTAAAATAAAATAATTCTAAGTTGGTCGGCCTTATTGGCTAAATTCTGGAACCTTCCCAGGCGGTGGAAAATTGTCTATATAAGGAAGGCTGTATTATTGTCTTAGGTAGTTCAGAATAGTTCTGGGTAGTAGATCTGGGTAATAGTTCGAGGCTTTGTCCTACAGAATATTGTAAGGGAATGCCCATGTGGCTTTGCATATTGTAATTCTGAAAGTTTGTAATTCCACATTTGTGGAGATAATAAGAAGCCAATTTTCTGTTCTTGCATATTATTGTTGTTGTTTCTCTATGTCTGTTATGTGTTTGTGGTATTAAGGAGAGCACCCTTCATCATAGTATTCAGAAAAATGTTAATCTCCCATGCTATAGTTTATTATATATTATGAAGCGCTACTTATACTTCGTTTTAAATCTTAGGAGCATAGTTTCTTATAAGATTGGGAGACATTGCCTATTTCTCACCTGATTTTCTTCAAAATTCTCTTCTTAACTTCGCTATCCTAATACTAAGATCGGTATGGAATAATAGATAATTCTAAAAGTTATAGGAAAAGCAAGTTTAAGTAAAATTGGTAGTCTAATCTATACTTCTTCTTAGTAAAGGTTTTTCCTGGGTAATTGTAATGATAATTTATGACAGAATCTATTTTCATTAACTCTTATCTCTTATAACCTAGAATCTGACCGTTATTAGATAAGGTATTTACAAATTTCTGCAGGTTTAAAGTAGGTAAAGGGAGCTCATTTCCCATTCTGAGCCTTTCTTGAAAAGGGTAATAATAATTCATTTCTTTAATATTAGAAATTTGAGATTGAATGTTAAATCATAAGAATAGTTTTGAGTTGTTATAGGTAATACATGTACGAAAGAACAAAAGTTAGAAAGGAAATATCCCTCTTTTATGTATTGCCGATGGAAAATCAGGATCTTATATTAGAAATTGCATTCTTCATCTTCAAATGTAAAGACACTGGGATTGAAAAAATTTAGGATCCCAGTAAAGGTTAAATTTATACCAAAGAGACTCTCCATTTTTTCTATTATTTCAATCAAGAGCAAGATGGATATGAATACTACTGTTCTATTTTATTAGATGAATTTGTAAAAGGAGGGAATGCCCTCTTCAAACTTAATGTATCAAAATTCGAACTATGGTCCCAGACAAGGCTAGAGGTTTTCTCAGCCCCATTCTTTCCTACCAGGGCTTGCATTGAGCGGGGTCTTTTGTAATATTTTTATATAATTAATAAAATTCTTGGTTTCGACCTCTTACCGATAAAAAAGAAGAAGAAAAAAAAGAATAATAATCAGATGTTAATTTAAACACATAGACTTGTTGATCAACATGAATAAACTTTACATTCAAGTTAATATGCTGAGGTTTTTTTTATTACTCCCCATTTTATTTACATCTCACTATCACACTACAATGTGATATGGGGATACAAATTTTGGACCCTTCAATTTTCTTTTGGCTACATTTTAAAGACTTAACAATGTAACTGCTACAAATGCTTGAAACTAATTCTTTAAAAGAAAATAATTCAAAAGTCTTCAAACATTTGAAATATCACAAACTTTTAAACATCTTTTAAAATAAAGGATTATTGCTAAGGTGGTGGGTCTTATGGACCCACGTTTTCTTTGTCTAGAGGGGCTTGATGAGTGGCTACCACCTTGGCTTTGTAATTCCTTAATGCTTGAATGATAGTTGGAATGTTCACATTCTTAGTTCTCAACTTCTAGAGAGCCTTAATACCATGGATGTTGTCTATTTTAGTAGTGAAATTGGCTAGATGGCTCTCATACGAGGACAAGGCAACATAAATATTTTCTAATTTCTTCATATTTTCTTTGTCTATGGTTTGTTCATTGAATTGATTATCTATACTATCTTAAATTATTTCTTCAATTCATCTAGCTTTAATTGCAAGTATTATCTTTATTCTTTAGTTGGCGCCCAATATCTAGAATCTCTTTAAGGAGATCAAAATTGACTTGATTACACTCCTTTAATAGTTTAATTTATTCTTTAATATTTTTCTTCCAAAATGAGTCTTTTCGCTCAACATTTTTCTTCCACATAATGCATCGACGATCATTCCGCAAAGGAAGTAGAACTACAATACAATGGAGGAAAATGCGCATAAGAGATACGAAGAAGAGTATTTTTTGGGCTGGCAACACAAAGACCAAAAAGAATCGATGCTACTCTGTCGCCAGAATCAAAATAGACTACACAAGGGAATGTATACGAATAATCGCACATAGAAAACATAAAATATATCAAAAAATAGAAGAAGAGAAGTACACATAGAAAAAATGCACGACATGTTTGATTACTTTATCATCTTGTGCCAACAGCGAAACAAGAATTATCTAAAGCAATGTAGACAAAACATATAATAAAAAATACAACATAGGGGAAAAACACAACACGAACACACAAAGACTACCATGCTAGAGAAGTCCACTTAAAGCATGCCATTTCCCCTCCCCATATCAGTCTAAAATATTAGGGAAAGGTGAGAAACTCACAAGAGGAACAACATCCAACATAGTAGGAACCACTGCCAAATCCAAGAAGGACTTTGGGGGGAGTCAGTGTGCTCTTCACTAGGAGTGAGTATTAGTTGTGTAGAAAGAATGTTAGGTAAATCATAATCCATATCAATATTTTCATATTCATCATTACTAACATATACATTCGAATCATCATCATATCTTTCATATCAAATTAATAGAATCTAAAATATGAAAAAAATCATCATGTTTATCCATTTGCATATTGTTATTTTGATTAAGTTCCTTCAAAGGTTCAAGCATGGGTTGATTGAAGGACGGGAAAGGTTTGAGATGAAGAAGAAGTTTGAGAAGAAAGATTAGTACAGGGCATTTAGCCTTAGCTTGATGGTTCTTGCAATGATGATGAGCATGTTAGTTAGGAATGGGTTTTATGAGATAAACTTGAAGGATTAGATTCAATAATCATAGGTTCTGAGGAGGGAATGACTACGGGTTGAGGAATGATAGGTGGAGGAATAGGTTGGATAGGTAAGATATTTGTAGGAGTATCAACCTTAGGAAGGCTAAGCTCAAGAATATTTTCTACCTTGTATTGTTGATAGGATCGATAAAGATGATTAGGATGGTTAGGTGGTTTTTGAGGGAGAGATGACCAAAAGAAATCTATCTCAACATAATGTCGAGGATGTGAGGGTTATAAAGAGAATGATTAATGGTGACAAATTCTCCTCTATGAGGAAATTTTATGCACTTATGAATAGGAGAAGCTACAACTTGCATATAAGAGAGACATAGAATACCAAGATTAACTTGAAATTGATCGGAAGTAGGAATGACAACCAAGGTAGTATGAACAACCTTACGATAAATAAAACCATTACAAGTTTGAATCCAAACACTAGATGTATCATAGGTATCCTTATGCAATCCTTTTTTGAAAATATTTTTTCAGTGATAACATTCACGAAGGAAGAGGGATATGTTGGAAACTGAATTGAAACAATTGTTGTATTGTCATTGATGTCAAAACTTAATTGGTAAGACTGATGCTACTTAGGAAAATACTATATCTATTTGAGTGTTGATAAGGGGCTAAGCAAGGTTGGTAACAATAGCACCTAGGGAAAGGTTGAGTTATCTTGATACTACAAAGTGTACTTGACTATGTTGCACTATGATGGGATAATGTATTATTTATCTTAGCAAGACTGAAGACTAAACTGGTAGGCTTAACTGAGAAAAGAATGGAAAAATCATGTTTAAGCGGAGTGATGTTAGTGTCGACCGAGTTAGTATATGCCGAGAAAAATTCTAGTGTCGACTGAGCATCAGTAAATTGCCAAAGAAGATAGTGTAAGCTGAGGAAACAGTTTTAGTATCGACCAAGCGTTCTACATGAAGATCGAGTGAACAATCACAGTATTGATCGAGCATCAAAAATTTTATATTTGAATAGAATTTAATTTTGGAGCTGACATTGTTGAATTCTTGGATTATGTAAAATGTGTTGACTTTATTTATTGATTGTTTGGAAGCATTAAATGCATTGTAAAACATTTTATTGTAAATCTTTAAGAGATTTGAGATGATTCTAGAAAAGGAGCTAAAGAACATAAAGTGGGTAGATTCAATGAATCTAACCTAACCCTAACATCTACGAATGAGATTGAGTGGCAAAAGATGAGTTAACCTAATTGAGGAAAATATAAGGGAACCTGAACATTGTGATATGTATGCACATGGTGAACAGAGAATTCTAGAAGAGAAAAGTTTTATTGATTGAATAAGCAGAAAAGGCTAAAGGAGAATGGTGGTGATTGCTTGAAGAAAAGTTTCGAGCAGATCAAAGATGGAAATGACAAATTTTCAAAGTCAGTAAACCAACATTAGTGTATGGAATCAGATCTGATATTTGCAAAGTGAGTTGTATATTTTTCAGATAATACTGCTACTACTTTCTAACCATTGTAACAGTCAAAATCATTTTAACAGAGGTTGACCTAACAGTCATATGTTAAATCCTTTGAACAAGGTTTCATTCTAATGGAGTGTATGTAAGTCCTATGACTAGGCTCACTTTTAATAGGGTGATTGAAATCCTTTAACTGGGTCACATTTGACAGTGTGTATTGTAACCTTTGACAGGGTTGGCTTTTTACCGAGCTCACTTTAGAAGAGTGAAAATAATAGTAGCATGTTACAAGGTGGTTTTTCCCAAATTGGGTTTCCACTATAAATCCTAGTGTTTATACTTGTGTGAATGTTTAGATCTGAACATTACTATTTTTTACAAGTTAAGTTATAGCTGGGTAGTGGACTGCATTGTTAGATGTTTCTATTATTGAATCAGTGATGACCGAGTTTGTTTTGGTTTTGGATTTGATTTAAGGATAAGTTTTTGAGATTGTTTTATACATCAGGACCTGAGAACAACTGATTCACACCCCCCCCCCCCCGCCCTCTCTGTTGTTCTAAATCATATTAACAAGATCAATCAAAACACCAAAAAAAGGGATATGAGAAACCCTAGAAATAATGTAAAGAGGATCATTAGGTTCTTTAAACATATCAGAATGATCAAAGGTGATAGGAGGTGAAGATTTAGGTTTGTGCGAAGGTAAAATAGAAGGTTGAGGTTGAGACTCAGCATGATTAACCACATGATTAGCTTCTTTTACCTTGTCATCATAACTAATGTTAGTAATAGGAGAAAAAGGTTGATTAATGTCATTTGTTGAATGTGAAGGTAAGACATTGGTGTATATTTGAAAATTATGATTAGGAGGTGCTACATATTTATTCATAGTATTAACCTCAACATCAACATATATAGCATTGGAATCAATAATATCTTGAATAACATTCCTCAAAGCATAAAATTTTTTAGTATCATGACCAGGTTGATGATGGTATTAACAAAAAAAAATTTGATCAAATGACTTAGGCATTGGTTTGCTAGTGTCAATAGGATGGATAAGAGGAAGTTTAAGAATGTTAGCATTAATCAACTCCATCAACACCATAGGTAAAGGTTCAAATAAAGGACTATGCTTACAATTAGGATGATACACAAAAGAAAAAGTAGCAGTACCTTTGGATGTAGTAGCCACTTGGTCATCAATTGTATTGGTCGACTTGTGAATATTGATGTAGTTGTTAGGATTAGAGAATTTTTTTTGATGAACGACGACAGGTCACTCTATCAACAGTAACAAAAGCCATTGGAGTAGAGCTCTCAAGCTGGGTTCGCCAAAATAGGGTAAACAACCAATGCAAAAAGGGAGATCAAGGGATCTAACTCCAAAAGTAAAAACTGAAGATGCGTCGGGTTCACCAAAATGTTTAGGTGTGAAATGGATAATAATCGATCTAACAATATAAACTATGTGAGATGAGTTCATTAATTAACCATTCCAACACTAACACTCAAAATACAAGAGAAAGAGAGGCTTCCAAACATAACTTTTAATATAACCCAAGTTAGATTAGAAAAACCCAAGAAGATGAAGAGATGCCAATGCTAAACCCAAATTATATCAAGGAAGTATGCAAGCAAGTCCTCTTTCATGCAATGTAGGATTTGATTAAAAATGTTTAAATGCATGTAAAATTGAACCAATTGATTTAATGCAAAAATTAAGATAGATCTAGATGCTAAGTGTATCTAATCAACCCAATTAAGATATGAAAACAAGTCTAGACTAAGAAATGAAATGAATGATAGAGTACTCACCTTGAAATTTGTAGAGGAATATGCCTTTTTTTCTTTGAAAAACTACAGATCTGAACCTGTGACAAAACTTTTGAATGTGGATGCGTGATCATGACAACATAAAACCCATAAAATGTTATTTTTCTTAGACCTCTAGGAATAGGTCAGCCTGGTGCAAAATGTTTTGGACACTTTTCCATGAAGTCACCATGTTCCCAAGGCATTGTAGAAAAGTTGACCTAACTTCTTTGGAAATGTCTCAGCAAGTAGTTTCTAGATTTGTTGTTGTAATTCCGATATCCTACTCCTACACATAGAAAAGCTTGTTTTGGGGTTTGGGGGGATGAAGGCTTGCCTTGGTCAAGCCCTAGATTGAGGAATCAACATTGAAATTGAAATGTAAATATGTAAAGGAAATAAGACAAATGCAAATATTCATCTTTCTTGTATAAACCCTTGTCAATAAGGATTTTGTAATGCTTGTATGTTGTAGATGTTGAATTTGCAATGGAAGATGTAGGAAATCTCCACAAATGCAATGGATGTACCAAAACCACATCATGGAGCCATGGATGTAAACATACATAAATAAAGAAGATGATGAATGCATCAATGTAAATCTCCTCCCTTGATGGCCAACAAAATGCTAGATCTTGAAGAGGAAATGCTCTCAAAGGATCCTTGAATCTTGAATTCTTGATGAATCTTGAATGCTCAAACTTTCTTGTGTGATTTCTGTATGATAATGGTGTTGGAGATTTGCTAGCAAGTCAAAGTGTTGACTGTATGTTTGTCATTGATGACAACATATGGTAAGCAACGTGTGTGGAAGCCTGATGGAGAAAACCTTGAGTATATGTTTCCTAGATATGTTATCAACATGATATTGTAGACGCAAAGGTTGATTCTGAGTGAAGACAGTAATACAACTGTTTATATCAGTAAGTGTTCCTGACAGGTCCTAAGAAGAGTTCTGTATGTAATTTACAATATGGTTTTAATGAAGCCTCACATGTTTATATTTATGTTGTAGACATGTTAGTGAAGCTATGTTCATGGACGTAGAGTTAGTTGTGTAGTACAAGTTGATTTATGAAGTCTCCAGTCGATAGTCACAGTTTCCTGAGTTTATTTGGTAGAGCTGAAAGTGTTTTTATTGTTGTAGTAGTTGCGTCTATCATTTTGATATGCGTACTTGGATTAGTGTTTGGAGAAGATTTAAGAATGTTTGATTACAAGCGCATGACATAATTTAGCATGAGAAGAAAGTATCAGTTAATTTGGTGGAGCCGACAGTGTGAAGCGACGTGTCTACTCATAATGAGTTGGGTGGTCCCATTTTGTGTTGCGTACTTAGTATAGCCAACTGAGATGTTATTGGAGAGTTTTATTGTTTCTCTAATATGATTTCAAGGTGGTTCTAATAGGCCGACTTGATTATATCATTTAGAGGAAGATATTATAGGCAGCCATTTGAGATTGCTAAGTATGGCATATAGTTGAAAGATAAGAGTAGAGCAGAAGGTGTGAAGTATTGAGCCATCAGCAAAAGGTCTATGTGACAAAGTAGAGAGTGTATGCTATCAATTGGAACTGATCAAGATAGAAGGTCTAACTCACAGTTCACCAAGATCTAGATATAGTGTGTATCTGTTAAACAGAAGGTTGCAACCTTCACCCCTTTGAGTAGTGTGCTCCCGGATAGTGTATCCTCACCCCTAACAAGGTTAATTGTAAAAGAATCCTAACAGGGTCTAACCTTTGACTAGGTCACTGTCCTTAATGTATTGTACAGATCAACTCCGAATAGGGTTGTAAGATCTTCTAACATGGATCATAATACTCTAGTGCAATTTATAGTGGGTGCTAATTCCCACTGAGGTTTTTACCTATTTGAGTTTCCTCGTAACCAAAATTGTGGTGTTTTGTTTATTCTTAATGTTCTTCTATACTTAATTGGATAAAGAATTGAATCTTGTAGATAACTGATTCACCCCCTCCCTCTCAGTTATCTCTTGGGACTATTCCTAACAATTGGTATCAAAGCCAAGTGCCTCCGAGAGAAAGTTTGACAACTTGAGGTTGATCAGATGGCATTCTTTAGAAAAGAAAGTCCTAAGTTTTATGGAGAGAATTATCTAGATTGGAAGAATAAAATGATGACACATTCACAGTGCATTTCCTTTAATATTTTTGAAGTAGCTACCAAAGAAGTTCAGATTCCCTCTCTAGAAGATCTTACAAAGGAAGATGCAACTCTTAAGAAAAAGGAGATGTTCAATAAAATATCATTTCCTAAGAGAGAAATTAGCAGAGAAAGAAGTAAAGTTGGACTATGTGAGCACAAAAGATCAATTAGCAGACATATTCACAAAGCCTTTACCTAAGGATGCATTTGAGTATCTCAGGGAGAAGCTGGGAGTAATTCCCTTCCCTGAATCTGATTAGAATTTGCAGGAGTGCATCAGTCCTCAGTGACTGATGAATGGTTGAATAATCTACTTCAAGAGTAGTACCGGTGCTTAATTGTTTGGCGCCCTTTGCCATTGATGTCAAAGGGGGAGTAAGTATATAGTCATGAAAAATAAAATAGTAAGAGATGGTAGATTCATCCTTAGGGAAGTTTTATTGAGGAAATGGAGAATGTTATAAGAGAATTATAGAAAGGGGGAGTGAGTATTTAGAAAGAAGAAACAAAACAATAAGAGATGGAGGATTCATCCTTGGGGGAATTTTGTTGAGGAAATGGAGAATATTATAAAATAATTGTACATTTGGATTGGTTGTGTTTTTCATTCCATATTTTGCCATCAATGCCAAAGGGGGAGATTGTTGGAGATTTGCTAGCAAGTCAGAGTGCTGACTGTATGTTTGTCATTGATGACAACATATGGTAAGCATCATGCGTGGAAGCTTGATGGAGAGAGCCTTGAGTATATGTTTCCTAGATATGTTATCAGCATGATATTATAGATGTAGAGGTTGATTTTGAGTGAAGACAGTAATATAGTTGTCTGTATCAGTAAGTGTTCCTGACAGGTCCCATGAAGAGTTTTGTAAGTGATTTATAGTATGGTTGTAATGAAGCCTTGCACGTTTATATTTATGTTTTAGACATGTTAGTGAAGCTATGTTCATGGGCAAATAGTTAGTTGTACAGTACAGGTTGAGTTATGAAGTCTCCAGTTGACAGTCACCGTTTCCTGAGTTTATCTGGTAGAGCTGATAGTGTTTTTATTGTTGTAGTAGTTGTGCCTATCATTTTGATATGTGTGCTTGGATTAGTGTTTGGAGAAGAGTTAAGAATGTTTGGTTAAGAGTGCATGACATAATTTAGCATGAGAAGAAAGTATCAGTTAATTTGGCGGAGTTGACAGTGTGAAGCGACGTGTCTACTCATAATGAGTTGGGCGGTCCCATTTTGTGTTGTGTGCTTAGTATAGCTGACTGAGATGTTATTGGGGAGTTGTATTGTTTCTCTAATATGATTTCAAGATGGTTCTAACAGGGTGACTTGATTATATCATTTAGAGGAATATATTTATAGGCAATCATTTGTGATTGCTAAGTATGGCAGATAGTTGAAAGATAAGAGCAGAGAAAAAGGTGTGAAGTATTGAGCCATCAATAGAAGGTCTATGTGACAAAGTAGAGAGTGTATGCTATCTATTGGAACTGATCAAGACAATAGGTCTAACTCACAGTTTACCAAGATCCAGATATAGTGTGTATTTGTTAAATAGAAGGTTGCAGCCTTCACCCCTTTGAGCAGTGTGCTCTCGGATAGTGTGTCTTCACCCCTAACAGGGTTAATTGTAAAAGACTCCTAATAGGGTCCGACCTTTGACCAGGTCACTATGCTTAATGCATTGTAGAGATCAACTCCTAGCAGGGTTGTAAGATCTTCTAACAAGGATTATAATACTCTAGTGCAGTTTATAGTGGGTGCTAATTCCCACTAGGGTTTTTACCTATTTGGATTTCCCCATAACCAAAATTATGGTTTTGTGTTTATGCTTAATGTTCTTTTATACTTAATTGGATAAAGAATTGAATCTTGTATATAACTGATTCAACCCCCCCCCCCCCCCCCCTCTCAATTATCCCTTGGGACTATTCCTAACAAATGGATCTCTAATGGATGTTCATGACTATTAATGGATGTTAATAGATGTCAATGGATTGTTAAAATGAGGTTTCTAGGCTTCCTTTTATATAGTTTTCAGGTGGGAAAACAAAGTAAGTTGACGGGGTCACCTGATTTTGTAATTTAATTCCTTGAGACAACATTGGCCCCGAGATTTGAAATCCTCGGGGAACAAGTCGACTTGAAGCCAACTCGGTCGACTTGTTCCAAGGTTGGCCCACAGGAAGCCAGCCCTAAGGTCTCGAAGACTGTAGAGTTGAAAGTGGAAGATATGGGATATAACAAGAGAAAGAGGGATCAAGCATGAATCCACCCATGGTTCATAAAGTCGGTAAAGGACGAGAGCTAAAAGGTCTTAAATAATGAGTGTGTCCATTTTAAGATGGTACACCTAATTTATCAGATACACCAAATCATTTACCCTCACTTTCACCTCATTTGATGTCTATTTTTTTAATCTAAATGTATTCTTAGAAGAGATACGTTCATTTAAAAAGAAATACTCTAAATAAAAGACTGCACTTTCTATAAAAGGTTAAACTATTTAAATGAGAGATTTTAAATTTAAAAAAAGCGCTCAAGTGAATGAAAAATGGTTCATGCATTCATTTATAACACAAAATAATTTTTATAGTAATAAATATAATTTTTTTTTATAATGTAATATGTTTTATCCAATATTTATATAAATTTAGGAGGATATAAATTAAGGAGGTTGTGACATAGGGACACCATCTTCTAACATGAATGTATGGCATGAACATGTTCCATTTACATTAGTAGTTTAAACTTATGAGTACATTGACCTAATAGAAGCTTTAAAGCCGTGAGCACATTGGTGCCCCAAAAAAGCTTTAAGCTCATGGGCACAATGACCAATAGGGTTCATACACAAATACATGCCCTTGTGAGTCTATTAATCAAGCATGAACTTAAATAGAATACCCCAACACATATGTGAACCTTGATGAAAATATAGAACAATGTAGTAATTTAACCATCACATTAAACTATACATAACAATAAATATTAATTATAATTATAGAGTCTTCCATTCATGACTATTTTGCATGCTTCTTGGTCATTGTATTATATTGTTTTTATTTTTCTATATAGAAGATGAATCAACAAAAGAACAAATTCTATTACAATTATAGTTTCATCTTTGAAACAATGATAGTCCTTATTTTCTAATACCATCTTTCACTTTTTAATTTAAAAATTTGACTTTATCTATCAAACATCAAATTCTAAATCTCATCCATTTATTTAACATATTTTGATTTCAATCCTTCAAAAACTAAATAATAATCTATTTCTAAAACCAATGAATAAACCTAAAATAAAATATGAAATTTCTTTTAAATCTCATAACTTAAAATTAAATTACATTTAACATTATTTAATTATCATAAGAAATAAAGTGAACACATCATTTATTTAAAATATTACATCATCCACCAAATTACATTCACCATTATTTTATTATTATAAGAAATAAAGTGAAAGAATCATTTATTTGAAAAATTACATCATCCACCCACTTTTGTTTTAATCTTTCAAAGAGAATACCTTTTAAAATTCTACTTGAAAAGCACTACACTAGTTTGGACATGTTTATTACGTGGTGTTTTATACTTTGACCTTTGACACAATACCTTCATTCATTGGACACACCAAGCCCTTTCCCCTTGTTTCACCTCATCTCATGTCCATTTTTTTACCCCAAATATAAATCTTATAAATAATAGAAGTTTACTTTAAAAAATTAAATAGGAGATATCAATTCACACAAAAGTTCAAGTGGAGGAAACAATGTTGATACATTAAATTTTTTTATTAAATTTTAAACAAGATTTGAATTGTTATTAGAGAATTAATAATTTTAAATAAATTTTATTACAATAAATAATTGACATAAGTTTTTATTTTTTAATATTGTTTATTAAATATTTATGTAAATTGACAATGATATAAATAATGAGATAAGATAAGAATGTCATCTTTTTGTATGAGTGTATGACATTAACATATTAGATCAACATCAATCTTTTGAACTTGTGAGCACATTGACCTAATAGAAGCTTTAAACTCCTAAGTGCATTGGTCCAAAGATTTTAAGTGTGAGCACAATGACCAATAGAAATCGTCCATTGATAAAATAGGAGTGTAAACCCTTCAAACATATATGTTCACTTTAATGACAATATAAAGAATAGTACAATTTAATTATCATACTAGACTATACATAACGAAAATTATTATAATGTTGATCTGCAGGGATCTCATCAGTGCGCATAATGCTTTTTTGTAGACAACAATTTGAGGCGAGCAGATGGAGCAAAAGTGTCATTGGTGGACTCAAGGCGTTCTCACGACAAGGCAAGAAATGTAGGGGTTTCGAAGTGGGCAGGAAGAGGAATAGCTTCGATGTCCGGGTATGGGAGGTCCTTATGCTCCAAGAAGATGAAGTAACACACTACGACTGATGAAGTGCAATTTTCCCTCTTAAAGCTAGGTAAGATGTTTGGTTAATTTTGGTATCCGTTAGTTGGAGTAGATAAAAGCAGATTGTAGGAGTATGTTTAGAGGGGATTTTAGATTTTTAAACAGATATATTTAAAATGGTTTTCACCTTGCGTGAGGCACATACATGGTAGTTTTTCTAATAAACGGATATTTTAAGATGAGGACTATCTTTGCTTAGAATATATGCATTTTCTTTTAAAATTATTAATTATATAACCTAGACTTCAGCCCTGATAAAAAAAAATAAAATTATTATAATTATAATTTTAAAAATATCACACTATATTAATAGTTGGTCAGATAATGACCCCTCAAAAATAGTCCTTTTCTTTATCTTTAATAAACGGCTGAAGTATAAAACCACCACTGAAAAGTTAAAAACAGGGGGTGAGCCCACGGCAAGGTAGGTTTTGTATTCCTCGCCCCTTCCCACATTCTAAAACGTTTACAATATTCCACAAGTGGCGGCTGACTTGGATGATTTTTTTGAATAACCAAATCAGATTTTTAGGCTAGGTGAACTGTACCATGGACTACTACTCCTCACTTTCCTCCTCATATAGATATACTTTACCTCTCTGTATTCTTATTCATTCTTATCTCTATAGAGAAGTTTGGTTTTGTTAAGCTTTTCTTCAGGCTTCCAATGGAGACGATCATATGTGAAGTTGCCTTTCCCCTCCCATTTGTTATGTTGATAGTAATGGTTGCCATGTATATGCTTGTTGTGGGCTTGGAGAATATGCTGAATTGCAGGGCATTTCTTCTTCCAGATAGCTGTTTGCAGTTTGTTTGGGAGAAGGAAAATGTTGCAGGAAGATGGTATCATTCTCATGCAACAACTTAGTTCTAGCAAGAACAAGAAATTGGGTATTTCATAGCCTCTTCTTTGGATTTGGTGGAGGGGGGTTGTCAATACTGTCATTTTGATATTTTCTTCTGAAGCAAAGAGAAGACCAATGTTCATTTTGTATTGGGTTTTTGGGAAGGAGTAAAATGTTTATTCATGAATGGCAGAGAGAGAGAGGAATTTGGCTTAACGTGGTCCATTTGGGGTCACGTCCACCTTGTGGAAATGAGCTCCATTTCTATGGAATCAATCTCCTATTCACAGATTTGATCTGTACACACTTGATTGTCTCATACCTGCTCACCTTGGGTATATAAACTTGTAATTGAAGACTTGGTGGCATCTGAAATTGTCAAAGTTTCTTGTGAAAGAGGTGTACTACCTCCTTTTGATCCAGTCTACTGGTTTTATGATGGTTCAAAGATATGGCCAGCAATTGTGTAATATGGGATTCTCCTAAGTTATAATGCAATGACTAGATAAGAAATGGGTGTCTTAGATCAAATTTAATCTTTATAAAAATTAAGGAGGGTTTGACCTTCTATAATATTCTGGTAGACAAATTGCATGCTCAAATGAAACAATAACCAATTAAGAGTTTTGTTTAAAATTTTGCAAGTCAAATCCATAACTATAAATATGAACCATGTTCAAATTTGTGACTATGTTCAGTCTACATCATGAAAGCTTGTAAGAATCCTTAAGATGTATGGTTAGATTCTTTAATATCACATTATTTAATAAATCATTCACAAAAATATACCACTTCTGCATTTAAGATAGACAGATTAAAGAAAGCTCCAAATAAAGAGAGAAAGTGCCAAATATGCATATTCACACATACTATTGTTGGCACTGGGCCAATGTCCTTCGCGGTTAACAAGTGATATTAGAGCTTGGTCACAGGTTCGAATCCATGTAGGCCATGGCGAGTGACGCTGTGAGGGGGATTGTTGGCAGTGGGCCAACGTCCCTCGCAGGGTTCACGACATGGCTTAACTGCCTCCTGTGTCTTCTATAAGTATAGTGGTTGTATCGAGCATTAACAGGTCAATCTTTTGGTGCAACAGCAACCCTAGCAGTTAACAACTATATTCTATAATTTAAATCAAAATGAATTTTCAGAAGTATCATCAAGTTTTTGAAATATACAAACCTTGAGAATCTGATTATGTTATCCACTAGACTAGACTATTGTAGCAAATGGAGATAAGAGGCCAGAATTAGGGAATGATTTTGTAAGAGTGGTTTTTCTTGAGGATCATATTTACACTTATAATGAAGGTCAAGGATATTAGATGTGGGTCATAAGTTCAAGGATGAGCTTAGCTTATGAGTAGGATATGAGTATTTAGTGGCCAACTTGTGCAATGACAAAGGAAAAAGAGAGTGTAAAAGGGAAATATATGTTCTTTTCTTCTACATCTATATAAGACATTTGATGTCATCAATATTAACTTTCATGAAATTATAGTGATCCATAATCTCATTTCTCTAGATTAATTATCTAAAAATCATGTTCTTTTCTAAAATATTTATATTTCACACTCAAAGTCATCATTAATCATTGATGGGAACATTACTATCACCAAAATACATACCATCCATCTATAGATCAACTCCCAATTTCATCTTGGCATATGTGGGGTGGGTGAAAAAGTTTGTCAAGTCACCACTTTGAGCTTTGAAACCTGCCTAGTCCTCATATGTCATGATACTTATGCCCACAAGGAAAAAAGTGTCATCTATCATACAAAGTGATTCTTTTTGTGAAAAAAATTATGAATAATATAGGTGATCAATAAATCCTCAATACTTCCTCTAATTTATTCCCATGTCTTATTCTTAGGAAAAATAATTTGCACCAATATCCCTATTTTTATCATGTATTGACATAGAATTTTAAAATAAAATCATCCATTATATAATCACACAACATATACCACTATATCAAGAGAGACTCATGTGATCTATTGTTGTGTTTTAAATGGACATGCTTCTTATGATCCAAATAGACCTTGTGACTAAGATAATGTTGATATCTCTACATACATTGAATTTGAAAATGAGATCTCTGCATGTCAAATTTGATTCAAACCTAGAATTTTTAAACCACCCAATTAAAAAAATCCTACTTTAAATTTGACCCGCTACACACATTCAATAATGAAATATTTACAGAATCCAAGAGCTTGCAATAATGGCACCTCAATGACAATATTCTCTTTTATGCTTTTAACATTACCCGAAAAGTCTAGTCAAGCATCTAGATATTTGCATAACACTATTCTACACCTAAAATACCTTCTTTTTTAATGAATACATGTGTCAATTTTGTAAGAGTTTTCCTGAGGCAAAAACTAAAAATGTCAAGATCTAGAAGCTCAATTGATAGCACAAGAGAGATAGGCAAATGATATGATCAAATAATTGATTCAATATTGATCAACAATGAAATACAATGAATGAATACAAAGAAGATGTGTCTGAATATAAAGGAAATGGATGATAACTAGGAGATATGAAAATGATAACCTATTAACTAGACAAGCTGTAATCACATGTCCACCAAAGGTGGATCATCCTCCATTGTACATAAAAGTATGTGCAACATGTGCAACAATGAGAGGATGATAATGTGATAAGAGCACTAAAGGTGGATCTCACACCTAAAGTGAAAATTCTCCTACATCATGTGCTTAAAATGAAATGAAAACTCCTAGGTGTCTCAATGACAAACTACTATGTAATGCATTATCCTAAGTAAACTTAAGTAAAGTGTAATTAATAATATTTAATTACATCAACACCCCCTTTAAGTGCAACTTAGAGGAATGCACTTAAGTTCACAAAGCTAGATGAAAATGCATGATGGGTCCTAGCTACTAGGCCATGTTAGGTACCCATGTACAATATGCAAATGCAATGCAATCTCTCATAAAGCAGAGATAGAGGGAAAACCTCATGGGAAAAATCCTCCCCCAAAAAGAGAGATAAAAAATAAACAAGATGCATAGATGGATGGAGTAATTAAGACCCCTCATTACGACATACATCATACATATACCATCAAGAATCCCCATATAGGAGAGAAGAAGTGGAAGAGAGACCAAGTAGCCCCCCCTCAATGTAGAATGTACACCTATCCAATAGATGCTATAGGATCAATGTAGAAACTTCTCCATGAGTATAGAATAACATTCCTCCCCTTAGGAAGAAACAAAACCAAAGGTGCATTAATGAATCCTCCCCAATCTTTAGGAAGAAACCTCAAAATGTATGGAATCTCTGAAACCTACTCAAGTGTCCCCATGTCAATACTGAAAAGTGCCTCCTCCAAATCATGTGTACTAGGCTACATTTCTGTAAAAGACAAGTCAAGATCAACTAAGGATGAATGTAGAACATGTTGCAAAGACTCAAGTGTCTCCTTTGAAGATAAAGTGACCTCCTCCAACTACTATATCGAAGTATCCACCATCATATCAACCTTGAAAGAATGATCAAGTAGAAAATGAAAATGAGGGTCAACATGTTCCCTCGCAAAAAATATAGAAGGATCATCTTCACCAAAGAGAAGATGAATGTCATCAATAATGTCTCCCAAATCTGTAATGTAGGAATCCACAAAAAAACCTGCAATGTATGTCAAGTAGTCATCCCATATAACTGAGTTTGGAAGATAAGGAATATCATGATGCACTAAATCACCTAAACCCATGGCTATATGAATGAAAGCATCATCAGGAGCAAGAGTAGAAGTAATCTCAATAGGAGGAGAAGGAATGAATGGCTCAAAAACTTGATCACATGTGAGAATACCCAAGTTCAAGTAGCCAAAGATCTCCTCAAAATCTGAATCAACACTGGAAGTGTGCTCAAAATTTTCTAAAGAATTACTATCATCATCATGAGAAAAGTTTTCAAAGTAGTATAACCAAGATGCATGATCAACCACCCCTATATAAATATCCTCTCTAGTCTCCAAGTATCTGATAAAAATTGATTCAAGAGTGAATTCCATAGTCCTCCTTGTTGTGCCATTAGTGAGTTGATAGATGGAAAGGAGATTATGAGTTACATGAGGTACACAACACATCTTTAAAGGTTCCCTCCCCCTTATCAATTATTCATTTCGCAATCACATTCATGTAAGTATGATTGCCCATCAAAATATGTGGTGCATGACAAGGCTAAAATGAATAATACATAGACTATGAAGATTCCATATGATGAGAGCCCCAAAATCTAGAAGCCAACTCCCTGAATCATGACTAGAAGTGGCAAGTAAATCTTGACCTTTTCCCTTATCCTTTTTGTGATTCTTTCTTTTATCAAAATTTGAATGTGAAGAAGAGGATAAAGTATTCATTCTTGAAGGTAGACTTATTTGATTCTTCCTAAGAAGATGCTTGAGTTCATCTATTTCCTTCTTGTAGCAATGATGTTCTTCATGACCATTCTTCTTGCACTATGCAAAAGTGAGAAACTCCTTGTTTGATTTCTCCTTATTGTTGCCTTGGGGTGAAGAGTTGGATTGATCTTTCTCGTGTTGTATCTTGTGCTGCCACTTGTTCTTGTTCTTGTATGAAACTTTTCCTCCTTCATTCCCATGATTAGCCACCAATGCCTTAGAATTTTAATACTTGAGAATCCCCATACTTATCAATTTTTGGATTGTTCCAACATCAACATTTCTGCTAATGACTCAAATTAAGGTGTAGATAAGGAACTTCCCATGGTCAACTTGTGAGTATTGTAACTCGAAACAAAGTCTGCATATTCTGAAGGAATATTGTCCATCATATGATGAATCAATTGTGAATCCTTGATGGTGATACCACAATCCGTAATTTGTGCTCTCAACTCACTGGCTTTTTTGATGAAATATTGAATTGTATCAAAGTTCTTAGGATCCAATTTGAGAATATTTTCTTGAATTGTGAATCCCTTATTCTCATCCACTTTACCATACAAATCTTCAAGTTTATCCCAAGCTTCCTTGACATTGCCCAAGGAGGAAATGTGAAACATGAGATCTTGAGGAACACATGTTCTGTTAATTCCTAAAGCCTTAGAGTCTTTAGTTCTCCATTGATTTAATTCCTTATCATCCACATTAGGACCAGTAGGTTCTTTACTTGTTCCATCCACATAATGATTTAAGACTTACACCATTAACTTACTCCATACATTTTCTTTGCATGTAGCATAGTTATGTGGAGTTAATGGTGGATATCCATAAGAACCCATAATGAAAAATTGAAAGAGAACTAGAGAGAAAGATACACAACCACACAAGATACCCCCCCCCCCAAATTTACTCAATCAAAGAACCCCCCCAAAATAGATGATTTTGGCAATTTATATATAGTGTGTACCAGTGCCACTTGCCAAAAAGGACCAAAGTGGACTTCTAATTTTGGTGATTACAATAGAAAATATGAAGCTATAACAGACTCAACAAAATAAGACACAAGATCTCTTAAGGACCTGATCAATTACAAGTGCCAAAATAGGCCAAAATAAACCAAATGTTGAAAGTAAATTTTTTTCTACATAAGTCTATAATCTGATAGAAAATATGAAAAGTTATCAAAAAATTATGCACTTCCAAAAAAAATGGCACCTAAAAATGTGTTTACATGAGCCCAAACAAAGCCTCTAAAGTTGTGAAAATAGGAATTAGATAGGTATAGTCACCAAAAACTGCAATTTATGCAAAATCCATCCACCAAAACTAGAACATAGCTACACCACTAAAAAATTTAGAAAATTCTACCCAAAAGCAAAAAAAAATTGCACTCGATTTGGAGCCTGAATGACCAAGTTATGGCCTCTCAAAGTTGGACTGCCAAATCAAAACTACAAATGGTGAGGGGTTCAAATTTTCAAAACTGATGAAGTCAAAAAATCCACGAGCTTAAATTTGATGGTCAAACGACTGTCACATCAAAACAAAAATGCCCAAAAATCATGATCAAACGACTGTCAAAATTAACATCCCAAAATGATGAGGCAGACAAGAGGTTAAAATTGATAGCTTGGCACCTATCACAACAAAAAGAAATGACCAATTATGACATCTAGACAACCGTCAAAATTAACTTCATGGAAATTGTGATATTGCTATCATGATTCAACTGTGTAGTGTTTTTGAGTCAAACTCATTGACCCATGTTTCATGAGTAGTGGTTCACACGAACCCATCTCTCATGAGAATGAATGGAACTCTTAGCACTCATTGGATCTAGGTGATGCTCATAGAGGTGAAGCACCGGGACTTCTCAGGAGGTCACCCATCCCAGTTTTACTCCAGCTTGAGCGTGCTTAACTATGAAGTTTCCTCCATGGTTAAACACACTCTGCTAGCAACCCCATTTGTAAAACCTTCACCAAGTGTTGTGCCTTATGAACCACTCATTAGAAAGCCCCTTAAGCTCATCAATTGATAAGTAGGAGATATTTTCCACAGCAAGTCAAATTTGATATTGCTATCAGGATTCAACTGTGTAGTGTTTTTGAGTCAAACTCATTGACCCATGTTTCATGAGTAGTGTTTCACATGAACCCATCTCTCATAAGAATGAATGGAACACTTAGCACTCATTGGATCTAGGTGATGCTCACATAGGTGAAGCACCGAGACTTCTCGTGAGGTCACCCATCCCAGTACTACTCCAGCTTGACTGCGCTTAACTACGAAGTTTCCTCCATGGTTAAATACACTCTTCTTGCAACCCCATTTGCAAAACCTTCACCAAGTGTTGTTCCTTATGAACCACTCATTAGAAAGCCCCTTAAGCTCATCAATTGATAAGTAGGAGATATTTTCCACAGCAAGTCAAATTGTGATATTGCTATCAGGATTCAACTGTGTAGTATTTTTGAGTCAAACTCATTGACCCATGTTCCATGAGTAGTGGTTCACATGAACCTATCTCTCATGAGAATGAATGGAACACTTGGAACTCATTGGATCTAGGTGATGCTCATAGAGGTGAAGCACTAGTTCTTCCCGGAAGGTCAGCCATCCCAGTACTACTTCAACTTGAGCGCGCTTAACTATAGAGTTTCCTCCATGGTTAAACACACTCTACTTGCAATCCCATTTGCAATGCCTTCACCAAGTGTTGTGCCTTATGAACCACTCATTAGAAAGCCCCTTAAGCTCATCAATTGATAAGTAGGAGATATTTTCCACAGCAAGTCAAATTGTGATATTGCTACCAGGATTCAATTGTGTAGTGTTTTTGAGTCAAACTCATTGACCCATGTTTCATGAGTAGTGGTTCACATGAACCCATCTCTCATGAGAATGAATGGAACACTTATCACTCATTGGATCTAGGTGATGCTCATAGAGGTGAAGCACCGGGACTTCCCGGGAGGTCACCCATCCCAGTACTACTCACGCTTGAGCACGCTTAACTATGGAGTTTCCTCCATGGTTAAACACACTCTTCTTGCAACCCCATTTAAAAAACCTTCACCAAGTGTTGTGCCTTATGAACCACTCATTAGAAAGCCCCTTAAGCTCATCAATTGATAAGGCACAACACTTGGTGAAGGTTTTGCAAATGGGGTTGTAAGCAGAGTGTGTTTAACCATGGAGGAAACTCCATAGTTAAGCACCCTCAAGCTGGAGTAGTACTGGGATGGGTGACCTCCCAGGAAGTCCCAGTGCTTCACCTCTGTGAGCATGACCTAGATCCAATGAGTGCTACATGTTCCATTCATTCTCATGAGAGATGGGTTTGTGTGAACCATTACTCATGAAACATGGGTCAATGAGTTTGACTCAAAAACACTACACAGTTGAATCCTGATAGCAATATCACAATTTGACTTGCTGTGGAAAATATCTCCTACTTATCAATTGATAAGCTTAAGGGGCTTTCTAATGAGTGGTTCATAAGGCACAACACTTGGTGAAGGTTTTGCAAATGGGGTTGCAAGAAGAGTGTGTTTCACCATGGAGGAAACTCCGTAGTTAAGGGCGCTCAAGCTGGAGTAGTACTGGGATGGGTGTCCTCCCGTGAAGTCCCGGTGCTTCACCTCTGTGAGCATCACCTAGATCCAATGAGTGCTAAGTGTTCCATTCATTCTCATGAGAGATGGGTTCATGTGAACCACTACTCATGAAACATGGGTCAATGAGTTTGACTAAAAAACACTACACAGTTGAATCCTGATAGCAATATCACAATTTGACTTGCTGTGGAAAATATCTCCTACTTATCAATTGATGAGCTTAAGGGGATTTCTAATGAGTGGTTCATAAGGCACAACACTTGGTGAAGGTTTTGTAAATGGGGTTGCAAGTAGAGTGTGTTTAACCATGGAGGAAACTCCATAGTTAAGCGCGCTCAAGCTGGAGTAGTACTGGGATGGGTGACCTCCCGAGAAGTCCTGGTGCTTCACCTCTATGAGAATCACCTATATCCAATGAGTGCTAAGTGTTCCATTCATTCCCATGAGAGATGGGTTCGTTTGAACCACTACTCATGAAACATGGGTCAATGAGTTTGACTCAAAAATACTACATAGTTGAATCCTGATAGCAATATCACAATTTGACTTGCTGTGGAAAATATCTCATACTTATCAATTGATGAGCTTAAGGGGATTTATAATGAGTGGTTCATAAGGCACAACACTTTGTGAAGGTTTTTCAAATGGGGTTGCAAGCAGTGTGTGTTTAACCAGGGAGGAAACTTCGTAGTTAAGTGCACTCAAGCTAGAGTAGTACTCGGATGGGTGACATCCCGAGAAGTCCTGGTGCTGCACCTCTGTGAGCATCACCTAGATCCAATGAGTGCTAAGTGTTTGATTCATTCTCATGAGAGATGGGTTCATGTGAACCACTACTCATGAAATATGGGTCAAGGAGTTTGACTCAAAAACACTACACAGTTGAATCTTGATAGCAATATCACAATTTGACTTGCTGTGGAAAATATCTCCTACTTATCAATTGATGAGCTTAAGGGGCTTTCTAATGAGTGGTTCATGAGGCACAACACTTGGTGAAGGTTTTGCAAATGGGGTTGCAAGAAGAGTGTGTTTAACCATGGAGGAAACTCTGTAGTTAAGCGCGCTCAAGCTGGAGTAGTACTAGGATGGGTGACCTCCCGAGAAGTCTGAGTGCTTCACCTCTGTGAGCATCACCTAGATCCAATGAGTTCCTAGTGTTCCATTCATTCTCATGAGAGACGGGTTCATGTCAATGAATAGTCATGAAACATGGGTCAATGAGTTTGACTCAAAAACACTACACAGTTGAATCCTGATAGCAATATCACAATTTGACTTGCTGTGGAAATTATCTCCTACTTATCAATTGATGAGCTTAAGGGGCTTTCTAATGAGTGGTTCATGAGGCACAACACTTGGTGAAGGTTTTGCAAATGGGGTTACAAGCAGAGTGTGTTTAACCATGGAGGAAACTCCATAGTTAAGCACACTCAAGATGAAGTAGTACTAGGATGGGTGACCTCTCAGGAAGTCCCGGTGCTTCACCTCTATGAGCATCACCTAGATCCAATGAGTGCTAAGTGTTCCATTCATTCTCATGAGAGATGGGTTCGTGTGAACCACTACTCATGAAACATGGGTCAATGAGTTTGACTAAAAAATACTACATAGTTAAATCCTAATAGCAATATCACAATTTGACTTGTGGAAAATATCTCCTACTTATCAATTCATGGAAATTGACATAAATAGTTTTTTTTTTGAAATAATTACTAGATTGTCTAAATGATGACATGGCCAAATTTTTACCATCTAAGCATGATGTGTCTGTGTGAATGCTGACGTGGGATTTTTGGGTTGTTGATGTGTCAGAGGACGTGTCTATTGTTGACATGACAAGGGATGTGGTACATTGGCCACATTGTAGATGTTGGTTGGCCAGATCTAGCCGAGTTGAGCTTGAAGTTGATGTGTTGGTTGACTGGGTGGGCAGGCTCAACAAGCCGAGTTGACTTGGTGAGCTGAGCTAGCTGATGAGGGGGCTCACAAGATGGCTCTTTGAGCTGGCTGAGTTGGGCTTGTATAGAAATTTAATCCTACATATATGGGAAATGTGAGCATACAGTTATTTTTATACAGTCCACCATAGATCAGAACCAAATGAAGGCTGTCGGATCTGTTGGTGAATGCCCATGTTGTTGAGGGACTACTGGTCTTTGATCTAATTGCTTTTTCTGTTGGTTCTAGATGTGATGAAGTTGGGGGTTGAGAGCTTGATGTCTATTGTGTGATCAAAAGTGTGATACACTTCTATGAACTATTACACTTGAGAGAATCCATGGAAGAGGAAATCCCAAGAAGCATCTCATAGCTTCCTATTTGAAGTGAGTTTAATCCTTCTTGTGATTCTCATAAAATTGGTATAGAGGATTAGTTACTTGACTACTCCAAAATGGGAGATTCAAAGCTAGGAATGAAGCTAAGATGCAAGATTTAAATTAGAAATGAGAGATTCAACTAAAAATGAATGCAAACAACTAGTACTCTAAAATGAAGATGCAAGAACTATACTATTGAAGCAATGCAAGAAAGGAAACTAGATTAACAATGGAAGATTAAACTAGAAATGAAGCTAAGATAAGAGAAACTAAGGATTTTAAATTAGAAAAAGTAATCTAAGAATACAAGAGAGCTAGAATGTAAATGATCAAGATTGCAAGATTGGGACCCTTGAACAAGGGAAGAGCTTCCTTTTAAAGGAATTGCCTCATGAATGGAGGGTGGAGATTAATAGGAAATATAATGAGTGATTGAGATGAAGAGGCAAAAGGAAATGCAAGGAGATGCAAGGTTAGGTAGAGATGAGTAGTGAGGATTAAGAGGCAAAAGGGAAATGTTAGGTAGAATAAGACAAAATAGAAATTTTAAAAGCACAAATCTCTTTTAATTTCTAATTAATCAAGATTAAGTATGTGCACACATGTGAATGTATTCTTTTAATAAAAGTGTAGAAACTTTATATTAAAATATATTAATGTAATTAAATATTTATAATTACACTTAACTTAATCTTACTTAGGATAATACATTGCATAGTAGTTTGTCATTGAGACACCTAGGAGTTTGCACCTTAATTATGCACATGGTGTAGGAGAAATTCCACTTTAGGTGTGAGATCCACCTTTAGTGCTCTTATCACATTATCATCCTCATCCTATGGCACATACTTTATTGCATAGTGGAGGATGATTCATATTTGGTGGACATGTGATTACACCTTGCATATAGGGTAGTTTATCAACTTCTTATCATTGTCTCTTATCACCTTTCCTATTTAAGGAGGCCTATTATGTACATTTTAATAATGTCCATTATAAATAATATCATTCTTTCATCTTAATGCAATTATCTTGCCAATCTCTTGTGGAAGTTATTTTGGTCTTGCATTCGATCTTGGGGGTGTTGTAGAGTCACCTAAAACTCTAACATGGTATTAGAGATCTCAAGGTGTGAAGACCTCTTCTCAAGAATATCAATCTTGACTTGATTCAATTGCGGGTGTAGAATAAAGGTATTTGGACATCACCATTGCATAGTCTATTTGCAAAAAATTTGGTGTTTTGTATTTTGTGGTTTTCTATTGCAAGTCAATATTGGAGCTTGTTGGGGCTAATAAGAGGTTAGAATCATATTAAGAAGGTCCAAAAACCCCTAAATCAATTTTTTTTCATCCAAATCGGACACTCAAGCCCAAATCTAGAGCCATTTGAATTTTGGAAGTGTGGCGATGATGATTCAGAAAAAATAATTCCAGAGGTGATTTTCAAACAACTATATCTTAGTCATTGGGACTCCTTTTTTCGATAAGTTTTTTTTTGTTTTGGGGTATAATTTCATGATCTACACAATGGTGTAGGTGGTTTCTAATCTTTGTTTCTGAATTTTTCTATAAATTTCAAATCTCAATTTTTGCAACTTCTAAGGCCTCATTTGTGCTCATATGTACTCCTTTTGAGGTGCAATTTTTTTTTAAAAGTGAATATTTTTTTTTGTATTTTCTAGATCTAGAATCAGATTTTCAGTGATTTTGATAAAAAATTATACTTTCATAATTTGGCTCAGTTTTGCAATTGTAATGCATAAGCCTTAGCTTAGTCTTTTGCATAGTGATCTAAGTCTATTATAGCTTGATTGTGGAGTGTAATAATTTGTTGATCTCAATTTGTAATGAGAGAAGTGTATCGGTAATGTAATTATGGGTTATGAAACGCATCCTACAGTAGTACTTTTGACTAAAGATAATTATGAGTCAAGGGAAAAAGGAATCATCACACATTGTAGATGGCTTAATCTCTTGCCTCATCTTTATGGACTCATTCTTGAGCCAAAGTCATGGGGGAAGCAATATGTTTTGGAAGAAAAGAATGGTCATATTATAAATTTAATTATTAGTAGCATTAGTTCATGTCTCATCTATGACATCTATCCCAAATTTAGAGGTGTTCAATGTCCATGCATAATTTGGACAATCATTTGGGAGATTTTTGGGGATCCACATGTTCCTCCATTCCCAAATGATCTTGCTTTAGATTGCCTCATTCCTCTTGATGATGCAGATAACATTCCCTATGATGATTATACCTTAGAAAAGATTGAAGAATTTGTGGCAATTGAGAACAAGGATGATCTAGTGACTCCTCCTACAGCTCCTACTTCTCCAATTGAGATCACACAACCATCTCTTGTTAGTGATTCCATTAAGTCATTCCAAGAGATATCTTCTGTCTTCCTGATTGGGATTCCTATTTTCCAAATATTGGTTTATTGTTTGTGGAGTCTCATATTGCATATTTGGTAGACATACTTGAGGGGGTTTCTCTTCTCTTTGATGATAGTTTCATCATAGTTGGAGATAATTCTTCACCTTCTTTGGAGATTGACGTTCTTGATTCTTCTCCTTCACTTGGTTTGTCACATTTCATTGTTCATTTTGTTCATGTAGTGATAGATTCTTTGATCTTGGAGAGACCTATTCAGTCTTTAGAGATGCATATTTGGAGACCTTCCTTCTTTCATTTGGATATTGATTGGTTCTTGGCATCATTATCATACTTCATTTTGATTCCACTTCCTAGTTCCTATCTAGAATGGGAAGCATACCTACATTTTTACTTGGTATATATTCTTCCCAAGGGGAGAAATGTTGTTTATAGTCATTGGACTATACTTTGTCTTCAAGAACTCACCATTTTTGTAGGAGATTCTTAATTATGGGGGGATATCATGTCTCCTACTATCCTAATTCCTATGGGGGGATAATTCTTTGTATATACATGATGTATGTAGTTCTTGGGGGATCTTGAGTACTTACTCCATCCATCCATGCATCATGCATTTTCTTCTCTCTTTTTTTGGGGAGGGTTTTTCCCATGAGGTTTTCCCTCTTTCTCCACTTTATAAGTGTTTTGTGTTTCATATATTGCATTGTATATTGTACATGGGTACCTAAAATATCCTAGTAGCCGGGACCCATCTTGCATTGTGAGTTTAAGTGCATTCCCCTAATCTACACTTAAAGGGGGCTGTTGGTGTAATTAAATATTCCTAATTACACTTAACTTAATCTTACTTAGGATAATGCATTGCATAGTAGTTTGTCATTGAGACACCTAGGAGTTTGCACCTTAATTATTCAAATGGTGTAGGAGAAATTCCACTTTAGGTGTGAGATCCACCTTTAGTGCTCTTATCACATTATCATCATCATCCTATGGCACATACTTTATTGCATAGTGGAGGATGATCCAAATTTGGTGGACATGTGATTATACCTTGCATAGGTGATAGCTTATCGACTTCTTATCATTGTTTCTTATCACCTTTCCTATTTAAGGAGGCCTATTATGTACAATTTAATCATGTTCATTATTAATAATATCATTCTTTCATCTTAATGCAATTATCTTGCCAATCTCTTGTGGAATTTATCTTGGTCTTGCATTTGATCCTGGGGGTGTTATAGAGTCACCTAAAACTCTAATGAAAGCAATATTATAGCAATTAAATAAATATGCAAGCTCTAGAAATTAGACCATAGTATAAGGTTGATATAAGATTTTAATTTTTTTATTTATGTAAAGGGATTTTCAAGGTTACTCTGCAAAATTATGTCTAGTAAATATGCCTTTGAAATTTAGGGTTTTGCTTGAGGCAATTTGATCAAAAAAGGGGTTCAAGTTCTACTAGACCAATTTTAGGTGATTATATTTTCCCCTCTTTGACTAATGTGTGAGCGATCTAGGAACACATTGAGCCAAAGAATGATGATGTTAAGATAACTGATAGAGATCTGACTCCAATCCTAATTGAATGAAGACCAATAAGAAAGATAAGAGCATTCAACCTGATATGAAGTGATGAGACTGGATATCTATCTCAGAATATTGAGATAGCTAATCATCTAAGAGACAATAGCTGATTGATATGGGTCCTGATGGACCTTAGATACCCCAAGAGATCAAAAAGACGCCCTTCTGGGTGATCTGATATGAAGTGATGAGAACACTCTTTGAGAAAGGAGATGTGGAGAATCTCAAATTGATATGAAGAAATGAAGCTGAGATGCCCCGAGTGATAATGTTTAGTCCTGGTTGACTTGATCGATTTAAGATTTGGTTCAACTACTAGATTTGCAGATTAGGAGATTTGATTAACGAAAAGATTTTCTATATTGTCATGCCCCCTTGGGATAGAAATCGAAATGAGGTACAAGGGGAAAAGATCATCCTTAGAATTCAAAGAAAAGAAGGTGGAGATAAGTGAGAAGTGATAGCATCAGCAATCAACTGCATAAAGAAGATTTGAATTTGTCATGAAGGATTTCAATTTCGATCCCAAAAATGAATCTAGGATGATGGAAATCAAACGAAGCTTAAAAGAGTTCAATAATTGGTGCCCCTAGTAGGGAATTGATCTTGACTGACACAAGTATTAGTGAAAGTTGTTAGGAGATTTTAGTAGTTGAGCACTTTGGCGGAGAGAAAAGGTCGAAGGATAGCTCAAGGGAACCAGAAATGCAAAACTAAATGAATCCCTAGAATGAAATGCAGCCTAAGACACAAGAGTAGTCAAGTCACCAACCATGTAGCTGTTAATTTTTCATCATTTGACCATTTGGGACATCGAAGGTCAGGACAACCTTCACTAGTGAGAGAGAAACCCTAAAAATATGAATACAACCTTATCAGATAAGATGTAGGAAACACAAGTAAGCATCGAGACATAAGCGTCAAGATGACCTAAATATTTTTTCTAGCTTGTCGTTGTAAGATAACACCCATATAAAGACACATGATTCCAAGATAACCCTAAGTGTCTTCATACGTACTACACAAAATAAACATATAAGGATATAATTCCAACTTCACCTAAGTGTCCAAATGAAGAGGGTCGAGATATGCATGGCATTCCAATCATGATGGAGGCTCTTACCACAGATACCCAGTTTATTAGACAATGTAGGATCATTGAAGTCACACCACAAATAGAAATCAAAGAAAAGATGTTATGTCCCCATTCATGAATCTCTAGTCAAGAAGACATCATTGAGAGACCTTAGAATACATAGCAAGAAAAATTCAATGATAACAGAAAACACAAAAGAAAATAGTTTAGCATATCTTAGATGTTTTCAGTTTTCTAGGATGTAATTTGGTGTTGGGTGTTAAGAAAACACCTTTGCGCTAGTGTTAAAGTGAAAGTGCATAGTAAATATTACATAATATGATATGTGTTGAGAAATATAGTGATGTCCAGATTGGTAGTATTAAGAAACACTACAATATTAGGGTGTTGAGAAACACCTAGTAGTATCAGTGATAAATGGCCCATTGCGAAGGATGGATAAACTAACTCAGGTTAGGCTCAAGAAGATTAACCAAGTGATAAAGCACTAACAGATTAGATAGGTGAAAGATTTCCCTCAGACGATAGATAAGAACCAATGAAGAGACTAATACTAGTTCCAGCCCATGACTGCACAAAGAACCAGAGAGTGAGATAGATGCAGGGAGATTGATGGAAGCATGAGAGCTTAGCCACACATTGATAGATGGAGCATTGATTACAAGTGACAACTATTTGCCAGGTTTTCACCACTTGGGATTATTTCTATTTTTTCTACCAAGGTGCCTATTTCCAAGTTTTCACCAAGGCACAATTTTTTTATTTTTTTGTTCTTTTTCATTTTTTTCATTTTTTTTGTATTTTTTATATTTGATTTTTTTTGGATTCGTCAAGGCACCTATTACTAGTTTTTCACCAGGATGATCATTTTTTTAGGACATTTTACAATTTTAAGGATTTTTTTAGGACTTTATTGCATTTTAGAATTTTGTCAAGATCATAGATTGTTGTACAAGAAAGCATAATGCTTAGCTATAGAGTCGCTTCAGGTGAAGAGCATTGGGAGGCTCTTTGAGAACATCACCTTTTGTAGTAGCCAGTTGACAAGCTTCATAACTAAATGTTGTAGTGATGATAAAAGGATCCAATTAGTAGTGTCCAACTATCAAGAGTTTTGTAGCCAGGGACAGACCATGCGAGTGAGATCCAAAAATACCCTCATGGATCTCTCTTAACTCTTTGTTAGATTAATCATGTTCTAGATGCTTAAGGAAAGTACCATCTATAATTTTCTTAAACAAGTCATTAGTGATGAGTAGATACCAGGATGAACTTCTTGGAAGGTTATGATAGATTTTAGAGTAGCATAAGGCATTGGAAGTAATGAAGGTGTAGATGAGGATGGTGGGAAAGGGGAATTCTTCCACTAGGAAGTCATAGCAGAATCAATGTTCTTTAAGTTGTATCATGGAGGCTGAGATAGCCACGAAGTCTACTATTTTGTCTTCTACACATAGTAAATATTGGAGAATGATGAATACAAAATATTTCTTTAAGCAACCCACCAGAAGTTTATATATTTTTCCATCTCTGGCTCAGTATTCATTGATAACTTTATTGATTATCTTTTGAAAGTCACCATAGACATGAATTTCTTTGATTCTCCATTCAATAGCCAGTTTGAATGCATTAATGAATCTTTCATATTCATCCATATTGTTTGTGTGGGAAAAGATTATCTTGTATGCTTGTGGAGCTTTCTAGCTTTGTTGAAATATGAACAGAATATCAACAACAACACTTTGTTGTATGAATAAGCTATCAAAATATATCTTCCAAAATTTTTGAGTTAAAATAGATTCATTAAGTATCCCATCCTTAGGCACCTTGAAGAGGTTTTCACCATTGGATACATATTTTATTTTTACCTTTTTAGGGTGTGATACTACCACAGAGTGGTTTTTACCATTAGACCAAGTTTTATTTTTACTTTTCCTTTTCTAACTGAGATATTTGATATCTTTCCTTGCCACGTCTCCACTCATTGCACTGGTGGAAGAAGGGAAAGGTTCAAAAACATTTAGGTAATAGGCTAGTTCAGGATCTTTTTCAATTAGCTTAGGATTAATGAGGGATAAAGGCTCAACGATTTCAAGTGCAAAGACACCAGTATTTTCCTCATCATTCATGAATGAATCTGAGAGATCAACAAATTTATCTTTCATAGAGCATTGTCAATCACAATTTGTCCTAGAAGTATCAGAGGAGTTTAGAGGAATATTATGTCAATCTAACCGAGATGGCCCATTCCAAGAACTAAGTCCCTCTTGTTATTCTAGAAGTGTGCGAATAGGAACCATCTCAATCTTAGACCTTCCTAAGTTCCATGTTGTTGTCGTAGGATGAGGTCTTATATACCCTTACTTTTCTTGATTAACTGGAGTGCTATTTTGATTATGAGTAGATGACCTAGGATCCATAGGGAGGATTTCCACAAGAGGATGGAAAGGATCTTCATCACTCACTTGATCTTGAGAATTTGAGCTTTCTCCTCTTTCAAAATTCATAGCAGTAGCATATCTGTGTATGACATCAACTTGTATTTCCATTATAGCATTGATAATGAATCCCACTCATATTCATGTGAATCTATTTCATTTTTATGCCACTATTTGATGTAATCGACTAGATTTATTGTAGGAGGAAGATATTCATTATCACTTTCTTCTATCACAGAAGGTATATTTTCAGCAATGAGAGCTTGTTCAATAACAATAGCATCATAGTAGTCTACAATAGGCATAAATTGAGGCATATCCAAGATATGGGAGACGTCATCTAGTTTCACCCAACCAGGATGCATGTGATTAGAGTCAATGATGTGCTCAATAGTAGCAGGAGTGGTAGTAGTATTATCAATAGTAGTAGGAATTTTCTTAGGAGACTGAGTGAGATTTTCTTGATTAAGACCATGTTCTGTTGGATCCACGGGTTTATTTTCATGAGGAGCTCGATATGGTATATAGGGCTCTCCTTGATAGTCCAGATTAGAAGTTTGGATATGTAAAATCCTTTCATATGTCATTGGTTGGATTTCTGCTTCTTCTTCATCATCTAAGTCCTCATATATGGGAGTGCTATTGTTGGGTTTGTCAAACTTATGTTCATGATAACCAACACCACTATTGTCTTTAGGATGTCTGAATCAGCATCTAGAGGTTCAAGAAGACCTTTTCCTTTTCCAAGAGGACCTTTTCCATCATATCACATCTTCTTCACAAGTTGGTAACCCATATCATACTTTTTAGGGGAAATTTTAGCATGTTTGATCTCTTGTTTAGACTCTTCTCTCTTGTAGGGTCTTTGTAAGACAACACTTTCTTCCCTTTCTAGCTCTCAGGGAATTTTATCCTTAACCATTCCAGTACCTTCATGTATAATAGGTGTTCCTATAACTATAGGAATGAATGAGAGAGATGATTTTCCATAGGATTTTGAAGAGATGGGAAGAGTGTCCATTCGATATTCTCCCATACCAATAGGTCTGTCAAGTATTATTTTCCCATAGTTTGATAAAGTTGTTTTTTTCCATTTCTTCTGATTCTTTAGAATTTGACCCTTCTTTGTTGTGAGGAAGCATTCAATCTTCTTGTTTAGGATTTCTACTGATGTATGTTGATTCTATAGGAATAGTAACCTCAATTCTACCATGAGGGAAGTTAATGAATCGATGGTATGTAGAAGGAAATTTTTGCATTGCATAGATCCAAGGGAAACCCAAAAGTATGTTATATGACAAAGGAATATTCAAGACCTGACAGATGACGTCTCGTTGAACAAGACCTACTAAAATGGGAAAGACTACCATGCCTTTAGAAGAATGTTCCTCTTTATCGTATTCTTTGATCATTATTTTGTGTCAAGGATCAAAAGCATGCTCTGAGAAATTGAGAGATTTAACCAAATTGAAAGTATACATTTTCAAACTCGTGCCTCCATCTATCAAAAGGTGCCTAACTCTATACTTATGGATAGTGACTTCAATAAGGAGGGGCTATTTATGAGAATGGATGATAGATTTGTTATTTGTTTTAGAGAATGTCAAATAATGAGATGAAGTGAGATGATTGACCATGGACTAGAGCTTATCAATGTCTAGGTCCTTAGGTACGTTAGCTACAAGAAGGGCTTGATCAAGGATCTCCCTATGAGCAAGAGAGATTTTGAGTAGCTCAAGTATTGAGATATGAGCTGAAGTGTATTGAAGTTGGTCAACCATATTGTATTCTTGTGTAGTGGAAAAGGTAGTTGGCATAGATATTAAGGTTTCTTTATTAAGAGCAAAGTAGGAAGATGAATCCTCTCTTAGGGCCCGTTTGTTTGTAGGAATTGGAATTTGAGTCAAAACTTGATTATCTCAAAATCAGGTTTTGAAATTCCAATTTTGAGTATTTGGAAGATAGTTTGGACCATTTGGTTGACCTGGAAGATGGCTGAGACAATCTATATTTTGTGTTTGATTTGCATTCGTCACCTTGGGATGTAGCTATGTTGGTTGGTTGCTCATATGGAACACTTGAAAATTTTGAAGATTTGGTCAAGCATTTTCCTTGTTCATGTAATTTAATAGTCTACCTTTGCTTCAAATAGTGGGCCAAGCCTTCTCATTGATCAACATCTTCATTCTAGCGGCTTGGATGTAGCAAGTGTTTCACTTTTTTTAATTGGGTAAGGCTTGACTAGTTTGGACCAAGAACTGTGAATAAAGCATAATCCCGTGCTTCTTTGCTACTTCTGTCAGCTCACATTTATATTTGCAAGGTGCTTTAAAAGTTGTGATGCAATGTATAATGAGAGTATTTTTGGCAAGCCGCAAAGGAGAGAACAACAAACCACCACAGTGGAGTGAATGAAATTAGATGCAATGAAAATGACGGATCACGAAGATCATGGACCCAATGAAAAAATTAAACTGGGCTCATAATTTCATAAAACCTGGATTTCATTTTGAATTCCACCTATTTTCCTGGAAGATGGTGCCGCTCATTTTAGGGCCTAAACTAGGTTTTGAAGGCTTAAACCAGGTTTGCAACATAGAGTCCCAAATGGAAAATTTTGGGAAAAATAGGAAGTCCCACACCCAATTCCCATCAAATTCTTGCAAACAAACGGGCCCCTAGTAGAGTGATTTTAGCTTGAGAGTGGGTTACTGCATTAGATGATTCATCTTCAGCTTTGTCCTTATCTTTAATAGTATTGATAGTATGATTGGAGGACTCAAGCATATTGATCACATTGTCACTATTAGAGTATGTGTAACAAACCATATCATCCTTTTCCTTAAAAGACTCCCCTTTCTCAAATTTTGTAAACAACACCTTGAAAGTCTTATGATCACTATTCACTTGTGGGGGGTCAACCATAATAGTCTCATTATCAATTAGATCATAAATGAGACTCTTAAGAGTCATACATTCATTAGTCGTGTGGCCTTTGTTGCAATGATAATCACAATAGTGGTTCTTAGTCCACCATTTAGGCTTTATCTCATGATCATAGGGTCTTGATTTATTAGGCAAAGTAATGATCTTATTAGTCAAAAGAGTCTTCAAATTGTTCACAAGCGATTCTTCAAGAGGAGTGAAGTTTCTCTTAGGATTAGAGATCCAAGGCATATCATTTTTGCAGCTTGCTGAATAATTCATATTAGCTTTCATAGTAGTAGATAGATTGAAAGTTGGCTCTTTAGGCTTACCAGTGGTAGACACTATAGTTGTACCTATGATTCTATCATTGACAACATCTTTAGTCTTGTTCTAGAATTTTTTCTTATCCTTGTTATGTTGGTTGTTAGAAGAGGATTTTTGCTCTTTAGATTGAAGAGTGATTTTTCTCTTATGAAAAAGGATATCCTCTATGTGAATAGAGGATTCAACTAATGTATAAAATGAAGCATGGGTTTGCATTTGCAATGCGTAATTAATTTTAGGAACTGAAGCATTGATGAATATTATTCATCAATATTTTCAATCTTAGGAATCTGTCGAGGATAACATGAGTAGATTTTTTACCATCACTAAAGGAAATCCATAAAGGATTCATCTTGGAATTTTTTTATATTGCAAAGATCGAGCATAGTGATAGCATGTTGGATATTATAGGAGTATTTCTTAATAAATCTGTGTATAAGCTGGTCAAATGATTTAAGAGGAGGAGATAGTTTAGTGAGCCACTCCATAGCTTGACCACTAAGACTCCTAGGAAAGAGTCTCATAAGATATGTTGGTTCATGCAATAATTCCATGCTTAATGTGCAAAATTCCATAATATGATCTTGAGGATCTTTGCTACCATCATACTTTTTATACTTAGGAAATTCAAATTTTTGAGGAAAAGGAGACATGTATAGATCTTTATCAGAAGGAAATGAGCATATATCCTCAAGAGAAAAATATGTTCTTGGGTTTTCCTTTTCCTTTTCTAAGTGTATCATTTGTTTCATCATCTCTTCCATCTATTCCTTCATGATTTCCATTTTAGATGGTTCTGTTGGCATTAAGTATGTTTGTCATTAGTGACAACACTTATTCAGACTCTATGTGTTTACCGAGCAGACAGGACAGTGTTTACCGAGCAGATAGGACAATGTTTACCGAGTAGACATAACAGTGTTTACCGAATAGACCGAGATTCGCAGTGCTTACTGAGTTATCATTACTGAGTGATGAAATGAGAAGTGTTTACTGAGTGCCAGCATGGTAAATAGGGAATTTAGTTTCTACCGAGTGACACTATATCTACCGAGTCTCCAGTATATACCGAGTTCGAAACTACAACCGAGTGGTTAGTATGGACCGAGCCTCCACTTCTACCGAGAGCATGACGATGCCGAGTAACATAGTGGATGCCAAGTATTAGAAAGTCACCGAGTTAGTTTGCAGTAACCTAGTAACTATATTTGGGCTGACTCAGTAATATTTGTGTTAGCTTGTTTAAGAGCTGACTTTGTAATTATTTTGTAATTGTTTTGGATTGATATATGAACAATGTTTTGTATCATATCCAAGGTGAAAAGTAGTGAAGTATGAAAAAGAGAGAAAGGCAGAGATACGCGAATTAAAAAGGGCTACAACAGTATAAGAAGCAACAAAGATCTATCCATCACAGAAGGTGATCAGTACATCAGAGAATCTCAATCAACAAGTACAGTTGCAAGTAAGAGATCTACTGTTTCATCCTAACAGGTGAATCAACTTAAAATCCTTTAACCGGGTAGACTTAATAGTCTTTGTAAAATCTCTTAACCAAGTGCATACTTTATTGTATGTTTGTAAATCCTCTAACAAGGTGGACCTAGCAGTCCTTATTGCTCCTAACAGGGCAGATCATTAGAAGTGATCATTGTAAGCCTTAACCGAAAAACTTTATACTGTAGTATTGAAGTTTTGTGGGTATCATCCCCACCCCAGTTTTACTTTCTATTTGGAAGGTTTTTGGGTCACCAAATCTCTATGTTCAAAGTGTTATGAATGTTTTATTCTTTTTGTTACTCATGCATGCAGTCAAATTATCAATCTAATGTTATTTGAAATATGGTTAAGATCTGAATTTGTTAAAAGTTTTGAAATTACTGATTTGCCCCTCCCCTCTCAGTAACCTGGATAGTCTTGAATATTTGCAACAATTGGTATCAGAGCTTTGTGGTTCTCAGGATAAAGTTTGATAGCTTGAGAAAAGATTCACGATAATGGAGATATTCAGACTTAACAAAGTAATTGATAATGGAAAGCTAGATCTGGAAATGGCCATAACTCAATTCAAGGAAGCAAAAGAGCATCTTTCCCAATCCCTAAAAAGAAGGAAGGAACTTGCAAATCAGATTAATGACCACCAGTATGTTGAAGAAAAGATTGAAGACTTTTTCCCTTCAAGCAGCACAGATGAAGCAAACAATGCAATCAAAGAACTTCTAGAAAAGAGTGGATCTCTGCAAGAAGAGGTAAGAAAATTGAAAAGAGAATAGGAAATTCAGTCAACAAGATTTTGTGAAATCTTGGAACAAAGAAACAAGATGAAAGATGAAATAGATGGAAAGAAAAATGAAATCTAGAATCAAACCCTTCAGCTAGAAAACCTTATTGATCAAGTCTCCAATGCAAATGAAGAAATCTTGACTCTAAGATCAGAAAATGAAAATATAAGAGAGGAGCTGAGATCTGAAAAGAAAATCAATTTAAGATTGATGAATGACCTAGATACTGAAAGGAAAATCAATGAGAGAATGTTGAAATCTCAAGAAGATACGAATCAGGTGTATGAACGAAAGCTTCATAAGCAAAAAGGAAAAGCATAACTTGGATACAAAGAGGAAGGTGAATCCTCCAAACAAGGTACTCAAAAGAATCAGAAACTCACTTGTAATCACTGTGGCAAAATTGGTCATACTTCAAAAAAATGTTGGAACAATGGAAAAGCAAAATTCAATGGAAAATGTTACATTTGCAATCAGCATGGTCATAAAGAAAATGAATGCAAGGAGAAACCAAGATTTAAAGGCAAATGTCAGAAATGTAGCAAACAAGGTCATAAGGCATCAGAATGCAGAAATAAAACACCTAATCCAGTAGAACAAATTATGAAAGAAATGTTTGGTTGGGATTACAAAATTTGGTGTAGATGTCATTAATGTGGAGAATATGGGCACATTGGCATGAATTGTGTAAGGCATCACTTGAGAAAAAGGGGTACTACCATAAGATATTATAAATGCACTAAACTTGGTCACATAGCTAAAAATTGCATGAATTTAAGAAAAGTTGAAGACGAAAAGAAAGCAAAAGAAAATAGCATCAGGAAGTAGATGAGACAACAGTGGATTCCTAAACCTACCGAGAAAACTAGTCCAAGTAATGAAGTCACTCATGAAGAGAGTGGCTCTATCAACTCTATCTAAGTCTCCAAGAAAGCACTGGAACTGTATCTTCATAGACATATTCCAAACAGTTCCTAAATTGAAAGGAAGAAAGATCCAAATCAGTATGCAAGATACAACAGGATCACAAGAAGGTCAGTATCAGTTACCACCGAGAAAGGTCGGGAGTAACCTAATTTCATTTGGTTATTGAGTAAGGTCGGAGTAGTATGAATTCGTATGTTCTCTGAGTTGCAGAATCTTCACTGAGCATTTAATGCATAGTGGATGACAGTCCGTCGAATTCAATACCCTAATTCCTACGGAGCATTAATGACAAAATTTTAACAAAAAGCATGAAATCAAGTTCATTCTTCACCGCGAATATCAACATATTGAGCAGAGAAATTTCTAGTGCGATCAAGCGATTCGAAGCAAAATTTTGCAGCAGAAATTTCTTCGAAGAATTTTTCTTTTTCTACCGAGCTACCATGGCATCATCCAGCACCAAAGGTTTGGAAATGTTAGTTCAAGGAGAATGGAAAGCCCCGGATTTCAAACTCGTGCCCATGATTGCAGAAACCCTAGATCCGAGTGGAGCTCAATCTCAAATTCCTCCAAAGGTACTTCTTTTAAATGACATTCGCAATCATTTTAAAGGTACAATTCAAGAGCTTGGAACCCTAGAGATAGATGTTGTTCATGATGAACTGTGTGTTGATGGTGTTCTCAAATCGGAACATAAACATTTGTAAGATAAGGGTTTGACACATATCACCCACTTGCCTCAGAGTTTCCAAATAAAATGGATTAGATATATCCTAAGCCGAGTGCATGAAGGTAAAATTTGGCTTGAGAAACCAGTGGAAATAACAAAGAAGATGATTCACTGAATCACTGGTCTTCCCATGCTTGCCAAGGCTAAATCTACAAAAACCCTCAGTCGGGTAGAGCTGGAAAAGAAAACCCTAGCCGAATGGGATGGTAGAGGTATGAGAATAAACAGTATTACCGATGTAGAACTAAAATTTGGCACATATGTCATAGCTCACAAGATATACAGTTCAAGTCAGTAGAATAGTGTTCTGTGTGAAGCAGTTGACCTAGCTTATAAAATTGTGAAGAACAATCTATCATTTGACCTAGCAGATTTATTGTTGAAACAGTTCAACAAGAATATGGAGAGCATCCAAACCTCAAAGAACAATCCATGTAAGTTTGGCTCACTGTTGGTTTTTTTATTTTTCTATGCTCAAAAGTTTTTCCCATCAAAAGGCACGGTAAAATGGAGAAAGGATGTGCCTGTTCTTTATCATATAAATGAGTATATTGCAGAAATGGGTGAAAATTTTGTAAGCATAATGGATAACTATTTTGAATCTTTTAAAGAAAAGATGAATAATAGATTCTAGATTCCACTAAAGTTGGTGGAAGATTATAAAGATGATGTTTGTTTCATGGTTGATTGTGATAGAGTATACATTCAGGCAGTAAGGCCTAGGATTGTATGGGTGAAACCTCTTCCTTATGAGGTAAACATTGATGAAACAAAGGATATAATTGAAGCCCTAGTAAATCAACCTGTTGATCCAAAGGTTCCATACTTTGGAACATATGATGAAGCTAAGGTAAGAACTGAGCTAAGCATAAAACTTTCATAGGCGGTTAACAAAGGCAGAAAGAGGATGGCCAAGATGCAATCTAGCACACCTCTAATGTTAACCGAGGGCAAAGGAGAGGATATTGTAGAAGAAGAAGAAAAGGATGTGAGTAAAGAAGAACAAGTGCCTGTAAAGAAGAAAGGAAAGGTAACTATCACCAAGGAACCCGAGCAATCCACTGCAGTATTCACAAGGAAAAGATCAAGGGGCAAGGCAGGTAAAGTCAATGATGATATAGCACTCAAAAGGCCTCCTCCCTCATTTGAAAAAAAGATTAAGGTTTTGAGAGAATGATCTAGAATTTCAAATTTCAAATCTCTCAAATATGAAATTAGATCAGAGGCAGAGCAACAGGAAATTGAAGATGCTGTTATTGAGAAAATGGGAAAATGGAAGTACTCACCTGATGATATGGCTTCTCAAATTCCAGGTGTTCTATTGGATAAAGTCAAGTTGAAATGGTCCAATGCAAGACAAACTGTCAAGGACATATATGCTCAAACCTTAAGATAGTTGATGCCAAGTTTGAAAAATGATGAAATAAATAAGGCATTAATAGAAAATGAGTGCAAGATGACACTAAAATTAAACGGTTGTTTGATTTTGATCAAAGATATAGAGTCGGTTGTGAAGAGTGCAAATTCTACTTGGAAAAACATCTATCATCTTCACAAACTAAGTACTGAAACTGTGATAATAAAAGATATTGAAGATGACAGTGATGAAGAAGAAGAAGAAGAAGCAGTTCAGATTGATAATGTTGAGGTAGAAGAAGTAGAGGAAGAAGTTACCGAGGAAGCTAAGAAGAATGTTGAGGAAGATGATCCAGTTCGGATAGTTGCAGAGGTGATTGCCTCACTTCCTCACTCTCCAGTAAAAATTGCTACATCTAGCCCGGAGAAAACTTCAAGTGTGATTGTGACAACTCCCTCAGATACATCAAATGTCCAATCATCACTAGCACAACTCATTGAATCAATGACAGAAGTGGCTACCACTTCATCCACCGAGCTTCAGCCTCCTTCTTCCACTGAGTTGTAGTCTTTAGTACCTTCTTCAATTTTGAGTTTTTCAGTAGTAAGTACTTCAGATTCTACAGTTGTAAATACTTCAGTTTTTGATTTATCAAGTATTCCAGTTAGCATCCCATCAGTCAGAAGTTTATCAGTTTTCACTACAAGTCCTACTGTGTCTACAATAATTTCTACTACAAAGGCAATAAGTATAAAGACTCAACCGAGTACACAATTTTTGAGTAAGAGTGTAGTAGAAGATATAGATTTAGATGAGGAGATAGAAATTCCCCAATTAGATTTTGCAAACCTCACAGTAGACCAAATGCAAATAGTTGGTGAACTCCTCTAGAAGAAAGCAAAGCAGAAGAAACTAAAAGAAGAAAGAGATAAGGAATATAAGATCATTGAGGATGCCAAGAACATTTTGGCAGAAACAATAGGTGTTGAAGTTGATTCCTCTCAACACATTTTGTTGCAGTTGGCAGAGGCAGTAAAAAAGTTCAATGAGGATTCCTCTGGATCAGATAAGTTGCTTGAGAAGGCTGAGAAGAAGTTTGAAAATAAAGTGCTTGAGCACATTGCTCAGCAAATAGCTATCAATCAGGCAGGTTTATCTTCAGTTTTGACTAGCATTGAGTCCTCCTATATCAAGGTAACATCATTTTTTGTCGAAGTATGTAATGTTGCCAAGTTCTCAAAGGAGATTAAAGACAAAATAAATAAGATTGATGAGGATCTGAAGATCAGTGCACAAAATTTGCAACTTGAACCTAGTTCAAGCTCTGCACATCATATGACAGTCAGATTCCTATTTGATAAGCAGTCAGAGTTATTGAAAGAAGATGCAAGGATCATATCAACATTAATAGATATTCAGAACATGATCCTTCCCATCATGGATACAATGCAGAAGCATATTGCATACTCAAAAACATTGATCCATGACAATCAGTTTTCAATTGCAGATCACATGATTGAACTCTTTGTAGAAGTCCAAGTTGCACTCCATACATGCAAGATTCTGCAAGAGAATTGGGATAGAACTCTAGCACTAATTGGAAAGGTATATTCTGATTTTCTCTCACATTTTGGTATCTCCATGTAAAATATTTGTATATACACCTTTGGCATTAATGTCAAAAAGGGGGAGAAAGTATATAAGATATATGAGATATGAAAGGGGGAGAAAGTATATGAGAGAAATAGGAAATATGAGTATGAGGTGAAATAAGATATTTGTATATATACTGTATGAGGGAGACATGAAATGTATATACAGCAGTATGACAAAGATAATTTTTTTTGAAAAATCAAAACCAGTATCAGCATGATTGTGTATATAAGTTTTGGGCAATAGGTGTTTTGTCACTAATACCAAAGGGGGAGATTGCTGGCATCAAGTATGTTTGTCATTAGTGACAACACTTATTCAGACTCTATGTGTTTACTGAGCAGATAGGATAGTGTTTACCGAGCAGACAGGACAGTGTTTACCAAGCAGACAGAACAGTGTTTACCGAACAGACTGAGATTCACAGTGCTTACCGAGTTATCATTACTGAGTGATGAAATGAGCAGTGTTTACGGAGTGCCAGCATGGTAAATAGGGAATTCAGTTTCTACTGAGTGACACTATATCTACTGAGTCTCCAGTATATACCGAGTTCAAAACTACGACCGAGTGGTTAGTATGGACCGAGCCTCCACTTCTACTGAGAGCATGACGATGCTAAGTAACACAGTGGATGCCGAGTATCAGAAAGTCACTGAGTTAGTTTGTAGTAACTGAGTAACTATATTTGAGCCGACTCAGTAATATTTGTGTTAGCTTGTTTAAGAGCCGATTTTGTAATTATTTTGTAATTGTTTTGGATTGATATATAAACAATGTTTTGTATCATATCCAAGGTGAAAAGTAGTGAAGTATGAAAAAGAGAGAAAGGCAGAGATAAGAGAATTACAAAGGGCTACAACAGTATAAGAAGGAGCAAAGATCTATCCATCATAGAAGGTGATCAGTACATCAGAGAATCTCAATCAACAAGTACAGTTGCAAGTAAGAGATCTACTATTTCATCCTAATAGGTGAATCAGCTTAAAATCCTTTAACTGGGTAGACTTAACAGTCTTTGTAAAATCTCTTAACCAAGTGCATACTTTATTGTATGTTTGTAAATCCTCTAACAAGGTGGACCTAGTAGTCCTTATTGCTCCTAACAGGGCAGATCATCAGAAGTGATCATTGTAAGCCTTAACCGACAAACTTTATACTACAGTATTGAAGTTTTGTGGGTATCATCCCCACCCCAGTTTTACTTTCTATTTGGAAGGTTTTTGGGTCACCAAATCTCCGTGTTCAAAGTGTTATAAATGTTTTATTCTTTCTGTTACTCATGCATGCAGTCAGATTATCAATCTAATGTTATTTGAAATATGGTTAAGATCTAAATTTGTTAAAAGTTTTGAAATTACTGATTCACCCCTCCCCTCTCAGTAACCTGGATAGTCTTGAATATTTCCAACAGGTTCCTCTTTCTTTATTAGATTATCAATGTAAAATTTGTGAGGTAGCTTAACTCCTTGTGAAGCCAAATGCAAGAAGTATTGGTCTTTGTTATGACTCAATGTCAAATTCATAAGTCTTTTCAAGCATTCATCTTTCTAAGATTGCAAGATATCTTCCTTAGTTATCTCATTATTTGAATCACCACCTTGTGAACCATATGATCCAGGTCTAGTATGTTGAGAGCCATTTTGTGGGCCATGTCTAGAGTTGTGATGCTCTTGGTTTTCTTGTCCAAAATGCTTGTCACTCAATTGTTTTAGAAATTCCCCAATCCTTTTATTTTGTTCTTCCATGATTGGAGTGTAAGAAACACTATGTGCCAACCTAAGAGAGGATAAGGTAGATTCACTAGAGATTGTTAAGGTTTTAAGGATCGTTGCAAATGTAATAGCACTATCTGATTGTATATGTTTTCCAAATACAACAATCTCTTACATTTATATTGAGAATGAGCCAAGAAGAGACATGTCCCTTCATGGGACATGTCTATTCATTATTATGTAATTAATATAATGACAATTATGATTATACATACATACATACATAAACACACACACACACACACACATATATCTTCACTAGTATTGACTCATAGTGTTTATTTGACTGAAGCTACAAAATATCAACACTCCCTCTTAGCCAGGGAAGATTAAAAACATGATTAGGATCAGAAGATATAATTTACTAGGATATTAGAGATATGGTCTGACTAGGAATATCAAGTCGTGTGATATTCACCATAACTCATAGATTCATAAGAGTATCATCTCATGATATTAGGAGTAATAACCATAAAATATAATCAAGTCACGTGATATTCACCATGTACTAAGAGAACTGGCCTACCAACATGATGCAGGAGCATCCTGGGTGTAAGAGCAATCTTGCATCACCAAAAAATATTTATGGTTTCTTTTCAATAAGGGCTATCTTGTGTAGAGCTTCTATTTATGGAAACTTACTATTTTTAGTAATTTGGTCATATGAGCTCAAAATGTTTTTATTTCACAGGTGGAGGTTCATCTTAGTCATATCATCCTACCAATTGAGTTTCATTTCCATATCATCTATATTGGTGAAGTTATTGAGATTTTTGGGTATGAAATCTTTGAGCTCAATTTTGAAGGCCTTAGATGTTCCAGATTGCGATCGACCCCTGACTGACTGGAGGTTGCACAAGTCAGGCACTGTAGATCAGGTCCTGCCATTTATGAAAAGTGGTTATAATAGAAAAATAGAGCTACGATTAGAACATTATGGCCTCTGGAAGTTGGGCTACCTAAAAAACATAATTTGTAATTATTTTGAGCCGACCCTAAGGTAATAATTGTGAAAAATAAAATAATTCTATGGGTAGTCGGCCTTAAGGGTTAAATTTATGGAACCTTCTTAGGTGGTGGAAAATTGCCTATATAAGGAGGGTCCATAGTGTTTTCTAGGGCAGTTCTGGGTATTAGTTTTGGGTAATAGTTTGAGGCTTGTCCTATAGAATATTGTAAGGAAAATTCCCATGTGGTTTTGCATAGTGCAATTCTAGAATTTGTAATTTCACACTTGTGGAGATAATACGAAGCCCATTTTTTGTTCTTGCAAATTGTTGTTGTTTCTTTGTTTCTATTATGTGTTTGTGGTATTAAGGGGAGCACCCTTCATCACAACATCAAGTCTCATGATGTCCATAAAGTACTCAACAAATATTTAAGATATCACATCAATATGATATCAGAGATATGGTCTGACCAAGAATATCAAGTGTCATGATATTCACCATAACTCAAAAAGTATTTTAGATATCACCTTAATATGATATTAGAGATATGGTCTAACCAAGAATATCAAGTCTCATGATATTCACCATAACTCAAAAATGTCCTTTAGGTAATGCGCACATGTAACCTCAATAATGCTTACCATAGGAACATTCCTATCATCTATCTGTAAGGAAACTCAGGTGCGGAAACAGCTTCCTACACTAATCTCTATAGGAGAGTATTGTGAAAATTCTTATAAATCCTTACAATTTCAGATTTGTTAACTACTATAACAAAGATATTGCAACCACATACCATGCATATAGAAAAATAGAGAATGACACAATGATATACCCTGGGGAAACCTTCCAATAAAAACCCCAGCACTCCAAAACCTGCACAATGTATTGATCAAAACTATTACAGCTTACAATACACTTGCAATGCAAGTTCTTTCAGAAGATTTCCAAAACCTTGAAGACAAATCACAGTAGCATAAAAACGTTCCAACCATACACTCACATCACATCTCTTTGCAACCCTAAAAAATCTTATATCATGCGCTTCACTTTTTAGGGCTACTCCCAAAGATAACCGTATTAGGGTTTTTACCACATGTCTTCACTTGTCATTGAATCTTCCTGACATAGCTCTTATGTGTCATAACCATTTTAGCCATGATCTCCTTACACACAATTCAAGATGCTGACACATCAACATTATTTGCGAGAAATACATTTTACAAAAAAAATAATAAGAATAGGAATTATCCAAGGTTGAGACACCTTATTCCTAACATTCTCCCACTTGTTGAACACCTTGTAAGAGCAACAGGAACATAACAGGAACTAACTGCTATAGGCCAAAAGGCCCATAGACTCCGAACACCATCTGAACTTCTCAGTGCCCACTAGTTTCGTTAATGCATCTGCAACATTCTTCACAGTATCTACCTTCTCCAAATTTACCTTTCCATCTTCCACCATATCTCTCACAAAGTGAAACTGCACATCAATGTGCTTCGTTCTGGCATGGAAAGTTGGATTCTTTGCAAGGCAAATAGCGCTCTGACTGTCACACCAAATAGTAATCTGTTCTACATCAACACCAACATCAGAACACAATCTTCTAAGCCAAATGGCTTCTTTACAAGCATGAGTAGCGGCCATGTACTCAGCTTCTGTAGTGGACAAAGCAACCACAGGTTGTCGCTTACTCATCCAACTAATGGCACCACCAAACATAGTGAACACATAAGCATTGGTGGATCTCCTACTGTCAATATCACCTGCCCAATCTGAATCCACAAACCCACAAATACAAACTGAATGCAGAGATCTAGAAGAGTTACCATGATAACATATGGAGTAATCTGATATACCCCTCAAATATCTGAATACTCACTTAACTACATCCCAATGTACCCGTCCAGGGTTAGCCATAAACCGACTCAGGATTCCCACTACTTGGGCAATTTTTGGTCTAGTAAAGACCATAGCATACATAAGACTGCCAACTGCACTAGCATAAGGTAGCCTACTCATGTCCTCCACCTCACTAGGAGATTTTGGACAATCATCTACAGATAACTTTGTTCCCACAAAAATAGGAACACATAGTGGTCTACAATTTGCCATGCTGAACCTGTCCAACATAGACTTCACGTACTTACTCTGACTCAACCAAAGTTTTTTGTTAGACATGTCTCTATTGATTTTCATACCCAAGATGTACCTAGCTGCCCCAAGATCTTTCATCTCAAACTGTGCTGACAACTAAGATTTAAAATCAGAAATCATACCCTTACCCTTCCCAAATAGCAACATATCATCAACATATAATGCAACAATAAGAAGGCGATCATTTTCAACTCTGAAATAAACACAATGATCTGATTTTGATCTTACAAATCCAATTGACAACACAAAGGCATCAAACTTAAGGTACCACATCCTAGGAGATTTCTTTAAACCATATAGAGATTTCTTTAATCTGCAAACTAAGGATTCTTTACCTTTAACAATGTAGTGCTCAGGCTGTGACATATAAATCTCTTCCTCCAAATCACCATGAAGGAAAGCTGTCTTCACATCCATCTATTCTATCTCTAAATCATATGATGCATCAAGAGATAATAGAAATCTAATGCATGTCAACTTTGCAACAGCAGAGAATATTTCACCATAATCTATTCCCTCTACTTGTGAATACCCCTTTGCAACCAATCTAGCTTTGTACCTTTCAACACTGCCATCTGCATAGAATTTCTTCTTGAACACCCATTTACAGCCAACAGATTTTCTCCCTTTAGTCAAAGGTACAAGGTCCCAAGTTTTTTTTTTCTCCAATGAAGCCATCTCATCATCCATAGCCTCAATCGAGGAACCTACATCTTCCATGCCCAAAGCCTCTTTCATAGATCTAGGCTCATCAGTGTTAGTAATCAAAGCAAAGGCACAATTGGAATCTAACATAGAATAACCAAACCTTTCTGGTTGCTTTCTTTCTCTCATGGATCTCCTCAAGGGCTGCGGTTGAGGTTGTTCTTCCTCTTCTTCTGAACTATCAGATCTGCTAGAGCTCTCCTCATCATTAGGCCCAACATGGTCTCTCTGTTCAGTCTTCTCAGGGGTAGGAGGAAACTGAACAACATCTTTTTCCTTTTCTTTTTCATTTGGTTGTAGCACAATAGGAGAAGATGTTAGCTCTCTAAAAATAACATTTCTACTATACAACACCTTACTAGTCATAGGATCCCAAAGCTTGTATCCTTTCACACCAGCACTATATCCGATGAAAATACATTTAACAGCTTTGTTTTCCAACTTAGATCTTTTTTCCTTTGGAACATGTGCATAAGCTTCACAACCAAAAATGCGAAGATGTCTAATTGAAGGCTTCTTACCAGACCACACCTCCATGGGTGTCTTACCAACAAGGGCTGATGTAGGAGATCTGTTAACCAGATAGCAAGCAGTGGCCACAGCTTCGGCCCAAAACCTTTGTTCTAAACTAGCTCCACTAAGCATACTCCTAGCCTTCTCCATCAGTGTCCTGTTCATTCTCTCTGCAACTCCATTTTGCTGTGGGGTATAAGGAGTTATCTTATGCCTCTCGATACCTTGTTCTTTACAGAACTGTTCAAACTCTGCTGAGCAAAAATCACCACCATTGTCAGTTCTCACACACTTAATCTTCTTACTAGTCCGATTCTCTACAAGAGCTTTAAATTCCTTGAACTGACTAAACAATTGTGTCTTACTTTTAAGGAAATAAATCCACATCCTTCTACTATAATCATCTATGAAAGATACAAAAAATATAGACTTGGAGATTGAAGGAACTTTTACAGGACCAAATACATTAGAATGAATAAGATCCAAAACATCAGAAGATTTGTGAGAACTAGAGTAAAATTGAACATGATTTTGTTTACCATAGACACAGTGTTCATAGAAGTCAAACTTGAGATTGCAATCATTTAACCCCTCAATGAGATTTTTATTTTTCAGGGTTCTGAGACCCTTTTCACCAATGTGGCCAAATCTCATATGCCACAACATTGTCTTTTCTGCAGGAAGCTTACCTTCCAAAGTGTTTGCACTACCATCGGAACCAATAGCCATAGACTTCTTCACTACTTGTTTAGATGGTGAGGATGAAGAACTATTACATAGAGGAATACATGCATCTAGCTGAAATAAGGTACCTCTCCTAGTACCCCTTGCAAGCACTATCAATCCTCTCATCATCTTGCATCCTTCTTTGAAAAAAACAACTTGCACACCTACATCATTCAACATAATTACAGATAATAGGTTTTGTGCCAAACCCGAAATGTGCATAACTCCGTTGATTCCCTTTACTCATCCATCAAGAAATTTGATAGTGACCCTTCCATGTCCAACTATCTTTAGGTGAGAATCATCACCCAAGTACACCTTTCCACCATCGAACTCTTAATATTTTGAGAGCCAGTTTCGATGGGAGGTCATGTGAAAAGATGCACCCGAGTCAACCAACCACACATCATCAGATGCATGGGCTGCCAAAGCTATGATGAATGCATCACCATCTTCTTGAGATCTTTCTAAAGCTGAATCTGAGCCTTTCTTCTTCTTCTTCGGCTCTTTGCAGTCTTTACGGAAGTGCCCAGATTTATCACAATTCCAACATTTTGCCTTGGACTTATTGGAAGTCTTTGACTTCCCACAGGATTTGGATCTACCCTTATTGTCAGACTTATTGTCATTTTTCTTCCCTCTTTTAGTGGATCTCCCACGAATAGCAACGACTTCTTTTTTGAAATGGAAGCCTTTCTCCGCATCTCCTCTAATAGCAGTGAAGACACCACATCATCCATTTTGAAGGTGACTAAAGTGCTTTTGAGAGCCATCACAAGATGGTCCCATGAATCCGGTAAAGAACACAAAAGTGTGTAGCAATGATCCTCCTCTTCTAACTTGACACCAGCTGATGTCAACTGTGCAGCTAGCAGATTAAATGCATTTAAATGATCCGTTAAGGATCCACCTTCCTCCATTTGCAAAGAGTACAAATTCTTCCTAACGAACAACTTGTTCACTAGAGATTTGGCCTGATACACGGCCGCAAGTCTTTCCCACAAACTATTTGCAGTTTTCTCATCTAGAACATTCAGAAGAACTGCATCGGTTAAACAGAGTCTTATGAGACCCTTAGCTTTACGGTCTTTGATATCCCAATTTTCTTGAGCTATAGTTGCTGGTCTTGTAGCACTTGAAGTCGCTTCCCATAGGTCACGATCTTCCAACATGTCTTCCATCTTGAGTTTCCACAACTCAAAATTAGTGCCATTAAATTTCTCCACCTCCATTCTTCCATATGATGAACTTGCCATCTCAATCTGCAAATAAGATTCATAATGCTCTGCAAAAAACTCCCACTCAAACTTGAGATCAGCTCAAAAAACCCTACCCAACAACTAGGATCAAAATTTGATCAAGCTCTGATACCACTTGTAAGGAAACTCAGGTGTAGAAACAACTTCCTACACTAATCTCTATAGGAGAGTATTGTGCAAATTCTTATAAATCCTTACAATTTCAGATTTGTTTTCTACTATAACAAAGATATTGCAACCACATACCATGCATATAGAAAAATAGAGAATGACACAATGATATACCCTGGGGAAACCTTTCAGTAAAAACCCCAGCACTCCAAAACCTGCACAATGTATTGATCAAAACTATTACAACTTACAATACACTTGCAATGCAAGTTCTTTCAAAAGATTTCCAAAACCTTGAAGACAAATCATGGTAGCATAAAAACATTCCAACCATACACTCGCATCACATCTCTTCACAACCCTAAAAAAGCTTATATCATGCACTTCTCTTTTTAGGGCTACTCCCAAAGATAATCGTATTAGGGTTTTTACCCCATGATTGGGGAAGAGTGTACAATACTCAAATTTATCAGTTGCCACATGTCTTCACCTGTCATTAAATCTTCTTGACATAGCTCTTACATGTCATAGGAATCCGTCATAACCATTTTAGCCATGATCTCCTTACACACAATTCAAGATGCCGACACATCATTATTATTTACAAGAAATACATGTAACGCCCCACCAGGAAACCCAAGAGGACAAGACATAAACCTCTATAAAATGCAAGTAGTAAATTTCTTTTTTTTAATTTTAACTAGAATAATATTCATCATTACACTTCATATTTCTAAAAGAAGAAATAATTTTCTACTACTTGAATGTAATATTTATACAACTTAAGTCCTCACGGGTCCCCTCTCGTCACTACTAAAGCAACATCATATAAACCATTTACATGCATAAGATATTCATGGAATCATGAGCTTAAAAGATCTATGTTCATTTTAATGCATCAAGTTAAATGTCCCTAACTTATTTCTTTTATTAAACATAAGTTAATCATCCAACATCATTATTCCTTTTATCAACTCATTCCATAAATTCATATTGATTTCATCTACATCTACTATCCTTTATATCACTTTTCTCTAATAATTTAGGTAAGAGATTAATATTCATTAAGGTAGGCATCATCCTAGGTACTTCATTAACATGAACAAAGTATTAACATTAAAATCAAATCACTATTTTATTGCATTGTTTCATAACCATTCATTGTTAATAATTCCAATCACAAATCTATCATTTCTCAATAATTTCCTTGGATTCTTTCATCAAGAGAGAATACATTATTGTTGTGATACATCATTATATATAACTATATTTAAGATTATTTCCTTTACACATGGACAACATAAGAGGATAGGAGAAATAACATAAACACTTTCTTTTAATGCTAGTAACATGTCCAATATTCCACATTCTTTTCCCTTTCTTTTAACTAGAACTACCCATTCCCTTATGCATTGTTTTGAATTGAGATTACATCAATACTACAAGAATCCTTTTAGGAGATTAAAAATTACATGAATACAAATACATAAGTACATCTCAACATATTAAAATATCCAATAAGAAATCTTCAATTGTAGATCTGGAAAGGAATATGTGCTAGGATCATCCAAAGAATCATGATCAATACCTCGATATAAAGATTAACCACCCAACCACGTGGAACCAATAGGCCCACTCCCCCGAGCTAGGAGATAGAACCAAAGGCCCATACAAGAGGTAACAACTAGGAAATTCCTAAGGTGGTGATAAAATTTCCCCAAAGTCACAACACAAAAGAAAAGACAAGAAGACCACAAGGACTACCAGAGGCATGAACAAATTTGGTAGAGACTCTAAGCTACAAGCTAGGTGAGTGTCATCGCATAGCCCTCACCCCTTGGGTTGTCTTGGTACTAGCCACTCTTGGCCCTGGCCCCCAAGTAGGCACATGTGGAACCGAATTCCTCTCGTACAGACAAGGTCATTCAGTTGTACCTACGTATAGGTACCTTCTCCCACTCCCATCCTTAGTCTTTAGTAGCACTAAAGGCATGGGTGAGGCACAATTAATCTTGATTAGTGTGTAATTTCCCATTCCAATAATCTCCCATTCCCAATTCATTTATTTAGGTTATCACTTGATTAAACAACTCATAGTAGGTTATCCTGGTACTAGCCACTTAGGGCCCCGACCCCTCACTATGACCCACTCACCTAGTGTGCTTAGGTTCCCTAACATACATATAAAAATTATAAAAACATAATAGATTCATCATCAAGAATCCATATCAATTCCATAACAACATTTGATTGAGTTTAGGAAAACATATGTTGTCCCTAGTCCACTTGACAACCCTAAACCCAATATGGCATTCAGAATGTTCCAAACATATAAGAAGATATCCAAGTGATATTATAAACATATTCAGAGTATAAATAGACCCAATTAACCAAAAAAAAATTCTAATAGCCTCTGGTAACCATACGAAACCTTAAAACTTAATGATGTTCTTAAACTGAATTATTTCAAGCAAGGATTAAATGCAAAGAATAGTCATCATAGAACAGTCATCCATATCTTCCACAAAAAAAATAATAAAAACAATCTCTTTGGTGGAAATTTAGATAACATAATTATGGAATCTCAATTTGATTTTTAGGAAGATCCAATGGTGGGAAAGAAAGTTATGACTTCTGGTTTAAAATAGAAAATTTTGGTTAGGGTTCAGACCTACCTTAACTAAAACGGTTGTAATTTTCACAAAACATAATTAAAATTCACCAAACCAATTGTAAATGAAATATAAGACTTAGGATAATCTTTGATATCAAATTAAGACTTTTATATGATTATATCAGCCTGTAGCATACGAATACATTTGACAGAAAATTCAGAATCAAGAATGCACAAGCATAGTCTGCCAAAATGTCAAAAATAAGGCATTAATTCGAACCTAAAAATAAAATCAGAGAGATACCCATTTGAGATATGTGATTTTACTTCCATAAAATTAATTTACTAAAACCCTAGATGTAATTTAAATTATTATAATAATAGGTCTCCAAAAATGGGTTGCTAAAAACCCTAGGAAAACACATGCCAATTCTTACAAACAAAAACTCAAAACTTTAAAATAACCATAGAAATGAAAAGTACAGATATAATAAATATATAAATAGATCCATAATCTATCAGAGACATAAAGTAACTAAAATATTCAATCCATACCTCATGTCCTACAAAGGTTGAATCGAAGAAGGAAGGAAACAAAAGAGAAGACAAATCCAAACTTGAGATGCATCCTTCAAACCCTATCCACTTTCAGAAATCTCCATGAAAGAAAGAAATAATTCCACAAAAAAGAATCCCTCTCTCAACTACTGAAATTCTCACAAAAATGTCTCTCTCCCAAAAGCAAAGATAACCAAAAATTCTTAAAGACATATGCTTACAAACTCTGCCTCACATCTCCAAGTTTTCTCTCCAAAATCTCCATGAAAAGTAAGGCCATCCTCTCCTCAATGCTTCAACCCCAAAATCTTCTCTCTTCAAATAAGAAACTAGTGCATATAAATAGATTTCCAAAGGTTGAGAGGAAAAGTAACCAACTCCCAACTAACTCTTAACTAAAGGGTATTATAAAATAACTTAATATCATACAAATTTATTACTCAAATATACAATAAAAGATTATTTGTATTCATTCATACACATAGGTAATATTATCCTAACATATATGCATATGCCATCATTAATTACATCAATATCTATATATATAACCTATCCTCATTATTAATAATTAACAATTGAGAATAATATACCTCGCATTATTTAATATTTAATTATTAATAATATTATACTTTACATTAATCCCAAAATATACACCATCAACAATATCTACAATAATTAACATATAATCACATATAAATTATATATATATAAATACATATATGTGTGCACCCATATATATATTTCTATATATATATATTTATATTTATATAGATACATGCCAAATACCAAACACTATAATCTATAAGATTATGAAGTAACAGATCACAATATTATTACCTATTTATAATTACTATAGGATATAATCACTGAGGTAGAATAAAATCACATGCCTCAAAATAAATCTAATCATCCAAAGAGGCCATACAAATCATCTATGAAACATATCAAGAAAACCATAAGATCAAACAAGGTCAACCAAAGTCAACAAGGAAAGTCAAGCCAAACTCTTGAAACACAACATAGAAAGATTAACTAAGAATCATACCAAGAAGGAGAAATAAATAAAATGAGTAAACAAATCATACAACCAAATGAATTTAAGTGGCCACAAGGCACTAACTACAACCATGCCCAACCGGGTGCGTTGGATATGAGTTTTTGACCCAAAGGTTGACTAACAAAGAATGAACCCTAATATTCCCAAATTGGAATAATGACAAAGGAAGACTCATGTAGGGGCCTTAGTACTATCTCCATAACAACAACCATCAAGGATTTGAGGGCATGCTTAGACCTGTGAAGCCAGGTGAAGTCGATGCCCGGTACCTGCAAGCCTGCATCACAAAGAAGAAATAGATATGCATAGATATACATATAAAAGAAAACATTGCAGACAGATGACCGGGATCGATACATCATGTGGACCTCAGCTATGTGAGTAACTCTGACTTCATCCTGAATCATGAAAAGACATCATGTATATATATACACTCAAAGCATGTAGCATCATCATAACGAAGGTTAGCATCTCAAGCATTGTGTTAGTCTCTTATCAATACTAACATAATCAAATCATCAAGTGAGATACAAGATTCATCCAAAGTAACCTTAGTAGAAGAAAATCTAAATAACCACTTATATATATCTATCAAGTACATATCATATAACATCCTAACTGTGTTCATAAAGGTCTTGAAGGTACTCAATACATACATGGAGATAAATACATACAAAAATGATACCTTTAGATAGTATGTCTGATATTACAATCATTGAGTACTAGCTTATGAAATTATTATAAACAAACTATAGGAATAGATCAAACAAGTATCATGTACAACTTAAGTTGTAAGAAAACATCGAAAGATCTTAATTCTTTCAAAAACACAAAACTTATATTAGGGTTAGAGGGGTATTACAATACATTTTACAAAACAAATAATAAGAATAGGAATTATCCAAGGTTGAGACACCTTATTCCTAACACTATCATGATTTGTTTGAACCATCATAAGATGTCTATCACAATAGAAGATCATGGCCTATTTAAGGAACTCAATCCACCATGAAAGATATCATCTATCATGATCTATTTCAACCATCATAAGATGTTTATCATGATAGAAGATCAAGTTATTGTAAGATCATCACCTTCCAATAACTTTAAAAAATACAAGTGATAATCATTTGGAAGTCTTCACTTCCTCATGATTTACACAGGGCCCAAAAGGCATTCATGATTCCTATTCCTTTGATTGTTATAGATTCTTAATCATTGGAGAATCCATCTTAGTATGGACTACTCCCTCTGAATCAATATGACCAAGATTATCAAAATTTTATTTAACCATATCCTCCATATGCTCCCTCTAAAGTTCAAGTTCTTGTATCAACCTCGTCTTCTTTTGAAATGTCAGACTCTCTCTAAGTCTAGTCTCAATCATCAATTCCTTCGAAAGAATTAAGTTCTTTCTCCCTTGAATGCAATTTTCTTGTGCTTCCATCCTGAAGGTATGTCAAAGAGAGATTACAAATAGCTCACTAAACTATCTTGACCGAAAATACCAATGATAGAAGCATACAAGATTTTACTAACCAATATAGTATAACATGAATTAAAAACTTAAAAAAATTATGTGCATTAATAAAACATGGAATACTTATCTTTAATAAATTTCAATTATTTCACTCTGTAAGGTGATCCCATATAGAAAATATCATGAAAATTCATAGAATGATGTCACCGCTCTTGAACATTACCAAAATTCTTCACATGACTAGTCTTGAATATACAAAGGTTCTATACACTATGACAACCTTCAATCTTATCGGATCTCCCTTCAAGTGGTTAGGCTTTTAAAGAAGGAACCACTCTCTTTTACAAATTTTGCATAGACTTGTACAAAGTCAGTCATAACTTTTGAATCTGGAACTTTCTCACCAATCGCTCAAGTGAGATTCTTCTAAATTTTTTAATCACCAACATATCCAAAATTTAGAAAAATTCAACAGTGTATTTTTGAGATGTGGTCCTCATACTAAGACTATATTTTCTGAGATAGTCACACATTCAACATCAACAAACTACTCTCTTACATTTGCAACTTGGCTCTGATACCATGTTAAGTTTTTTACGATCGTTGCAAATGTAATAGCACTATCTAATTGTATATGTATTCCAAATACAACAATCTCTTGAATTTATATTGAGAATGAGCCAAGAAGAGACATGTCCCTTCATGGGACATGCCTATTCATTATTATGTAATTAATACAATGACAATTATTATATACATACATACATACATACATACATACATACATACATACATATACATATACATATACATATACATACATACATATATATATATATATATATATATATATATATATATATATATATATATATAGTAGTATATATGAGAGATGTATATATATACTTATTTATATACATAATGTAAATATTAGAGAAATTAATATAATACTTAAGAGATATTATATATATAGACACACACACACACACACACACACACATCTTTAAGAGTATTGACTCATAGTGTTTATCTAACTGAAGCTACAAAATATTAACAAATATATTATTAAAGGGTTTAAAAACCCAAGGTACATGATCTTCTTTAGATGATTTTTCAAAGGTAGCTTCGTGTTGCTTTCCTTCATGGTTCAGAGGTCTAGTTGTGATTGACATGAAAGAAGGTTGTCAAAATCCAAATAGGATGACTTAGGATGACTTGATTTTCAAGCTAGGTAAGAAAAAGTGTTCACTTGCCCAAAGTGTAAAAGTGTAAAAAATATAGGAAAGATAACTTGCCACAAGATGTCCAAGTTGTGGGTAGATCCCTATGCAAGACACTTGTGAACAAGCAAGGATAGGATAGAGCATCCAAGAGAAGTGATCGAGAAGATGATGGACAAGTGAACATTCTACCAGCCAAGAGTGTAGTCAAGAGATCAAAGTAATCTTTTCTAGCTAGAGGCAATTCCTAACATGTTGGAATGTACCAAATAACAAGATGAGCTAAGGATATCAATGAAGAACCAATGTTGACAACATTTAAGCATAGTCCAAAAGTTTGATACTAAAGGATTGCAAAGGTTGATTGACAAGTTTGGAGAATTTCCTAGACAAATTTTGATTTGAAAGCAAGTAATGTGAGCAATAAATAGTCTTCAAACAAGCCAACAAGAGACAAAGAAACCTTGTGGATATAAGCATATGTGAGGTCTTGCAAGGTATAACAATGTGTCAAGTTTATCAAGTGTATGTTCCACAAATGTTTTCATAGGTCTTAGCACATTAAAGCACATCAAGAAAAACTACCTAAGGTTAAGGGGGAAGTGTTTCAACCTTTTCCCACAACTTGATGTTATTAGCCCCATGATTAAGTGGTTGACTGGCCTTTCCTAGGACTATGCAAGTTATGGATCAATTGGAAGAGAACAATGCTTGCATCACATATATTTCCATATTTCTATATTCAAGCTTTGAATCTAAGGGATCACATATAGTGAGTATCTTGGGGTGATCTAGGTAAGTCCACTTGGATCAATCCTTGTACAAAGGAAGTCACATGGCCAAAGGGTTAGCTTATAAGTCCTAAGGTGTTTAATAAGGGTCTCCATTCCTGACTACTCCTTATAGTTTTGCAAGAAAAATTAAATCCTATAGCCCTACAAGAACCCAAAATGTATAGTCTTGCAAGAAATATTTAGACCTCTCGACCCTACACAAACTGAATGTACTCCCCTTGTAGTCTTGAAAACAAGATTGAGACCAAGATGGCCCTACAAGTGCCCAATCAAGTGTAGTCTTCCTTAGCAAGATTGAGACAACTAGGCCCTACACATGAAGAAGAATTAGAAGTAGAAAATATCCAGGTCTTCCCTCTCTTTAAATTAAAGGAAGCTTTTGATTATAGTGGGATGGAGTAAGCCGAGTTTGCTTGTTCCCGACTTGGGTTATTCCCAAAAGATTGATCTCTTGGTAGGCCCTCTAAAGGTAAATGCAAGAAAGAAAATGGATAGAGCTAGTGGAGGTTTAGATTTATGATTTTCCATGAGGAAAAGAGAATACTCTCCTACTCCATAGTGTCTCCCATACACATCAAGCACATGTTCATTTACAAAAGATTCTTTGCAAGTGATCAACTAAGTAGGTCAAGATTTCTGATTTTCCAAAAGGAAAAGAGCATACTCTCCTACTACTCAACTAATCACAAGACAAAAAGCCATCTAATTAAGCTAGGTGCCTAGAAAACTAAATGTAAGAAAGCACAATGTTAATTTGTATATCGAAGGAAACCTTAAAGACAAATAGCATTAGTAGTTTCAAGATTGAGTCTTTGACAAGCGTCCCACATCACAAAGCATTAGTGGTCATGAAAGTGTTGATCTATTTGGAAAGAAAATCCTACAATACCATAAGTTATGCCACAAGAGATATGAAAAACGAAAGAAATAACCCTTCAATATCACTTAGTTGTTGTTAGGAAACCAAAAAACCCAAAAATGCAAGAAAGAACAAGCAAACTCAGACTGTGATAGAAATTAAATTTGGACAACACTTCACAGTCTTCCAAAAATCCATATGATATACCTTAAAGAGGCAAAACTATATTTTAGTGAAAAATGATATACCTCAGAGAAGTAGAATGATATTTCTCTAGAAAGGAGATGATGTTTCTCAGAGAAGCAGAATGATATTCTAGAAACTGAGAAATTTCACCTGGTAGTATGTTGGAATGTCACCCAAGTATGATCTAGAATGTCGTATGATTCTCTGACCTACAAAAAAAAAGTGATGAACCTGTGATAAAAAAGAACTGAAAATGAAATAAAATGGAAGAAATGAGGCTAAATGCAAGAATCTAGCCCCACGGTGGGTGCCAAAGATGTGCGATCAAAAGTGTAACACACTTCTATGTGTGTGCACAGATGTGTGATCACACTTCTATGAGTCTTTGTATGCGAGAGTGCTCAATAGTGAGTTCTCACAAAATGACCCATAGCTCTCTATCTGAGAAGAGCATGGTTTGAATGTGGCCCTCAGATCAGCCTATTTTACCCATGCAAATACAACTCAGAATGAGAGATTCGAGTTGATCTAAATGAAACTATTCTAAATGATTTGCCATGCAAACTAAGCTAAACTAATTTATTGAAAATGAAATTAAGCTATATGTAATGGATTTAAACTAAAATGATTTGCAAATAATCTAAAATGTAAATTAATCTAAAATGTGAATGTGCAAGTTGAAATGCTAAATGATTACAAGCTATGAAATTCTGCAGCATAAGTTCGATATCAAAATTCGGGATGATTGAATGAGCATGAGAGGTCTCCTTTTATAGGAAAAGTTGGATTCGAATGTGAAAGTAGAAGCAATGTGGGATAAATGAAAAAGAGGAAACAATCATCATTTTTAGAAGGTTTGTAATAAAATGGAATTACATTTTATTTTCTTTTATTTTTATTCAATTTGTTTCCTTTTTCATCACAGGAGATCTTTTGAGAGAATATTTCATTTATTTAATTTTAAAGAATAATATCTCTTTTAATTAAATAAGGTAATATTATATAATTTAGAAATGAATATTAATTCAATAAAATAAAACCATTTAATTAAAAGAGGATTTTAATTAAATAACATTATTTCATTCAAAGAATATTAATTTCAATTAAATAATATTATTTTATTTATTAAAAAGTGATATATTTCTTTTAATTAAAAATTGATGGGATATTCAAACTTTAGGGAAAATTGAAATATTTATGATTTGATCAATAAATTTGATTTGAATGTATGACAAATATTGATTCAGGAATTGATATTGATAGATTAAATAAATGGGGCCCAAAGTCTAGGCGACCATTTTATGGTGCATACATTTGCCCCTCTTTGACTAATGTGTGATTGATTTGGGAACACATGTAGTCAAAGAAGAATTGAAATGTGAGATCGATCTGGGATCACAAAACAACTTAGATGTGTGTTCGACGGATGGGAACACATCAGGACAAACATAAACTAAAGGTCTTTGAACATGAGGTCGATTTGGGATCATATCCAAAGTGAGAGATAAGAATCTCAATCAATGTTGCCCCAAGAGGAGCAATTGATAATTTGATAAAACTGAATCAAGGTTTGAAATTTGATAGGTACTGCCCCCTCGTGATCGAAATCGAAATGAGATAGAGGAGAAACAGTAAATTGATAAATTTGATCAAATCAAATGAAAGATAAGGTTCATAGCAAGAAAGATTATGCCCCAAGATTGGATTAGAAGAAAAGAAGTGGGGTGAATAGTGAATGGAAGATAGAAGTTTAGAAGAAATGGAAAGAAATGGAGAGAAGAAATAGAATCAATCAATTGTTTAAGATAGAGAATTTCGATTGAGATCACGAAAGAAAGTAAGGAAATGAAGATTAGATCGTGTCCACAGTTGACCGAAAAATCCACAAGAAAGATGAGGAAAACTCTCTCAAACTCATAATGCAGCCTAAAAGTGCAAATGCTAACATGAAGCCTAAATAATGCAAGCTACATGAAAATGCAAAGATGTACTTGCATGGGTAACATAGGTATTTTGTGTTCATCATTCATTAGAGAATGTAAGAAAGCTTATTTTCATCACTGGGCCGTTATTACCGGACATCGGACAATCACACAACCATCACTAGTCACAAATGCAACTATGAAGATATGAATGTGATTTATATCGGTTTGGAATGTGGAAAGATTCTAACATGAGCATCAAAGACATAAAGGTCAAGATGACTACAATGTTAGCTTACCCAATTTAATTTAGCAAAACCATGCTCGCATCAAGGCATAAATGCCAGGATAACCATGAGGACAGTTGTGCAAGAAACAGTCAAGGATGATGTCTCAAATATCCTAAGTGTGTCAAGGAGACAACAAAAAACACTCAAGAGGTTCAAGACAAACACCCACAAGCAGAAAGCAAATAAAAACATGCCCCATGCCCCAAGTCCTCTAGCTATGCATCACAGAGAGACCTGTTTAGGCAAGGACACTCAACGAAAATCAATAACAGTCAGCACACAAAGAAAAGATCATGACATATCTCAGGCTGAAGTGTTTTAAAAAGTTTAAGTGTGTAAACTGATACTGAGTTTCGAGGGTAAAGGTCGAATGCTTGCTAATGGGTAAGATCACATGACTGAATTGGATAAGACCAAACTGATAAGTGTTGAGAAACACTCGATGTCGGGGGTTTTGTGTTGAAAAGCACAGTTGGGTTGGTGTTGAAAAACACCATTTGTGAGGTGTCCTAAAGACAGGCATATCCAAGAGACCAAAGCTAACACAATGATGCCCCCCCTAGACACAGACAAAGACTAATTCCAAACCAAGGCAACAAGGACAAGGCATGATGGAGAATGGCTAAGTGTCGAGAGCGCATGCTAAGAAATAGGGGTGCAGAGGCCTCAAGTAGCGCCTATTTCTATGTTTTCACCACTTGGAAGTTTTTTTTTTTTTTTTTTTTTTTTAAGGACTTTTTATATTTTTTTTGTACTTTTGCTACCAAGGCGCCTGTTTCCAGGTTTTCACCGAGGCACATTTTCTATTTTTTTTTTTTTGTATTTTTTGAATTTTTTATTTTTTTGTATTTTTTTCAGGATCATATATCAATTTTTTGGATTTTTTCAGGACCATAATTATATACAAAGGATGCCCCCAGATAGAACGGGCATCAAGGATAGAACTTCTTCAGGTGCTGAACATTGATAGGCGTAGGGAGCTGCTCCCCCTCTTCAGTAGATAGTAGATATGCACCTGAACCAAAAGCTGCTGTGATAATATAGGGTCCAAGCCAGTTAGGTTCGAATTTGCCCTTTTGTTCTCTGTGTTATTGGTTCTTAGGGTTCTCTCGTAGGACAAGATCTCCTACTTGGAATTCTCTAGGGTGAACCTTTTTGTTGAATGCTTTGGACATCCGCTTTTGGTAGACCCTCATATGGTCAAATGAAGCTTTACGCTTTTCATCCAGAAGTTCTAATTCCTGTAATCTCATGGCGCGATAATCTTCATCTGTAATCAGACCTTTGAGAGAGACTCTCAGTGATGGAATCTCAACCTCTAAAGGTAACACTGCTTCAGCGCCATATGTGAGGGCAAAAGGAGTAGCCCCCGTTGGAGTACGAATACTCATTCTATAGGCCCACAAGGCCGGATTTATCTGTAGGTGCCAGTCTCTACCATTCTTGTGAACTGTTCTGTGTAGAATCTTGAGAATGGTTTTATTTGAAGCCTCTGCCTGACCATTTCCTTGCGGGAAGTAAATGGAGGACCAATGTTGTTTTATTCTGAATCTTTGGCAGAGTTGTTTAAGGTCCTTGTTATTGAACTGACCTCCATTGTCAGTGATGATTTCAGATGGAACTCCATATCGACAGATGATATGGTTTAAGATGAATAGAGATACTATCTTGCCTGAGGCAATAGAAAGTGGGACACCCTCTACCCATTTTGTGAAATAGTCAGTAGCAGTGATAATGAATTTGTGCCCACCTGATGAGTTGGGATGAATCTACCCAACAAGGTCAAAGGCCCATCGCTGAAATGGCCAGTGAGAGATAGAAGGAATTAACTCCCTACCTGGAGCATGTATCAGGTGTCCATGTTTCTGACATTTTTCACAAGATTTGGCAAATTTTATCGCGTCCATCTGCATTGTAGGCCAATAGTATCCCACCCTAAGAAACCTTCTAGCCATGGAAAGACCATTAGAATGTCCCCCACATATGCCCTCGTGGATGTCAACTAGCGCTTGATCGGATTCCTCCTTTTCTAAACACCTAAAAAGTGTCCCATCTAGACCCCTCCTATACAAATCACCAGAGATGAGGGAATGGCGAGAGGCATTACGGATGAGGTTTCTTCTTTCAGACTGGTTGAAAGTGTCAGGGATGATGCCATCACAGAGATAGGAGTAAATGGCACCATAGCGGGAGGATTCATGGTTGATTATGGTACATATGACATGGCTTTCGGGTGAGTCAAATATGGGATAATGTAGCTCTTCCACTAGGAACTCATATCTGAACTCGTGTTCTGTTAACTGCAGAAGTGAAGCAAGGGTGGCCATAGCATCTACCACTTTGTTCTCAGCTCTGGGGATTTGTTGAAAAGTGACAAAGGTAAAATACCGTCTTAATGAATCAACCATTTTTTTATAAGGTATCAACTTGTCATCTTTTGTTTGGTATTGCTCATTAACCTGATTAATGATTAGCTGAGAATCCCCATAGATATGTAGCTCTTTGATAGTCCACTCTATAGCCATTTTGAGTCCATTTGTTAAAGCCTCATATTCAGCTATGTTGTTTGTGCATGGAAATAGTAACTTGTAGGATTTGGGAATAGTATACCCATGAGGAGAGACAAACAACACGCCAGCTCCAGAACCATTGTGCATGTAGGAACCATCAAAGAATAGCTTCCAGGATCTCTCAGTCATGTACATGAGATGTTCATCTGGGAAGTTGACTTGAACTGGCATATTATCTTCAATTGGAAAGTTAGCCAGTTGATCTACAATAGCCTGGCCTTTGATTGCCTTGCGTTCGATATACTCTATGTCAAATTTAGAAAGAATCATCATCCATTTAGCAAGTCTACCCGTGAGAGCAGCTTTACCGAGAAAGTATTTGAGAGGATCAATTTTTGCTATAAGATGAATGGTATGCGCAAGCATATAGTGTCGCAGCTTTTGAGAGGCAAACACTACTGGCAAGCTTTTTCAATACTTGTGTAATTGATCTCATAAGCCACTAGAGTGCGGCTAATATAGTATATGGCCCTTTCTTTCCCTTGTTCATCTAATTGAGCCAACAGTGCCCCCAATGAAGATTCAGTAGCTGAGACATACAAAATAAGGGGTTTTCCTGGAATGGGAGGCATTAAGATAGGAGGATGTGCCAAGTATTCCTTAATCTGATCCATGCTTTTCTGGCAATCTTCATTCCAGACACATTGAACCCCTTTATGCAGATTTTTGTTAAAGGGTTGTGCCCTATCAGCTAATTGTGAAATAAACCTCCTTATGGATTGAAGGCGTCCTTGAAGACTCCTCATTTGACTGACATTTTTAGGAAGTGGCATGTTTATAATGGCCTGAACCTTTTCAGGGTCCACTTCTATCCCTTTAGCTGAAATGATGAACCCCAATAGTTTGCCAGAAGTAACACCAAATGCACACTTTTTTGGATTTAACCTCAGTTGAAATTGTTCCATACGATCCAGAATTGCTTCTAAATCAGCCAGGTGTGTTCCTCTATTCTTGGACTTGACGAGGGTGTCATAATCTTCCATATTTTTATGCATCATGTCATGGAAGATGGTTGTCATAGCTCTTTGATAAGTAGCTCCTGCATTTTTTAATCCAAAGGGCATGACGTTCCAACAGTAAGTACCCCATGCACATGTGAATGCAGTCTTTTCTTGATCCTCAGGAGCAATCTTGATCTGATTATACCTAGAAAAACCATCCATCAAGGAGTAGATCTCATAGCCCGCCATCATGTCCACTATCATGTCTATGTTAGGAAGTGGAAAATCATCCTTTGGGCATGCTCTATTAAGATCTCTAAAATCTGTGCAGATTCGGATGGATTTATCATGTTTGGAAATAGGTACAATGTTGGAAATCCAATCAGCGTAGTCTACTGCTCTAATGAATCCTGCACCAAGGAGCTTTTCTAATTCAGCTTTTACTAAAAGAGCTATATGAGGGTGCATTTTTCGTAACTTTTGTTTGACTGGTTTCACACCCGGAGCTATGGACAAATGATGCATAATGAGATTAGTGTCCAACCCTGGCATGTCTGAATATGTCCATGCAAAATTAATTTGCTTCTTTTGGAGGAACTCAGTGTAGGCTTTCTTTTCTTGAGGTGATAAAGATTTAGCCAAGTGTACAAGTTCTGGAGCCTCTTCTGTGGCCAAATTAACAGCATCTGTAGGCTCCACCAATACTGATGATCTATCATGAAAATAACTTAGGAGACTATCAAGTACCTCATTCGTAGGTGCCTCAGAGAGGTTTTCACCTTTGGATACGTCTTTTATTTTTACTTTTTTTGGTTCTGACACTGCCACATAGTGGTTTTTGCCATCAGAACTCTTATTCTTTTTTTCTTTTCTTTTTATCTTGTGACTAAGGTACTTGATGTCTGGTTCTATCATGCTGGTAGCTGGTTCACTGGTGGAAGAGACTACAGGTTCAACAGCATTTAGGTAGCAAGTGATCTCATAGTCATTGGAAAATGTCAAGAGTTGAGGCTCTTGATGATGTTGAGACCAATCAATAAGGTTGGGATTAATGAGGGGTAGATTGATGTCTAGTTCAATATTAAGGATATAGGGGATGTCATCTCTGGTGACCGCAGAATCGGAGTCTATCAAGTATCCCTCTAAGGTGTCTAAATCAAGATTCATCCCATCAAGTGAAGAATCGTCTACTAATGTGATATGTGGGTTCGAATCTTCTAATCTAACACATGACTCATTAGCTACATTGGGTTGAATACTATAAGCATGAACAACATCCATATCCAAATCAACTGTTGCATCTGAGAGTGAATCCCATTCATACTCATTTGAGTCTGTTTCTGAATCCTTGCTAGGATGTTTACACCAGCTGGGTTTCCTAAGCCTCGAGGTAGAAGCCTGGACATCTTCGAGAGTCACACCTTCTTGGATGAAATTTTCAGCATGTCCTTCAGTAGTGATTTGGTGTGTACTGGTAGTCATATTTTCTGAATCTCCCCAAAGGAGATTTGTTGAAGGAACCCAATCATCTGTCATGTCTTGTTGATTGGTCAAGTTTGGTACATATTCTGTGTCATCTTTGCTATCCCGCTTATCAGGAATGGGGATAGCGTGCTTGGTTTTCTTCATAAAGCCTAGGCCAACTGGTTTCTTAGACTTACGTCCAAAAAGATCATGATTAAGTGGTTCGGCTCTAGCATCTAATCTGTGGTTAAGAGGGCCATATCCTGGATAACCCATCTTTTTGACAAGAGTATATCCTCTCCCATAAGGCTTAGGAGAGGGGGAAAAATTTTCATTATGCTGGTATTTCGCCTCTTTGTACATCCAATCTCGAACAGCTACTTCCTCTTTTTCATCTTGTATTGGTACTGAGGATTCAACAAATGTGTCAAATAGTGTCATCGCTGAAGAAGACGGTTTCATTTCCTGTGAAGGTTTTCCATATGACCGAGGGGAAATTGGCATCTTTGCAAAAGAGTCAAGTTGATACCCCCCCATGCCAAGGTCTACTGATTTAAATTTGTTTTGACAGTCTGTTAAAGTTTCTTGATAATCCTCTGCATCTCGATTAAGAGGGACATGAACATTAGCTGAGATTGAATTAACTGATAAAGTGTTATCCCCTGGTATGCAAATTTCAACTCCATTTTAGGGGAACTTAACACATTGGTGGTAGGTAGATGACACTGCCTGCATGTCATGAATCCATGGTCTACCTAGTAAAATATTGTATGCAAGGGGTCCAGTATCAACAATTTGGAACAAGATGTCTTTTTCAACTGGGCCAATCCTGACAGGAAGGACAGCTAACCCCTTGGAACTTCGTTCTTCCTCATCATAAGCCTTTATAGTGATCTTCTTTTTACTGTCGATCACCTCCTCTGAATAGCCCAAGGTTTTTAACAAACTTAATGTACAAATATTTAGCCCAGCACCCCCATCTATCAACACGCGTCTGACACGAGTTTTATGAATCATTACTTCAATGTGAAGGGCGAGATTGTGTGGGTGGCTTAGGGATTTGTCATCATCTTCTGAGAAAGAGAGGTAATGTGGGCTGGAAATGTGGTTAACCATGCCTTGAAATTGGTCTATATCTATGTCGTTAGGGACATTTGCTGTGCGCAAAGCATCCTCAAGGATCTGCTTATGTCTAGGGGACAACTCTAGAAGCTCCAGTATTGATATTTGCGCTGGAGTTTTTTGTAGCTGATCTACAAGATTATAGTTTGGTTTGGGAGCAATGGTGGACTTAGTGACATTCTTGGATGCCACTTGCTTGGGTTTATTGGATGGACCTGAATTAGGACCTCTAAGAATGATAGGACCTTGACTCCTAGTAACAACATTCAGGGCTTGGGAAGATGACCTAGAATGAGGACCTCTCAGCACCACAACAGGTTCTTTGTCAAAGATAGGGGGAGACTCATAACCATGTGGGTCCTTACTCCTCATCGTGTTAACACTTGGCTCCACAACTTCAAGCATGTTTATCACATTTTTTGCCGCTGTATACGTGTAGTTGATAGCAGCCTTGCCATCCTTTTGTTTAGAGGTTTCCCCCTTGTCATACTTAGGCAATGGTTCTTTAAATGCTTTGTGATCAGCATTGGTATTTAGTCCATCCATCTTAAGTTTTCCACTCTCAATGAGGTCTTGGATAATGTGCTTGAGTTTCCAACAATTTTCAATGGTATGCCCAATGCCATTATGAAATATGCAGAAAGCCTTCTCATCCCACCAATGTGGCTTAATGTCAGGGATGTAATGTTTTGCTGGATCTTGTGGATGCACAAGATTATTGGCAATGAGCATTTTGAAAACATCCTCGTAAGAATCACCAAGCTTGGAAAATTGACGTTTTTCCTTTTTAGGCTTCTCTTGATACCATGGCTTGCTCTCTTGTTGAGGAGGTGCATTGAGCTTCATAGCTTGAACTGCACTGGACAAGTGAAGAACGGCTTGATCTTTAGGTTGGGGAGCGTCTACAACTCCGTCATTGACAACTTGTTTGTTTTTGTTCCAGTAGGTGTTCTTCCCTTTATCCTTGTTGTTGTGCTGACCATTGTTGCCATTGTTGCTATGTCTGGTCAAAATGCCTTGTTCTTTGAGAACATCTTCAATTCGACATGTAGTTTCAATCATGGTATTGAAGGAATTGAAGACTATCTTTTTGATCTCATATCTCATTTCAGGCACCAAGTTATTAACAAGGATGTCAATCTTTTCATCCTCATGGATGGTCCTAGGATACTGAGAGCACTTTCTCCTCCACCTTTGCAAGAAGGTAACAAAGGGTTCTCCTTGATTTTGTTTCAAGTTGCATAGGTCCAACATAGTAACTGATCTTGATAGATTGTACGAGAAGTGTTGGAAAAATCTATGAACAAGTTCTCTAAAAGTCTTGACAGGGGGAGTGATGTTGGTGAACCATTCCATTGCTTGTCCTTTAAGACTTCTAGGGAACAACCTCATCAAATAGGAATCATCCTGATGGTATTCAAAGCTCATGGTATAGAATTGACGCACATGGTCATGTGGGTCACCACTGCCATCATATTTATCATATTGTGGGAATTCCACCCTCTTTGGAAAATCTTTCATACTCACACTTTTGTCAAATGGATTAGGACAAATAGAGTCTAGTGAGAATGAGCTCTTAGGTTGCATCATTTTTTCCATCATGTGCTTCATTTGACGGATTTCTTCCTCTTGAGAGGGACTTTGTTTTTGTATCTTGTTGTCTACATCAAAGTCATAAGGGACTCTGGCACCCTTGTTGATTAGACTTTCCAAGAACTTATCTTTGTTTTGTTCCAAATACCTATCTACATACTATTGGAAAATAGGCTCTTGTTGCATTCGCATAAAGTCTTGAGTATCAAGGTCATAATGTGAGCTACCACCTCCATGTTGGGAACCATGATGTGCATGTTGGGAGTGTGGTCTTGAGTTTCTAGGAGGGGTTTGCCTCCTATAGTGAGCATACTGAGAGGCCCTTCTTCCTCTAGGACTAGGAGATCTAGAAGGGGTTCGTGACCGCCTTCTACTTCGTGGTGTTCTGGAAGGGGTGGAAGGAAGAGAATTATTTCCACTGTTAGCACCCCTGTTGTTGAATTGAGTGTTTAATTGTTGGGCTAACAGCCTATCTTTCTCCTCTTGGAATGCTTTTCTCTCTATGTCCAACAAGGCTCCTCGTTCCTCTTCGAGAAGCCTAAGTTTTTCTTCTTTTGCAGCTCGTTCATTTTGTGCAACTTGTTTTTCCTTCTCAATTCTTTTTAGCCTCTCACTTGTATGCCTTGAGGCTGTTCGGAGTGGAGAGTTTGGTCTTGAATGTTTGTACAAATCATTGGTATACGTTGCATTGACATGAGCATCACCAGGTTCATTGTCTTAGTCTTCATGTTGTGACCATTGGTCTGGGTGAGCTCGTCTCTCATGCCTGTCAGCTCGTTGATGTGCATCTAGGTACCTAGTGCTGATGGGGGGTGAACTAGGTTGAGCATCATGAGAGGAATTACCAAACAAAATCTTGTCTCTGTGTCTTTCATAGATATCATCAAGGGTTTGATCCATAGCTTCCCTCTCCCGTCGAGTCATGGTATAACTCATATCCATACCTGAGTGTGAAGGTGCTGAGGGGGTACTCAAATCACTAAAATGGCTCTTTGGGTCAAACCAGGTGTCAGACTTACTCCTAGGTGACTGGTCAAATATTGGTTCCTTTTCCTTTCTCTTTTGACGAGTTTGAACTGGGGGTAGTTGGTTGAAGACTATCTGGGGTCTCTTTCCTTGGATCACTTGATATCTTGTTGTTACTGACATGAAAGGGAGAGTTCAGGCAAATACACAATTCTAAGAAACGTCAATACCAAACTAGGATAGTGAAAGTTTTCTCTTGTCCAAGAGAGATGGTGAAAAGAAGTATTTGTAAATAGGTGCAAACCAACACTGCCACAGAGGTGCTCAATTCCTTTTAGGTGAATACCCTAGCACGTATGGCTCAGGAGGATGACTTTGCACAAAGTGTATTTGAGTTTGATTGTATGAAAATGAGTGGACAAAGAGACTACTAACACTCTCCAAGTGTGTTATCAAAAGAGTCTAAAAATTTATCTATTTGACAGAAACGATTCCTAACTTGCCAATCTTAAGCAAAATTGCTTATGAGATCAAGGATTACTATCTCAAAAAGGTCAAAGACACAAGGACCCTAAATATAGGACGAGTCAATCTTCTGGCTCAAGGTTGATGTAATGACGGTTTACTCAGAATCGATAAGTGAACTGTTTAATTCTTGCATTATGGGCAATGTTCTCAAGTCTGGTTTGCTGTTTCTCTTCGGCTTGGGTTGCTTGGATGGTGGATTGATAGCTCTTGAGGTTTCTTTTGGCAACTTTTTGCTCTTGGTAAACTTTTGATTTGGGTAACTTTGCTTTGGGATGCTTGAGCTGATTGGGCATCACTTGGAAAAGGCTTTGCACCTTAGTAGTCTAAAATCAGAAAACTTGAGTGAAAACAGGCTTCTAGGGCAAGGTAAGTCACTGATTTTATGAGCAAATATGTTAAAAAGGCTTATGAAACACCTGAAACTGGGCATGCAACAAAATGATCTTAGGCGATAATATTCAGGCAAGCCATGCGATGCTTGTTCTGGTGAAGACAGGCGACACTGTTACCAGATTATGTCCGTGGGTTGCAAATTTTGGTGTTTTTGAGTTGTTTTAAGCACATGTGAAGCAAGCAGTAGTCATTAACAGACCTATCAAGGACAAAGCAACTTGATAGTATTAGGGGAGTCTTGTTTGAAGATGTTTTGGACAATGTTTAAGACTCAAAAAAAACAAGCACATAGTTATCCCTACCAAAGAAAATGGTGAGAAGTCAAAATCTTTGCCCCATTGCTTATGTGCATACGTGCACCTCACACAGCCGTGTCACCCCCTAGAGGGTGCCCGTGTTTTTAGTGTTTCCAAGGACTCAACAGTGTATGTTCAAAGGTTACCCTTGTAGCAGGGGCCAGTGTTGCAACCGCCTCCAAACGTCCAGGTGTATGCCTATGATGGGAATCTATGTATGATAAACATATAGAGAGATTCTTCCCCCTCCTTGTGCAAAGATTATGACTCCTTTCGGAGATGAACTGGGTAGGCCACTAACTAAGAGGTTTTTACTTGGCTTCCGTTCACAATAACCTTCAGTGCCTTTGATACAGAGCTGGGGCCTCGCAGCCACACCAACACCTGAAAGTCACACACCCCCGCAAGCAGGGCTCGGAGCGGCGCCGCTCAGTGCAACAAATAGAGCCTTTCCATGATGATAGTCAAAGTCATGAAAAGGAAGTTACTATGGTTTTGGAGTCTTTAGACTCAACAAAACTTGCTTTATTATAGTGAGGTGGAATCACCGGCAATAGGTGTGTACTCACTTGGGTCGTTCCCGGAGGTTCAACTTCCTGCAGGCCCTCTAAAGGTGACTCAGGACTTGGCTCAGATTCGGGTTTCTGATTTTCTGATTCTCCCAAAGGGAGAAGAGCATACTTCTCTAGCCTGTTTCTTTACCCAGACACACAAGACAAACTTAATCACCGAGTTAGTTTCACTCCACCAAATCCACATGCTTTTGGGTTTCTGGTTCTCTCTCAAGGAGAGAAGAGCATAATCCCCTGGCGAATAGAAATGCTAAAGATTCGCTAACTTTCTCCGCTTCCCTACGGATTCATCATATTAGTAAGATCATTAGAATTCTAGGTTCATTCATGGTCATCACCTCCATGTAATGAAGAGCCAAAATTCCTACTCACTATCGAAATCCACAAGAAATTTTAACGAAGCCCTAATTAAACTATGTGAATAAAGAAGGAAAGAAAACACAATGTTTTAATGATCTTCGGCAAACATCCTACATTCACACCATTAGTATGTTTTTTATGTCTTTGTCAAATCGTCCTGCAGAAAACTGTTATGCTGCAGAAAACAAAATTATTTTATGCAACAGAAAATAGAAAACTTGTTAGGAAAATGAAACTGTAAAACAGAAAGTAGGGAATTTTAGTTCACTGCCCCAGAATCTCGTGCGAGGAAGTACCTTGAGCGCGCGAGAAAACACAGGGTCCGCGTGAGAAAACAACAGTCCCGCGCGAGGAAACACCAGTCCCACGCGAGAAAACACACAGTATCACGTGAGAAAACACAGAACCAGGGGTGAAATTTTGTATAGTCTCGCGCGAAGAAACACTATAGGAGCAGAATCTCGCGTGGATTTCTCTGTACCCTCGTGCGAAAATCTGTACATAGACAGTACGGACTCGCAGAAAAAAAAAAAATTTGTCGTTTAGAGAACCTGTAAAATTTTTCCTGAAAACCTGAAAAAAACCAAAAAAAGGCCAAAATTTTTTTTTTCTTTTTTGCAGGCAAAAAAGAAACAAAAAATAACGTCCTGTAGAGTGTACCAGGACCCTTGAAACCCTTAGCCTCAGAGCTAGAAAATTAATGAAAATGAAAGGAAACCCATTTTCAGGGCCCCACGGTGGGTGCCAAAAATGTGTGCACAGATGTGTGATCACACTTCTATGAGTCTTTGTATGCGAGAGTGCTCAACAGTGAGTTCTCACAAAATGACCCATAGCTCTCTATCTGAGAAGAGCATGGTTTGAATGTGGCCCTCAGATCAGCCTATTTTACCCATGCAAATACAACTCAGAATGAGAGATTCGAGTTGATCTAAATGAAACTATTCTAAATGATTTGCCATGCAAACTAAGCTAAACTAATTTATTGAAAATGAAATTAAGCTATATGTAATGGATTTAAACTAAAATGATTTGCAAATAATCTAAAATGTAAATTAATCTAAAATGTGAATGTGCAAGTTGAAATGCTAAATGATTACAAGCTATGAAATTCTGCAGCATAAGTTCGATATCAAAATTCGGGATGATTGAATGAGCATGAGAGGTCTCCTTTTATAGGAAAAGTTGGATTCGAATGTGAAAGTAGAAGCAATGTGGGATAAATGAAAAAGAGGAAACAATCATCATTTTTAGAAGGTTTGTAATAAAATGGAATTACATTTTATTTTCTTTTATTTTTATTCAATTTGTTTCCTTTTTCATCACAGGAGATCTTTTGAGAGAATATTTCATTTATTTAATTTTAAAGAATAATATCTCTTTTAATTAAATAAGGTAATATTATATAATTTAGAAATGAATATTAATTCAATAAAATAAAACCATTTAATTAAAAGAGGATTTTAATTAAATAACATTATTTCATTCAAAGAATATTAATTTCAATTAAATAATATTATTTTATTTATTAAAAAGGAATATATTTCTTTTAATTAAAAATTGATGGGATATTCAAACTTTAGGGAAAATTGAAATATTTATGATTTGATCAATAAATTTGATTTGAATGTATGACAAATATTGATTCAGGAATTGATATTGATAGATTAAATAAATGGGGCCCAAAGTCTAGGCGACCATTTTATGGTGCATACACTATGAACCATTACACTTGAGAGAATCCATGGAAGAGGAAATCTCAAGAAGTGGCTTGTAGCTTCCTAGTTGAAGTGAGTTTAATCTTTCTTATGATGCTCATCAAATTGGTATAGAGGATTAGTGACTTTACTACTCCAAAATGGAAGATTCAAAGCTAGGAATGAAGCTAAGATGCAAGATTTAAATTAGAAATGAGAAATTAAGCTAAGAATGAATGAAAAAAACTAGTATTCTAAAATGAAGATGCAAGAACTATACTATTGAAGCAATGCAAGAAAGGAAACTAGATTAAAAATGCAAGATTAAGCTAGAAATGAAGCTAAGCTAAGAGAAACTAAGAATTCAAATTAGAAAAAGTAGTCTAAGAATGCAAGAGAGATAGAATGTAAATGATCAAGGTTGCAAGATTGGGACCCTTGAACAAGGGAAGAGATTCATTTTAAAGGAATTGCCTCAAGAATGGAGGGTGGAGATTAAGAGGTAATAGAATGAGTGATTGAGATGAAGAGGCAAAAGGAAATGCAAGGAGATGCAAGGTTAGGTAGAGATGAGTGGTTAGGATTAAGAGGAAAAAGGGAAATGTTAGGTAGAATAAGATAAAATAACAATTTTTAAAGCACAAATCCCTTTTAATTTCTAATTAATCAAGATTAAGTATGTGCACACATGTGAATGTATTCTTTTAATAAAAGTGTAGACACTTTATATTAAAAGAAATAGTAAAGCAATTAAATAAATATGCAAGCTCTAGAAATTAGACCATATTATAAGCTTTATATAAGATTTTGATTTTTGATGTATGCAAAGGGATTTTCAAGGTTACTCTACACAATTATGTCTAGTAAATATGCCTTTGAGATTTAGTATTTTATTTGAGGCAATTTGATCAAAAAGGGGGCTCAAGTTCTACTAGACTAATTTTAGGTGATTACACTTGTTAGTCTGAACTGTATAGCCAACCAATTTTGCAACTGCTAAATAACATCCAAAGGCCCGATAGGCCATTTTTTTGTAGCAAAACATATTTCTAAAAATAGGAAAAAAGAAGATCCAAAAAATAATTGACAAAAATGGAAAGGATAATCAAATCTGAAATGTGAATTGGCCAAAAATATTACTCAATTGTAGATCAGGCCTTAAGGGTCCGATTTGCAAAAAAACTTTTGCCTCAATTTTGACTTTTGTTCAATATAGGAAAATTTATAGTCAAAGTTCATTGGAACAGTCACTTGGACATAATGGCAAGGTAAAATCTTTCTCTAGATGCTCCCACAAGGTGCTGATATCCCAAATCTGAATCATGGCCCTCCAAAATATGAAGCAAAGATGCTCAATAATGGTTGGCTATGTAAGGAAAATCTTATGACTCTGATACCATGTAATAATTATCTTGAGGCAAAAAATGAAAATGCCAAGATCTAGAAGCTCAATTGATAGCAGAAGAGGGATAGGCAAATGATATGATCAAATAATTAATTCAACATTGATAAAAAATGAAATACAATGAATGAATAAAAATTAGATACTCTTGAATATAAAGGAAATGCATGATAACTAGGATATATGAAAATAAGAACCTATCAACTAGACAAGGTGTAATCACATGTCCACCAAAGGTGGATCATCCTCCATTGTACATCAAGTATGTGCATTATGTGCAAAAATGAGAGGATGATAATGTGATAAGAGCACTAAAGGTGGATCTCACACCTAAAGTAGAAATTCTCCTACACCATGTGCTAAAATGAATTGCAAACTCCTAGGTGTCTCGATGACAAACTACTATGTAATGCATTATCCTAAGTAAACTTAAGTAAAGTGTAATTAGTAATATTTAATTACACCAAGTTTCTACTAATTCATAAATATATGCATGTATTCACAAAAAAATGGACATGATGTCACTCATCAAAATCATAGAAATAGTGCTTGAAAAATAAAGTTCACATGGGAAGATCTTAGAAAGAAATAAATCAAAATTAAGAATAAAATCACTTAAGCACTGAACAACACTAGAGGGAGGCAGGGGGATCTCGATCATTTTTATTACACCATATATCAATGAGGTATATGTTTACATCAAGAATGGACCACCCCTCATCAAAATTAGCTTCTCCCTCCTCTTATCCTTCATATTTATCATGTATAGGAGAGATTTCTAGAGCCAATCTAAGGATCCATTTAAAGGATTCTAGCTAACCACCACCTCTTTTAGTCACAATAAAAGTAATGCCACCAGTAAAAGATGACCACACTCCCCTTTAAGGCCACCTAGGGGAAAATCCTCTATATCAAGGAGAAGTAGAGCACAACCAAATCGAGCCACTCCTATCACTAGACTAGCAACAAGGAGCTTAGGACCTAGGTGTTTGGGAATAATGAGATAAAGAACTTTGGTCGTGAGGTGGGGACTGACCATGGGTGGTAGAACTATCCAAGGAGACCTTAGGCATAGTCCAAGAGCCATTTCAAAAGTAATTAAGAAGCTTGTGGAGGTGGGCCACCTCCGACACCACTTTTATGGCTTAAATCTACATCTAAAGCATCACAATTTTACAAATACAAGCTTAAGTAAAAAGAAAAATACCAATTTCAATAAAGTTATAAAAAAAATTAACAATATTCTTATATTTCCATTATGAAAAATAATATCCACCCTAAAAGCATGCCAAATTTAGGTATACTTGAGCCAAAAGAACCTTGTGCCAAGAAATATGTTTTGGCCAAAAGGGGTGAAAAAATTAATGAATCCAATTACACAAATTTTGAGCACAATAAGATAGCCAAATTAGGTGTTTGAAAGACTATATTTGACTGTAGAGTGGGAAATGGGGGTTTAAAATAACCATATGTCAAAGGTGAGAGCTCATATGTAAGCCTTGGAGAAGAATACACATGCAAAATGGACAAGCTTAGGCTGAATAATAGTCAACTAGATGTTGTGAAACCATCATTTACAAACACACAAAGGAAACTAAACATGCCACTAAAGATTCAAAGAAGGCACCATGGGAAGGTGCAATAAAGTAAATGACACTCCAAATGTGTCTTGTAATTGCATAAAGAAGAGTTGGGATACCAATGCCTATCCTTCTTCCATGGCTTTGCAGTATGAATTCTGATTTTGTGTATCATATTCAAAGTGGTAGGGTTGACATGATAATATTGAACAACTCTTCATCATAGCTCTAGAAAAAAAGTTACAGTGGGTGCAAATGCCTCATTTGTGAAATTGCAAGGCACAAATTCATTCAAATGAGTGACGTTAAGTCCTTGAATATAAATAAGAAGAGACCACCATAGATTATCTTGGTTGAAATAAATACCACCTCAAACGTATGATTCATCTCACCAAAGCTAGGGCTAGATAGTTTCCTAGGCATGCCAAATAATTTTGATCATAATAGTATCCTCGATGTGAATAATGTCTTTCATAACTAGAAGAGCTCCTTCCAATCAAGTTTATTTAGTAGATAATTGGACAAGATATAATTCTTGAGGAGAATTTTCCAAGCCTCATCCCTATAAATGGAATGATAAATCCATTTAACACACAGAGTCAATCCTTGTCGCATAGTTGAGAGGAGCCCAAGATCCCAAGAGTCATATGGGGGGCAATAAACTTCCTAGGAAACTCAATGAAAACCCTTTTGGTCTTTTGACAAGGCCTATAAAATCCCATCTAATGTTTTGCAATTTCATATGAGAAGCATTAGAAACAGATAGGGAAGAAGAATAATAAACATAGATGGCCACAATAATTTTAAATCACACCTAAAGTGTATCATTTAATGACACTAGTTTGGTAACACAATATAAAAGTTTATTTTAAATTATAATAAGGACAACATTTGAGTGGTCCAATGGGGAGGTTTGGAAGGCAAAGGGAATTCCTAGAAATTAAAAAATTGTAGGAACACTAAAAACATATAATAGGAAAATAGTAGGCTTAGTCCATATCTTTCCAATTGTTCCAAAAGTACCCAAATGAAGGTTATTTGATAAAACATTATGGAAGAATGATGAAATATTTCTTAATAGAGTACATTTTGGGGGTGGAATAACCTAATGTACATTAGAATCATCCTTTTGAAAGAATCCAATTTATTACATTTTCTAAGTACATTCCATCACCCTTAATAAATGCAAGGGAGAACATTCATATATATATATATATATATATGTGTGTGTGTGTGTGTGTGTGTGTGTGTGTACATAAACCATCTCCACTTTAACATACACATTCCTTCATTAACATAAATAGATATTAAGATTCCATAAAAATACTTTATCCAGTATAGAACACATATTAAATTAGAACTATATGTTTTTTACTATTTCAACCTTGAGTTAATAATTAAAAATATACACAATGATATCCACATAGTTGAAAAATATATAATGAAGAAACAAATGAGTAAAGGTCAAACTTGTTCACAAGTTATTGAGTGCCCATTGTAATATGTTGCAATATAGACAATTATTGTTAGAAACTTCACATGTACTAGTGATAGTTATCCTATTGATTTGGTCCTCATTTTGGATGGTACAACCTTCAAAATCAAGTTATTTGGATTCATAAGAATTATTATTAACCTTATTGTCCATGTTCTCATTTTTTCCCCTAAAATCATAGAGTTAGTTTTGAAGGTGGTGACTTGTTACTCAAGCTCTTTATTCACTTTCTTTCATTCCTTCATCACCATTGAAAATTTTTGCATATGAAGAATAAGGTTAGAGTACATTGATCTAGTTTTGTCTTTATCAAGATAAAAGGGTGAGAGAAGAAAACTATACACAATCTAATTTTTTATATGAATTTGACAATAGTTTATCTGTATGTTTCAAAAACAACATATGAGACACTACAAGGCCTAATGGTGAATTTTTTTAGATCCATTAATGTAAGAAGATGACAAGGATATTAAACATAATGGTTTTACATGTATTCTATTAGCATAGAAATAGTGCCCAAGGTAATGCTTATTTATTTATTTCTTGGAGTTGATGGAGCATGTAGTAGGGAATTAGAGAAGCTTGATATAGGTGCCAATGAATAAATTTATTTGCAAGATCTTATAAATACTGAGTTGATATTACGTAGTTTATTTTTAATTCTACAACTTGAGCTCAAGCTTCCAGTACTTGAAACACAAGATGGTGTATTTTATTTTTTTGATAAGTGTGTAATAAAAAAGGAAGGCCAATAATTAACAAGTTATGTATATGGGCATAAGTGGAAATAAATGAATATTAGAAACTTGGTGCCAAGACAAATATTTTAGGAAGTTGTCATGAAATAAGGTTGGAGTGTAAATTAGTCAATGAGATGGATAAGCTCTTAGATATCTAAACTAAACTGATTATAAAAGTTACTAAGATTAAACCACATCTTAAGTTAGCTCTAGGAAGTTTATTAAATATTTTTTAAATATCCCATAAATCTATATAAACTTTCTACCCTTTTTAACTAGTTTTCTTTCACTTAAATATAATGATGAATTCCAACTGGAGGTCCTTAAATTAGATCATTGTATTCCACCAAATGGAAGAAGATAATGATTTATTCCTTATTTTAAGTATTGATTAGACAATGTCAAGTGTGTCGAGATGCTATTTACTAGTTTTTACAAATGTGTTATCAAAATGAGCATGGCCTGAAATTTTGAAGGGAGGAAGGAGGACCTTTAATTTCCAAAATACATCCTACAAAGACTTGGCAATAGTAGCTAATTAAATTATAAAATGGAAAAATTTCTTCCATCAAGAGACTCATCTTAAAGAGGATGAATATTCTCTTTGGAAATTAATATGTTGAAACACCTCGATAGTAATGATTTATAATATCAAGTGTTGACAAATATACAAACCCTAATACTGAAGGTTGGGGAATTCAATATCGATCCAAATAATCAAGATAATACATAAATAGACGAGATACAACACTTGGACTACTAAAATATAAAATTTTGAAACTTATATATGTGTATAAGAAATACCTTCATGTGATTAGTTTGTTAAGAAATCAACTCAAATTATGCAAATTCAACACTTAATCCTATTGAATTGAAAGAAAAAACAAGAAACATCCCATGGCTCTCTATCTAAAGAAGCTAATAGATTTCTCTCAGCTTAAGCATTATTAGAGACAACTCTAGAATGATAAATTAAAAGATTTATGATGCAATTATGCTTATCTTTACTCAAATTATGCTAAAACATGCTAGGAATTCACAACTACAATGACTATAATGTGGATGCAATTAAAAATTATGAGAGTGGATCCGTTTATCCATATTTTTTCCTCCTTTTATAGATTTTCCCCAAGCTTAGGGACAAAGTAAGATTAACCATGATTAGGTTTGAGTCAATTTGATGGTTTCAAATGTTGAGACAATTTAAATATTTTTTTCTCAAAGGTTGGAGCAAAGAGACAAAATGAATGGTCAAGATGCATTCTCCAGATGTATGATGGATAATTGATTTAGCTTTGATCCATGTGAGCTCAATCCTTAATTCACATTGGTTGATTTTGATTTTATCCACATGTGGTTGGTGAAGAAAATAGGAATTAATAAATGATTAAATTGATTTTATTTAGCTCCATGTGTACCCCTTGAATGAGTTGGATTTGATTTGATTTAACTATACAATTAATTTGATTTAAATCAGTTGCATAATTAATTGATCTTTTTTATTTAATTAATCTTTTTGGCTTTGATATCAATTAATCCCCAATTTTGTCCTTGATTGCTCACTTTGATGTAGCTTGACCATTTTTAGGTGTATACAATATATAAATCTAAAGTGAATTTGCCTTAGTTATGGAATTAAAATGCTTAAATACACTTCTATATTATCATAAAAG